>JAKSZT010054121.1:2168104-2321549 GCA_026826555.1 Tolypeutes matacus
GATAAGTTGATTTGTTTCAATTCAAGCTCACAGACCTCCTGAAATCTTTCCACAGACCCCTGGTTAAGAACCCCTGTTCTATAGGTTCTATCTGACTCACATCTTCACACCCCCACCCAGTTTGGCTTCAAGCCAAAAACTTCAAAACACTCACTCTCTCTCTGCCCTCCCACTCTGCTTTGGGCACTAACAAATGTTCACTGGGCTATTCTTGTCCAGATATAATTTCTTAATTTCTGTCCTCTTTCTTCTTAACCTTGAAACTCCAGTTAGTACTGTTGATCCAAGTATTTAGAGGTGTTTTTGTGTGTGTGTGTGATAAACTAGATAGTTTCCTAAGCAGTTAGTTTAAGCATGAATATATGTACATGTGGCATATTGAATTGTGTACCCCAGTTTGGTTATGTTCTTGGTCTTGGTCCACAGTCTGGTGGATGTGGACCCATTAAAAATAAGATCTCTTCAAGGTGTTACATCAGTTAAGGGGGATCCCATTTGAATCAGGTTGGACTTTAATCCGGATTACTAGAGTCCTTTATAAACAGAGTGAAAGTCACATGGAAGGGAAGCCATGTGGAACAGTCAGAAGCCAGAATTTAAGGGAACTCAGAGGAGAAAGGAGAAGATATCACCCTATGCATTGTCATGTGACCCAAGGAACCCAAGGATTACAGTCCAGCCAGAAGATCCTGACCCCTGAAAGAATCAAGCCTTCTAACCTCTGAAACCATGAGCCAACAAGTTCCTGCTGTTAAGCCAACCCATTGTATAGGTATTTGTTTTAGCAGTCAGGAAACTAAAATAGTATGTGTGCCTATGTATAGATACATCAGCATATATGTGTATATATGCACATAAGCTACAAATAGAATCCAGTCTGCAACATCACTTAATACCAAAGGAATGTGTCCATCTGGCCTGATCTACTCCTCCTCTTCTGATATCCTTCTATGTTTGTTCTCACTAAAGAAAGATAAAATTGTTTGAAAAGAAAGATAAAATATAACTTCTTATATCACTTAATACAATATTTGTGTTGGTACTTTGTCTATGCTGGATATAATTTCAACCATAATAATATGTATAATTAAAAATTCAATCTTTTGAGAACTGCCTATTCTTTTCTTAGGAGGGGGTAGAATATTTGTAATAAAGGGAGTCCATATTTTTATGTATAAAAGTAAATTTTTAAAAATCAGTGGCCATCTCATCATTCTGAAACAACCCCTATTAACAGTTTTACATATATTATTCTCCATTCTTTCCTTCTTTCCTCTAATGGAATAGTGAGCTATTGAACAACCTGATTATTGTAACAGTACATAACAGTTACTTGATATTAAATTGCCTTATATTAAATATACTTCCATAGTATCACTGTATAACTGAATGAAAATATAAATTTTCATCTTAAAAATTTTTTTTCCTGTTCTGGCTGCTGCTTATGCTTTGTTGCAAAAGCAAATGGTAACAGCATCTGTCCTTAAAACAAATTATACCTAGTAGCTCAGTCTATTTTACACACAATCCACTTTCAAATTTTGTTGATGTTGAATTATTAGATATTTGATGATAGATAATAAACTAAAATATTCAGAAAGCAGCCAATAATATAAATTTGTTTTACCTTTTTTGCTTCGTTTGGTTAAAGTAAATGAATCTTTAGTTACTGGATAACATGATAGTGATTTGTCAATAATGATAACCTTTGTGCCTTAGTATAGAAGAAAATGTACTGACAAATTGTATGCATATGCCAAGGCTTTGTGCATTAGTTGTGTCAGTATGATAAATGCAGTCCCCACGCTTCCTTCAGAAATCCTTCACATATGGCCAAGAAATGTTCAATCATTTTAAAAAAACATGGAAACAGAATAGTCCAAGGCATTAGCAATCACTTTCACCCCCTGTAACAGAGACGGTCTTCCAGGAATTTGGGTAAAGGTCCACATTTGAAGACCAAAGCATACGGGCATTCTAAAGCTCAGAAAGCCAGTAGGGGTTGGGTACTGAGCTGAAATAGAGGTTCTGGTTTGGAGAATCTGCCCTACGCCCAATGAGCATGGCACAGCATACTTCCATGGGGAAGACTGAGAGAGATCTGGGATCCTTTTGGGGCATGTGATGTTCATAAGCAGAGGCTATTCCATCCACAACCCTCCTCTCCTGTGGGAGGGGAAGCATTGCTTTACAAGCATACCAGCTAACTGGCCTGGTAGTTTATGCTCCTGCCTCTTGGAAGCCATTCCCCATGGAAGAAGTGCAACTGCTCTGATGTGAGAAGCACATGGAGAGGTGGAGAGGTCCAAGAGGCTGAGTAACCATGTGGAGAGAAGGATGGCCAAGGAACACTGAGGCAACAGATATTTGAGTGAAGAGGCCACATTGAAGTGGATCCTTAGGCCCCTGCTGCCTCAGGTAATGCCACAGATCAGAGATGAACCACCCAGGTGAGCCTTTCCCAAAATTGAGAGCAAAATCAATGGGATGTTTATAAGTTAGTAAATTTGGGGATGATTTTCTGTATAAGAAGAGATAACTGAATCACAACATACTTGTAATTATTGTATCTTGTCCTCTAATGTTGGTAGGCCTATTAGCTCTTCCTCCCCCTTCCCTTGGTAGACCCTGTGTCCTAGGAGCCCAAGATAAAGAGGAGGGCATGATGATATACATGCCTTTAAAAAATATACATTTTACCTTTTAAAAAAATTTAACAAAGGATTCGTTTAACATTCATTTCATGTTTTAAATTTGTTAAACTTTTCTCTATTATACAAATAATCCATAATCAAAATGGAAAATTGGAAATAAACATAAACAAAAATTAAAACAAAAATTAATTAAAAAAAACACACACACATGTTCCTTCCACTAGTCAAAACCACCGTCAATGTGGAATATAACGTTCAAGGCATTTTTCTGTTTAATTTACGTAAATACGTCTGATTACACTTATATGATTACCAAAGGCATCATGGCATAATAACGAAACCAAAGCTCTGAATTCAAATTGTTCAGGTTCAAGTTTCAGTACACACACTCTCCCTCATACTTATTAGCTGTATGATCTTGGCCAAATTTCTTCATTTCCCTGTACCTTATTATCCTCATACAGAAATGATACTGGTACCTACTTAACAGGGTTGTTATGAGGATATTTAATCAGACTTAAGCTTTCTAAAAAAAACTTAGAATGTGCCTGGCACATAGTAATGCAGAAAATAAATGCTTATTAAATACAATAATTACATTAAATATCAAATCATAGGATATGTGGTATTTCGAAATATGCTTCCTTCACCTGAGACTCTCATCAATAAATACTTATGGTATTAATTTTAAAAGGCTGTATAGTATTCCATAATATGGATATCACATAGTTCCCCATTTTCAGACATTTACATCATTCCACATTTTGCTTGTAAGGCATTTTAACTTTTGTTATAGAACTTTCAAACATACAAAGGAAGATCAAAGAGTGCAATGAACCCTAATTTGCCCATCAGCCAAGTACAATAATTATGGACACATAGCCATTATTTATGATGTATTTTAAATACTTATTAAAATAATCAATTTTGATAAAACTAAATAATGGCGGTGTCTTAAAGTATAGGAACCCGCATATCTTAAGGAAACAATATCAGGAATTTTGTGTTTACATTTGAAAGCCAAACCTTACTCTGCCCTTAGGATACTAACTTTTATTTGATGCCAAAGTTAAAAAGATCATTGCCCATCCTTCAGCTCCAGTGACCATCCTTCATTATATCTTGTTTCCCTCTGAAATACATGAGAAGAAAATGGAATAATTTAGGAGATGCCAGTGAAATAAAACACTATATTCCTAAATATAGTACAACTTTCACAACTATTTTAGCCAGTGTAATTGAAATCCCCTTGTTCTCCACTGACATATTTTGGAAACCCATATGTTTTGAGGCTGAAATTTCATTCCAAAAATGATAGAAAGCCTCTTACACTCAGAGAGTTACTGAACTGAATTAAAATGGGCAGAGGCTTCAGGGAGCTTAGGGAAGTGTGTATGCTTTTCCACGTGGATTAATTTCACTATCTTAGAAAGTTCGGTATGTAGGTACCCAGTGCAAAAATGATCATGTCAGTGACTTCCATGTGCTACCACTTTAGTCTGGAAGCCATGAATTTTGAGATGCTATTTTCTAGGCAAATGTGTTTCTTTGAAGTTACAGTAATATGTTCAGTATCACACAGAAAAATGTCAAAATTATGGAAGGGAAAGAAACTCCCCAAATCATACCACAACTATGAAGCCAGAACTAATGGATATTGAGAGAGAAATAAATTGTATTTGTTCTTGTGACACAGAATATAAGCATTTACTATTGTGGCTCTAGCAGCATGTATTATATTAATCTATTTCTAAAAATACATTTATAGAGTACCTACCTTGTAACAGGCACTGTTGTAGGTATTGGGGACAAAAAGGGACACATGCTTCTCCTCCTTCCTCCTGCCTTTCTATGGAGAAAGCAGACAGAAAATAAGCAAGTGAAAAACAGATGTTTTATCTGATGGTGATAAGTGTAATGAAGAAAAATGAAGCAAGATAAAAAGGGAAGGGGGTTGCTATAAGGGAAAATGGGTGGTTGTTGTTTTAGGTACACTTTTCCAGGAAGAGATTAAAAAGATGGCATCTAAGTAGAGTCTAGAAGGATGTGAGGAAGTGAATGAGTGAGCCCTGGAGAAATCTGGGACAGAGAGAAAGGCAAGTGCAGATGTCCTGAGGCAGAAACATACAATGCCATATTCCAGATAAGGTGTGTGCTTTCATGACATTTCCCTTTTAGTGGATTAGACAAACACACAAGCAAATGAAAAATATATAAGATAATATCAGGTTGAGGTAAGTACTATGAAAAATAAATAGAGTGAAGTTGTGGAGGAAGGAGCAACATTAGTTAGGATTACGTGGAGTCCTCTCTGAAGAGATGACCCTACATCTGAGAATAAGTACAAAATAAATGTTTGTAGAATCACCACGTGATGAAACCACACTGGATTTAAGAACCATTGTGTAACCTTTATACTGACTTTGAGAATTGGATCATTGTTTCTAATCTATTTTGATATTGGAAAATCTTGTTAGAATTTTTTATCTAAAAAATTCAAAGAATATACATTGTCGAAACATTGTACCCAATACTAATTACGCTTCAGATGAAATGCTAAAATGTGCTTCAGAAATAGTTTACTTTAATATGGTAAATGTGAATGTATACATCCACAAAATGAAAAAAAAAATATTCCTTTTTCTATAATTTTGGCTTCATTATCCCAAAAGGCGAAGAAATTTTATGCTGTAATTGGCACAGAACTTAAGACTGTACTCTGCTTTTAAGAGATGATTGTTAATGCTTCTCGAGTAAATCATAATAGCTAGCATTTGTTTGAATGCTGGATATATACTAGGTGGAGAACTAGGCATATTGCAAGCATTAATTTATTTAGGCCTCACACACCTTCCCAAGGTAGGTAACACTATCCTCATTTTTAAGTAGCCTATTAAGCGCTTAATGGAGGATACTCCCTTGGATCTATTTCAAGTCCCGTGCTTCGCATCACCATCTTGTAATTGTGGAAATCTGAGCTGAGGTCTCTGTCCCTTCCTGTGATTCCCCTTTGGTATGGTGTCCACTGTCCTCCAATTTTGTATTTACAATTAGTAAATCTGTTTTCTACCCAAAATATTTTTAAAGATTAACCCTTGCAATTTTTTTTTAAAATATGGTAATATATGTAACATAGAAATTTGCCATCTTAACCGTTTTAAGTATGCAATTCAGTGTTATTAATTACAATGCTGTGCTACCATCCCCATCATCCATTACCAAAACTTTGTCCTCACCCAGAACAGAAACTCTGTATCCATTAAGCAATTACTCCCCCTTCCCCCTCCCCCCAGACCCTGGTAACCTCTAAGCTACTTTCTGCCTCTGTGAAGTTCCTTATTCTAGATATTTCATATAAATGGAATCATACATTATTTGTCGTTTTGCATCTGGCTTATTTCACTTAGCATAATTCTTTCAAGATTCATCCATGTTGTCACATGTATCAGAACTTCATTCTTTTTTATGGGTTCAGTAATATCCCATTGTGTGTATATGCCATATTTTGTTTCTGTGTTCATTGGTTGATGGACACTTGGATTGCTTCCATCTCTGGCAATTGTGAATAATGCTATGATGAACATTCGTGTACAAATACTTGTTCGAGTCCCTGCTTTCAATTCTTTTGGTTATATACCAAGAGGTGGGATTGCCGGGTCATATGGTAATTCTATTTTCAAGTTTCTGAGGAGCCGCCAAACTGATTCCACAGTGACTGCACCAATTTACAATCCCACCAACAAAGTGTAAGGGCTCCAATTTCAACATATCCTCACCAACATTTCTTATTTTCTGTTTTATTTTGTTTTTGTTTTTGTGTTTTTAACAACAGCTGGTCTAGCCGGTATAAAGTGGTATCTCATTGTGGTTTTGATTTGCATTTCCCTGATGACCAATGATTTTGAGCATCTTTTCATATGCTTTTTGCCCATTTTTATATCTTTTTTGGAGAAATGTCTATTCAAGTCCTTTGCCCATTTTAAAATTGCATTATTTATCTTTTTGTTGTTGAGTTGGAGAATTGATTTATTCTGGATATTAAACTCTTATCAGATATGTGGTTATCAATTACTTTCTCCCATTCTGTAGGTTGTCTTTTCACTTTTCTGATCATGTCCTTTGATGTACACATTTTTAACTCTGATGAAGTCCCTTTTATCTATTTTTTCTTCTGTTGCTTATGCTTTTGTGTCATATCTAAGAAATCATTGCCAACTCCAGGGTTTTGAAGCTTTCCCATGTTTTCTTCTAGGACTTTTATGGTTTTAGCTCTTATGTGAGGTTCTTGATCCACTTAGAGTTAATTTTTGTATACAATTTGAGGTTGGGGTCCTATTTCATTCTTTTGCAAGAGGATATCCAGTTTTCCTAGCACCATTTGTTGAAGAGGCCATTCTTTCCCCAACTGATGCATTTGGCACTCTTTAAAAAATGAGCTGGCCATAGATGTATGTGTTTATTTCTGAACTCTCAGTGCTAGTCCATTGGTCTATATGTCTAACTTTACACCAGTACTAACCCTTGCAATTTATTTCCTGTGATTCTTAGGGTCAGTGTCTGTGCTTGTCAAAATCGTGAATTAGGGCAAGTTTCTCTTTGATATAATCCCATTTCTTTTAGATTAAAATTAGGCACACTAGGCCTTGGCTACTCAAAGGTATCAGCACCATCTCTGAGGTTTATTAGAAATGCAGCATCACAGGCCCCACCCCTACCTGCTGAATCAAATTCTTCATAGTAACAAGATTCCCCAGGGGATCCCAACATTTATATTTGGCAAGCACTGCACTAGGCCATCATCATCATCACTTTGGTCATTGGATGCTCTTCAGGTGTGGCCCTGTAATCTATGTTTTAATGAGCCCTCCAGGTGATTGTAAGGCATGTGCCATGAAACTTACTCTCTGAGGATTGAGATCACCTGTTGCAATTAATCAGTGATTCTCAAACCTGTCAGCATATGAGAATCACCTGGGAAACTAGTACATAAATTCCTATACCAAGTCTGCATTCCAGACCAACTATATCACCATCTCTGTGGTATGGGACTAGAATATTGGTGGGTTGTTTGGTTTGTTTTTCCCTGATCTTCCCAGGGTTAAGAACCACTGCTATAGAGTTAGAAGATCAGTATCAGTATGTTACTACTCTCAAGGGACTTATTTTTTAGTGGGAAATTTGAACTCTCCCAAAATAGTACCCATAGAACTAGTATAAAATCCTGAGGCACCTTCATTGACTATATAACTGCTTGTGGAATCTTCCAGCATGACATTGCATCTTTCTGATTCTATTCCCACCTCTAAAAATACATGAATGTGAATAATGGTAACCTATGTTCTCCTCAGGTCATTGTTGTGTTGAACAAATGAATCTGAACGTATGTACATTAGGAATTCTCAAGTGTTATAAAAACAAAAGTTTTCAGTTTTATCATCTCTGGTATTATACTTTCTTGACCAGCTAAGGTATAGCTCAGGGAGAGTCGTAGCTCTTCTCTAACATGTAATTATGAACATGTGGCCCAAAGTTGTTAGATACCATGGAGACTGTAGCTTTTCATTTGTTCAGGGAGTCACAGGAAAAAGTGCTGAGGAGATACCCTGGGCCAAGCCTATGGAAAAGAAGCTTCCCATGACATTTTACAAAAAAAGGAGATCTATTTTCACATCTCAGGAGCTCCAAAGAGGTGCTCCTTAAACTTTAACGTACATAGTAATATTCTGAGGATCTTGTTAAATTGCAGATTCCTAGTCAGTAAGCCTGGGGTAGGGGCTGAAATTCTGATTTCCAACAAGCTCCCAGGTGATGGCGATGGCAATGGTGCTGGTCCGTGGACTACACTTTGTGTAGTGAGGGGTCAGAGCATACCCAGTAATGAGGCCTGTTCTTTTTCAGATGCCAGTGGGATGAAGCTTTCTCTTGCTCTGTGTTAATATTCATGAGTCTTCCCTGAACATCTTTCTACTCCTATAACCCTTTGTTCTTTTGCCCTGTAGCTCACATAGGTCAGGTAGCCTCTTCTTCCTTGATAACACATAACAGAGCAGATTTTAATATACATATGTCCTGCTATACCTAACTTTAAGCAGGGTATTTCAGAGTTTTAATGCCAGTCCTCATAGAATAAACAACTATAAATTGTCTCTCTTAACTTTCTTTCTTCCCTATATTTTTTTTCACCCTTTTCTTTTTTTGGTGGGCAGGGGCTGTTAAAGTTTATTTCTAAGAACATATAGTTTTTAAAATATATTTGTTATTGAAGTCTATCATTCATACATGAACATACATAAACAATTAGTGTGTAGTAAAAGTTGTGAACTTACAAAATAAACATGCATAACATCATACAGGGATCCCATACATCACCCCAAGAACATATAGTTTTGAATATTAAATCTATTAAAATTACAAATCCCTCCATTGTCTTGCATCCGTTCAGAAAAACAAACCAAAAGGAGAATTTCTTGGGAAAGAACTAAGGGATTTCCCCAGGTGATCAACTGAAGAGGAAAAGGTTTCCCTTCCCTCTCTCAAAAGAGGAAGCCATAGCAGCAGTTTCTGTCAATAAGTTACTGCTACTCTGGCTTTTTACGAGACGGGGAGCAGGGCTTTGTTTAGGACCTCCATGGTTTTTCTGTGTGTAAACTGTAAAGCCCCTCACCCATCTCTTTTTAATTGCCATGTGGACATTCTTGCCAGATCAAATGAGTCAATCAAAGAAAACTCAAATGTGTTGAGTAAGATGTGTATGTGTGCTGCTCATGAGAAAAAAAGTTACAAAAACGAGAGTGCATGCTTTCGATGTGTGTAGTCACAGAAACACACTGGTCTATATGAGATGAGTTATTTGCAGCTGCAATAATTCTGTTCTGAGGACTATGTAAAGATTGAGTCGGACACCACTATAACAATTTCCTGCCTGCTCTTAAGTTTTTCTTAAGGCAAAATCATCAGGCATGTTATGGTTTAGCAAAAGAAAGTAAAGCACAGCCCTACGTGATGTTAGAAAGAGAAAATCTAGTCTTGTGGTCAACCACGAGGATTTGCCATAGTCTGCGCCACTAACATCGTTAAGAAGGGCATAAGATTCCCTTGGACAAATTAGGAAATGACACCTCTCCTTCTGGGCAGAGGTAACTCGGTGAGTGGGACACGGGCTGTGTTTCTACCACTTCCACCTCTTGGCTAAGTGCTTTTGTGCACAGCATGACTACAGACTTGTAGGTTTGTCCCCGATGCTACCCATCCCTCCTCCTCCTCCTCCTCTTCCTCCTCCTCCTCCTCCTTCCTCTCTCTCTCTCTCTCTCTCTCTCTCTCTCTCTCTTTCTTTTCACCATTAGTCTTCTCAAATACTTACCTGTTTGTCACAGGAGTGTATAGGAGCCAAGTCCTTTCTGAGGCCCGTATTGGGCAATTCAACAGGGAGAGGCATCACTGACACTCAGCCCAACTCCATAGCATCAGAACGTAGGTATTACTGATATATGCACTCATACAAACAATGCAATCCAAGACAAGGGTAAATGAAAATCTTACCAGATGAATGTTTGGGGTGCTCTACGATTCTAAGCAGAAAAGAAAAAGGATTTGAAAATTTTTTTCATAAGATTTCCACTACTCCATATTTTACAAAATTGAAAATTTGCTGTTTTCTTTATTCTATTTTAATCCAATGTACAAATAATGCATTCATTTTACTTTCTTTAGAGTACTGTAATTACAAAAACGTATAGTTTTAATTTATAATTTGCTTAATTACATCATTATAATTTTACTTATAAGGGGCTTTCACTCCTATTATTTTAATATCCTCTGGTAAACTTTTTATTCTGATGTCTGCTACTAAAATTTCATAGTTAAAATAGCACATGAAATAATAGTTGTGTGTATATTTACTAAAATAGACTTAAAACTATGTAATAGAAGGAGGTGATTTCACTAGACCTATGGTTTTTTACATAAAAATTAATTCTTCAGAGATCTCGACAGTGAACCGTATAGCATCTTGGTGGATAATGTTATACTCTTCAATGTCATTGTCATTCAGGTCTCAGCTTAATTGTCACTTCTTTAGGGAGACCTTCCCTGACCTCTAAAGTTAAGGTTCATACTCATCCCACTTAATTCTCTGTATAACACTTACTAATTTCTGATTCTATATGGTGAGTTGACCTGTTTAATTGTGTTTCTGGCTATTCCAGTATCAAGAGGGAAGAGGGCTTGCTCTTATTTGTTTCTTTTTGTATCCTTAATGCTAATGCCCAGAACAGCTCCAGGCATGTTAACTAGGACCCCAGTAAAACTTGTTGAACAAATGAATGAACAAATGATGGATAGTCAAGTGAAAGTTAAAATTTTTATAAACAAATATTTTAAAAGATAATTTAAAAAACCAAATTAATATTTTTTAAATTTCCTTTTATTACACTACAACATACTGACATTCCCTTAAGTAAAGGGAGTTTTTTGACTTTGCATCCTTTCTACATATATCTAGCATATATATATATATATATATATATAATTTTTTTTTAAGATTTTATTTATTTATTCATTTATCCCCCCCTTGCTGCTTGTGCTCGCTGGGTCAGCTAACCACGCCGTGCAGGCGGGCTTGCCTTCACCAGGAGGCCCTGGGAACCGAACCCGGGGCCTCCTATATGGTAAACGGGAGCCCTACTGATTGAGCCACAGCCACTTCCCTCTAGCATATATTTGCACACACAAACACACACCTGCACTCCCACATACCTACACACACGTATGTATATTTTCTAGCTAGAGCTGTTCATAAATGTGTTTCACATCACTTGCAGTCATTTTTGTGTTTGTTATTATTGCAAGTGGTTATAAATAAGTATGTGGTTGTTATGTCTCCATCATTATATTGTAAATTCCTTGTGGGCAACAACCAGCTTATAATGAAGAAATTAAAGAAGCCAGAACTATTACATTAAAAACATGATGCTTGCAAATACACTTTGAATGTTCACCTCAGTGTTCTAATTAAATTCTAATTTCAGTATACATATCTGCTTATCTAAATGCCTTTAGCAATTTGAAATGATTCACTGAGTAGTCTAACTCATCCCATATTGGATGGAAGCATACTAAAATTGTCTGCTATTCAAATGTGCTGTCACAAGCTATAAATAGAACACTACTCTTTGTCAAAGGTGAATTAATTTTGATAAGCTATTCGGATAAAAGCTATTCCTCGCTTAAATGAAACATGGAGTACCAGGTTTCTTTCTACAATAGCAATGTTAAAAGTGCTGCATTTAATCATAAACTTCTACTTGAGTATATGTCACCATAAGTTATTTGGAAAAACAGGAAAACCCTTGCATTCTATTAGCTTCAAGTGATGGCTCATTGATGAATGCAAATAGTTCAACAAAAGAGGCTAATTTTAAAGAACAAGTAAATATTACACATACAGTTCTCATAATTACACAGGTAATGTCTGTATTTAGTTTCTTAAATTCTCATTATAAGACAATTGCATCTCATCTAGCAGTGTTTAATTTCATTGTTTCTATTGCTAGAATAATAGCACATTCTTTTTTTAAGATGTTGAATGACAAATAAATTTAGATTTTTAATCACTTATTATTCTTTCTCTAAGCTTAGCCACTCAAGAGGTTCGGATGCAATGAAAAAGTCTGATTTCCTACTAATGATGGCCAAATGGGAACATTCTAGAAAAGTCTGTATCTGCTCTGTCATTGTCTCTGGAACCGGGTTCATAGTTTCTTATTTTTTTTTAAGGCAAGTAAAAGAATTTATTGAGAAAGAGAGAAAAGGAAAGAAGTACACACCTAAGATGTGGATGCAGGCTCCCCCCAGGCAAAGAGGAGCATTTCGGGTTGGGGGACTGCCTTTATTAAGGCCATTCTTCCCTCTTCCCCTTTCCTAATGTTGGGGGAGGAGCCCCTGCTGTTCACTGTTCTGATTGGTTGGCCTACCTGTTAGCTCTTCGGGGACCAATGGGGAGGCCTCTTTGGAGTTATCCAGGGCTTCCCTTTGACCCCAGAAAGAGTTCCAAGTGGGACCTCATGGCCAGGGTCTTGGCGGGATCTTTCCAGCTTTGTACTTAGTAGCAGCCTTCCATCAGGGGGTTTCTGGGTGGGGTCTCAAGGCCATGTTCTCCACTGGGTCCCAGCTGTCTTCCCTCTTTCACTATACTAACCTGCCTCACCCCCTCCCCCACCGAGAGTTTAAACCCTTATTCTTAAGGGGGAGCTGAAGGGCAATGGTCATTCTATAGCTGCTTCCTGCTGGTTAAGGGTAGTAGTACCTGCCTGACAGGGTGTAAAACCTCTGGCTATTCTATTGAGGTTCAGAAAAGGTGAATCTGGCACCATGGTTGAGACTGTATGAAATCCACGCATGACTAATATCTTGTCCTGGAAGGCATTGATTCTGGAAGAAATAAACTGAGTTAGAATTTTGATGATACATGGTCCCACTAAAAGATAAAGAATAAGGTGGTAAGCAGGCCCCAAAAGGGGGCCAGCCATGACATAGTAGACCACGAGAATGAAAAATTCCAGGTGCCTCCAGAGGTTGCATCCTCCTGAAGTTGGTGGGCTTCATCTTGCAGGTTTTGAATGCTGTCTAGGACTATTCCAGAGTGATTTACCTAGAAACAGCATCCCTCCTTGAGAAACAGGTTACTCCTTGTGCTGCTGTTAGCATGTTTAGGGCTTCTCAGTTTTGCAGCACCACAGCAGCAAGAAAGTATGTTTACTGTCTAAGTGCGCCTAAGGCACGGCTAGTTTGCATTATAGTTTACACTCTATCCTGCACAATTTTGTAGGTTATGACAAAATATTTAATGGCCTGTATCAGTCATTGCAATGTCAAGCAGGACAATTCCAATGTCCCGCAAATGCCCCCATATTACACCTATTCTTCCCTCTCCCTCCCCCTCAGAACCTCTCGTGGCCACTGCCTTTATATCAATGATGAAAGTTCTTCCATTGCTAGAATAATAATAAGTCTACTTTAGTCCATTGTTCATTCCCCAATCTTGAGGATTTGGGGATGGTGATGCCCACTCTGTTTCAAATTGAGAGGGGGCTTAGGTCCCATGGAGCAGATGGAAAGAACTATCTTGCTTGCTATTGCAGACACTCTCTGTTCCTTGGGATGGGTGTTGTCCATCATCATCTCCTTGTTAGTTGTCCTGGGTGAGTCCAGTGAACTGGAGAGTAGGTGTTGCTACTCTGCTGAGATTCAGGGTTCAGCTGGCACATGGATGGACCAAAGATTTAAATCTCCGAGACATATACTTTCTTGTATAGTGCTGATTATATGTTCAAATAAAAGGGGCAGGGGGGCGGATGTGGCTCAAATGGTTGGGCGTCCGTCTCCCATATGGAGGGACCTGGGTTCGATTCCCAGGACCTCCCGGTAAAAATGAAAAAAAAGGGGGGGGGGCAGAAGAGCAATGTGGAGGGAAACTATAAATGAGTCTAACTCTGTTAGAGTGGGGAGCATAAATTCCGAAATAAGGCCCACTGACAGGGTGCTGAATTCCTGAGCTGTCTGCCCTGTTTATAGTGTCTAGATGTCTGTAGAGCTCTCAGGAGGCACTGTTTACTGTGGCAGTCAATGAGATCCTTCTGAGACGTGCATAAGCATAGCCTCTGGAATGACCTCTTGACTCACTTTGAAATCTCTTAGCCATAAAAACTCATTTGTATTTCCCATTCTCCCCTTTTGGTCAAGGTCTTTTTCCAGATGCATTGCTAGTTGGAGCTTGTAATAATCCTCCAGAGCCAGGGAGACTCATCCCCAGGAGTCATGTCCCACACTTGGGGGAAGGTAGTACATTTATTTGCTAAGTTTATCTTAGAGAGAGGCCACATTTGAGGAAGAAGGAGGCTTTCAGGATCCAACTCATAGGCAATATATAATACTAGGCTAAGTTTCAATTTCACAAGAAAAGGTTCATGAGTACAATCATCAATATCAGGGACCTGGCATAATGGTCTATTTTCCTTTGCTAGGCACTGCCCTTTTACTTGGGGGATTCTTGCCATTCTAATAGAGAATGTAGCTGGACTTTCCAGGATGGGAATTCAATATTCTTTCAGTTATTGTGTAGATCTGGATGGGCGTGACAGTGGTGCAGTGATGTGATTGGGTTCAGCGGTGCTGGTCTTTGAGGGGGAGTAGTGTGAAGGGGTCAGGGGAAGGAGCAGGTGAACTCTGGGGATTTGCAAGTCTGTGGTTAAAACTACAATGTTGGGAATGTTCTTTTTGCAAATATGGCAGGAGAGGGTTACTGGTGTAGGATGTTAGATGTGGGGGGGTTATGTGGGACAGGGCGAGCCTGCGGTAGACTTCTATGGAATATGTAAGTGTTCATCTTGTCATAGTGTGTTATATCTATGGGTTGAAACATACATAATAAACAAGAAAATATAAACTCCCACCCTGGGGAGTCCTACTATGTTCTTAATTAGAGGGACAAGAATCCCTCAAAAACATAGGCAGTGCCTAATAAAAGAAAACAGACCAATATGTCAAACCCTCAATATTATTGCAAGTAACTATGAATCTTATTCTTCAAAATTTGAAACTTAGTGATTACCATAGGTTCCGAGGGTAGCGGGAGGGAAGAATAGAATAGATGGAACATAGAGCATTTTAGGGCATTAGAATTGTTTTACATGATCTTACAATAACGGATACAGGCCATTTTAAATTTCATCAAAACCTACAAAAGTGTACGGTACAAAATGTAAACCATAATGTAAACCATTGACAGTGGTTGGTAGCAAGGTCTCAGTATTTGTACATCATTTGTAACAAATGTACCATTTGCATGTAAAATGTTGTTAGAGATTCTATTTTGAAATATGCTTTATTAGGTTTAATCAGTCCTTCTCATTGCCTTTTTGTCAAAAAAGGCAATGCCCAGGGAGTTAATGTACATTAAAATTAAGCATGTAGATTTACGTGGTTTTTCTAATGCTGTTATGTGGGATGATTCCTATAAAAGGTAAAGTTAATGAGTTTCCTAAAATTGTTCCTCTCAGTATCTAGTGTAACCATTGCCTTCAGGAGCGTATGTGAGTGTATTGTGTCCTTTCAGTGGATTCCTTTTAGATGAGTTTACAAAAGCCATATGGTTCTAAACTGACTAAATGCAGAAAATTTAACTTAGCTTTACTTTTTTTCACTCTTTGGAAAACCATCTTCATTTTGTTGATTAACTTTCCTTTAAGTGCTTGTTTTGTACTTTCTTTATTTGGACTGTGTTCATTAAGCCTCAATTTCCATTTAATTTTGCCTAGGTCTTACTGCTGGAGTTCCTGTGTCTCAGTTCACTAATGAAATGTTTTCTAACCTGTGAAAATTCTGAAGAGTTCAAAGACCCGTGCAAAAGAACATTTCAGGTTTCTAAAAGAAAAATTCAGGTCTTCTGGGGATACGGTACACTGATCAACATAAACACTCTTCCTACTCCAAATTATAGT
This sequence comes from Tolypeutes matacus, assembly GCA_026826555.1. Taxonomy (NCBI): domain Eukaryota; kingdom Metazoa; phylum Chordata; class Mammalia; order Cingulata; family Chlamyphoridae; genus Tolypeutes; species Tolypeutes matacus. The sequence continues at coordinate 2,184,255 of JAKSZT010054121.1, forward strand.
CTTTTAAGTCTTTCAATTCCCAGTTCCTATATGTTAAATCTACCTATTGGATAATGACATCAGTTCCAAATGCCTTATTACTTCTTTTCCTGTCCTGCTTTGTTGGTTGGCCCTTGTCATCTGATCTTTATATTTCTATATCAAATTTGAAAATATAATTTAGTTTTACTATCATTTATAGGAGATAAATATTAGATGACATTATGTATATGTTTAGGTAATATAAGAGGTGACTGATCAAGCAAAGGTAAAACTTGTTTTTGTTTTCTTATTTCAAAAGGTGTATAGGTTGAGTAACGGTGTTGTTTAGGGCAAAGAAAGTAGAAATGAGAATACAAGACAGAAGTTTGTCAGTCCTGTTCAGCTATCTCTTAACCTAGCTATACTGATGTGACTTTATGTTTAATGACTATCCAGGACTTGGGCTTAGGTCCCAGCCAAGTTACTCTCTCTACCATCCATGCCCAAATCTCTTCTGCTGACCTCCAAACCTATGTTATAGTGTATAAGGGATAAGGCATGGCAGGCCAATAGCCCTGTGGCTGCTATTCCCTGTCTTCCCTCACTCCTCCCTTATTCACAGGCTGGAGTTGCTGCATAATTCCTCTTCTTGATTCTGATTTATAGCCTTGGGCCAGGTTCTTGAAATCACAATCATTGCCTGCATTCCACCACAGCTTAGATTCTGGCTCTTGTGTCCAACCCAAGTTACATCCATACATAACCTTTATTTGACTTCGTGGAAACTCTGTTTTCAGTATACTGTATTTATTGTGGATAGCAAGTTTCATGCATTTATTGTTGAGGTGAATAAAAGTACAGAAAATTTTCCTAAATTTTTACCTTTTTCCTGTATAGAAGATTGCTTCCGACATGTAGGACATTAAAGTTTATGAACAAAAGTTTATTTTTTACCTTTAAAACTTACATAATTTGATAAAATCAAATCACATCGTTTAACCTGGCACATAACTCCCTCGTTCATTTAAATGAAAATCTCTCCATATTTCTTTATTTATTCCTGAAAATTTTATTGAGAAAATGCCAAAGGAAATTTTCACTAATATGTTCATGGAAAGGAGGAGGCACTTTCATGTGCAAAGTCCTGATCTTCCAGAAGCTTACAATCTAATGAGTGAAAAAGACTGGGTATAAACAACTCCCCCGACTTTCCAGTGATTGGAACTGCAAACAGCATTCTATTTTAAAATGCAGTTTGGTGGTCATAAGATTTGGAGAATATTTTTTATTTTACCCTCCATTATTCTAGGTATTCAACGCTAGGCTCATAGGGCATGAAATAGTGTAATCCTTCAGAATGTGAGTCACTTGGATAAGTTCCCCATATTCAGACCTAGATTATGTATCTTATTCATAAATTCAATAATTTCATTATGAAGTTTCTTCAGATTTCTTGGAAAACCTTGACCCCTCTGACTTATTTACAGCTAATTTATCAGTTTGATGTAGAATTTTCCGTACATCGATAACTTTTTAATTTAGGACTATTTTTGCATTAAAGGAGCATTTGAAGAAGAGGTTTTCTTTACATTTTTAATAAAAAATATGCATTTTGTCACTTATTATTTAATAATTATGTGATTTTTCACACTCTGAGTCCCTTTTGCCTCTACTTTACCTGCCATGTCTGTGGATTTCTCTGTTCCCTATTTTTAAGAGATCTCTATTCATTGAATAATATCATTCCTCAATTATAGAATCTTTTACTTTTCTATTTAGCCTTCAATTATTTTCCCTCTGAAATTAGATTTAAAAAAAAAAAAAATCTACACATAGGTTCCAGTGAACAGTTAAGTAATTTTCAAGCTTCTTGTTATTCAAAAAATAACTCTGCCTTTCTTTTTTTCAGGGTGTTCTAATTTCTAACGTTCATTGGTCACATGATGGGTTTTGTAATTTTCCCTTTCATAGATTACTCTTAAATGTAATATTCTTAAACTCCATCAGCAGTTATTTCCCATACCCTTTGCTGTTTTACTGTTTTACACCACAATTAAACAAGTTTTTGGAGCAGCCTTGTCTGTTTGGATATTAGGGAATAAATTTTTCTCTTTGTGCTACAACATATTTCTATATGTTTGCAATAGCACTTACAGTGAATTGAAAAAATATGAAGGTCATATACTAAGGAATAGATTAGGCATGTATCATCACATATAGAACAACACTAGATCAAATATAGAATGACACTGGATTAACCTTTGGCAAAATGTCTTTTGGGTTACATATTTTCTCTTCCTGTTTTTCTCTTTTTGTTTTGCATAATTTTTCAACTCCTAGGTTTGTAGACATTTCTAGTTTAGACCACATTATTAACCATTCAACAACTTACAGCATCATTAATATGTTGCTTAAGTATATTTTGCTCATTAAGAATTGCCACTTCCTAAATTTAATGAGAAGATTGAGGGAAGAATAGCTGTTGACAGTAATTAATATTCTTGCATATAGCAGCAACATAGCAATTAATTATTTTGGGGGGAATTATTTTCACCATTATTCTGTTAAGACTATTTTGCTGTATTATTTTTCAGCATTGTCAGTTTTCTAACATTGATATAGCTATTAATATATTTATAAACTGAATTGAATTTATTTTCAGTGTCTATTTATGCAGCCTTTTGTTTTTCTTCAAATTGCTTATGTCATTTCCCATATGAAAAATAGATAAGTGTCTATTTGACTAATTTCCTCCCAAATAAAAACTGTGTATCGTTGTTGTCTGGCTCTGGGGAAAATGTAATAATTTAAGAAGATACATTATGCCATTGATTGCAATGCATTTTAAAATCAGTTTCACTTTCATGCTTTCTAAACCGCTAATTGGTACATCTCAAATTTGGTCATCCTCTGTAGTTTAATATTCACCAGAGCAAAGTGTTTGAGTCATCAAGGACGGAGCTAAGAACTGTCAGAATCTTTTGACATGGGCCTTCTTCCAAAATTCTTAGAGCACCATGAGAGAAGGAAGGAGGTAAAGAGGGTGAAAGGGACGGAGAGAGAGAGAGAGAGAGAGAGGCCATGAGACTATGAGAGTGAAAGAGATTGAAGCATTTTGTGAGAAGACACTGGAAAATTTCTTACTAGCTACTTGGCAGACAATAAGGTTGCCCTTGCCAATGACGACAACTATGCTGACATGTTCCGTCAAGAAATGGGTATTTATATCAATAAAGATTGAGTTCCTCTATTATTTCCCCTTTGACAGCCATGATTTTTCTGTCAGTCCATATCACCTTTGATTCCAGAGATGAAGCTCCTTCCGTGCCTCTCTGTGGCATACCCACGGTCAATCCTTCCACGTTCTGGGAGGTTGCAAGAGGTACCTCCTCCTCTTGGCTATGCCTGAGGTTAAAGGCCAGGATGCGATTCCTGTGAAGGCTTCTGCCATTTACTTCGTCTATTACATTTGCAATCACTTGCTTTATTTCTACCTCATTTCTTTTTGTTGCCCTCTCATTTGTCTCTTTCTTTTTTCTTTCTTGTTTTCTCCTTTTCATTTTTATTGGTTTCTTTCTTTATTCCATTATTTATGCCTTGTCCCCTTCTTTTGTCATTCTTAATGAATTCATTTTCCTTTTTGTCCATTTTTTTAAACTAATCACAGCCTCTTGTTCTCTTTTTCTCTCCTCCTACCTTCATTTTAATCTCCATTATTTTAAAACTTGGTCCAGGTGGAGTATTCCTTAGGTTATGTGCACAAATACTGAATATTTTATCAAAGAATCCATTGATACTATTTGCATTGATGAACACAATAAGGTGCTGTCCCCATGAAGTTTTGAATAAACATTCTTTATTTTATTTTGTTTTATGGTTTTGGGTTTTATTTAAAACATAAAACCATCCTATTAGTTTCACTATGAGTGTGTCTGGGTTGCATGTTTTGGCATTAATAATATCATTAAAGGCCAAATACTCTCTTAAGAAAACCTTTAATGTTGAGAAGAAAAAAATTAAAGTTCATTGAATTTATATCAAATACATTATAATTAAACAGTTGAGAAGCAGCAATAAATTCAGATCTTTAATGAGAATCAAACCACAAGGGTTCTTTATTGACTGAAACACCAAGTAATTTGGGGGTGGAAAATATGTGTGAATTAATTTATTCTTTAATGTGTTGTTGGCAAATAGGAATTACTAGTGATATTTGAGTTCCCCAAAATATCATGCTTGGGAAAGTATTTGTCCTTGCTAATTGAATCTTAATTTATGTGTAAATGCAATACATATGAATATGTGAATAGAACAGTCTCTAATTGAATTTATGAGGATTAGGATATGATTTTTGTGTTGGCCAGTCTGTTGACACATTTAATCAAGAAATGGACATTCATATAAAGATTGTGTTTAGTAGTGAAGGCCAGTCCAGTCACAGATGAACAATTAACAGATTCAAATGTTTCTGGTATATTCCGGTTCTATGAATTTTAATGAGGCTTTGTTTCCACATTTTTTTTTTTTTTTTTTTTTACTATTCAAGAATTTTTAATATAGCATGTATTTCAGCCTTGTTAATTTGTTGAGGATAATGTCTATGTTTTATTCATTTTGAATCCCCACCTAGAACTTCATTCACTTTTTCTGCTATTACCACGCAGCAGATAGGATTCATTGCAGGACACCCAGCCTTAGGCTAGAGGTCAAATACAAATATACAGTGCAAGTAGAAATATGGAAGCCACTCCATCTAACATTCACATTTAACAGTGAAAGCATTAATAGAATCAGTTCTACAATCCTGGTACAACTGTCCCCCAAACTTTGTTGAGCCCGGCCCCTTCTCTGTTTGAGGCCCTCAAATGCTTCCTCAAAGTAATGTAGCTGATTTACAAACCTACTTTAAAAAAACCAACAGAAATTTCCATTCTGCTATACCTTTTGGAGTATAATCATTGCCTGTTTATCCATAAGAAAACTACATGTATGAAACTCATGGAAGGACTCAAAGCATATGATATCCTCAAAAGCTTCCATTCTATGGAGTCCCAGTAGTATGTTCAACATGTTCAACAAGCCAGCTGACTTTTTTTTTTTTTTTTTTAAGATTTATTTATTTACTTTATCCATTTTAAACCTCCCCTTCCCCATTTGCTGTTTTGTGTCCATTCGCTGGGCAATTCTCTGTGTCTGTTTCCTGCCATCTCTTCTCATCCTCCTCCTCCAGTCTTCACCAGGATTTGATCCTGGAGACCTCCGATGTAGGAGAGAGGTGTTCTGCTACCTGCCCCACCTCGGTTCCTGGGTTTCAGAGCTTTCGGAGCATCTCGTCTTGTTTCTCCCTTGCGTCTCTCTCCTGATACGTCATCACCTTGCTGCATGGCTCCCGAGGCCTGGTGGCTCACCGGCACACAGAGCCTGGCAGCCCATGCGCCTTCTATATATATTTTTTTATTTTACCGGGAGGTCCCAGGGATCGAACCCAGGTCCCTCCATATGGCAGATGGACGCCCAACCATTTGAGCCACATCTGCCCTCCTGACTTTTTGTTGGTTTCTTTTCGGACAAATTTAAGGCAAGGTTTCTATGTATGGTATTTTATATAAGGGATAAGTGTACTATACTTGTGGTTGTTCCAATATTGATAATGCTTATAAATTTTAATATTTTGTAGAAAAATCTATTGAGAATTGTATTATAATTTGATGTTTTCATTGATTTGTTTTCATACTTTGCTTCTTTGGCCAGGAACTAGTTGGAGATTAGTCTGCACATGATCAGTGTAAATCTAGAAATTATGCTTGGATAGAACTTGTTCCTAAGAAAATGCCATAAAATTTAAGAGTTTGTAGGACTCATTTTCCTGCATGATAGATACCAATATAGGTGACAGAAATCTTTTCTCTGTTCTGAAATCACCTTGACTCCACCTCCACATTGTTTTTTGTTTGTTTGTTTTAACTTTTTCAGCTTCTTAAAAAGTTAGTTTCATGAGTTTATATCCCAGCTCAAATATACTGAAGCAGAATATCCAGCAGAGGTACCCAGATATGAATACATTGTACAATTTGTGGAGTTGATTCTCATTTGCACTGTTAGGTAGGAATCATTGTGACCTAAGCAGTGGTATGGTTCTACTGTCCCCCAAAAGAAATATATCTAATATTATCAGAAATTCTAAATTAGATTCAATGGCTATGAAATAAAAATAATGAAATTGTTTTTGTAAGATATCTTCCAAAATGTAATTGTTTTATATCCAACAATTATATACAGTAGGCTTGCTGGCTAAAATTGTGTTGCATATTTGGTTCTAAACCTCCTGGTAGCAAAAAGAAACCAAAATTAATTCTACATGACCCACATTGTCTCTATCATTTTTTTAAAAAAAATCCAAGGCCATTTTGCACTTCTCCAAGAATATTGACCCATCATAAATTTGAAGGGTTGAGACATCAGAGATGAAGTCATCTCTCACTTACCCCTTAAAATCAACCAATATGAAATGGAATAAGACTTTCCAGGAGGAAAAAAATAGAATTGGTGGAGGATTTGAGATTTTGATGCTGTAATTTCTTGGTGATTCCCTGAAGGTTTCTAGGTAAACTCTAGCCATATGGTAAATGATATCTACTCCATTAACCTCCCCTCTTTCCTCTTTTTTTCTGAATATGGAGAAGCTAACTATTAGAGCTCCATGAATTAAGAGAGTGAACTATACTTCTTTAAATTCTTTAACATTTTTCTTCTGTTACAATAACATATTAATACTCACCATACCACTTAATGTCAGTTACTTGGTTCACCATCCTTATACAAATGCTCTGTGTCAGTGTACAAATCAGGATTAGTGCATTAGTCAGAGATATAGAACTAGAAGGAGATCTACATTAAGGCATTTAGTACAAGGAATTGGTTTAGGCGTTTGTAGGGGCTGGCTAGGCACATCCGCAATCTGTAGGGCAGGCTGTCAAGAACAGCAGGCAAGAACTGCCGGGCACATGCTGAGGCTGATGGCCACCGGCAGAATTTCTTTTTCCTAAGGGAAGCCTCAGCTCTGCTCTTAAGGCCTTTCAACTGATTAACCAGACCCACACAGATGATCTAGGATAATCTCCTTTACTTAGTTATGGTCTTTGATCACATTCACAGAATACCTTCACAAGCAACTTCTAAAACAGACCATCACAGGCAAGTACTTTTGTTGTTCTAATTATCTTTTCAGAATCAGGATACAGTCTTTGAGAAAGGTGAAGTAAATTTCTACAATTACTAAGGGATGGAGCATGATTTGAATCAAGTCTGTCTTACCACAGAGCCCATTTGGTAAAACTCAGACACTAAACAAGAAAACTGGCATCTGCCCATTTACCTGTTAAATAAATGAATGCCATACCTGGGCATGCACACATGTACTCACACCACCACCACCACAGGCATTCAGGCAAATTTAATAAAAGGATATTTAGGATATTTGAAAGCATTTATTGTTTTTGGTGGGATTGACCAGGATTTCATTCATTCAGTTAGGTTGGTTTTCCTTTTGGAAGCCATGAAAAATGATCTGTTCATTATAAATTAGAGTAATATTGGAAATAATTTGACAGTCATCATCCTTTAATAAAATTGAAATAAAATATCAATACAAAGAAATATCAAGAGTAAATTATAAAAGACAATGGGATCATTCATCGTAATCATTGTCTCTTTAAACTGAAGAAAACAGAAGAATGTGATTTCTACCATCATCTGAATTTGGTAATAAATGACCTACCTACAATTATGGATCTGTAAAGTATTGCATTTTATTTTTTGAGTTCCTGCGTATTGGATTAATGAATGAGTGGCAGAAATTTGTAAGACAGTCACTCCAAAACACTTAGTACATAGATTAGACAATAGCCACTGGGAAAATATTTCTTATTCTTTTATTCCTGATGGAATTTGCAATACATTTTATTCTGCTGTGTATGTTCAGAAATAGTACTTTAATTTTGTCTAGGTCTGAAATATGTATCTATTTTGGAAAATAGGAGAGGCTAGGTGGGGGTGTGTGTATGGCATTGGTTGCCCGGAGAGTACCTGAACAGGGAGAGACAAAAAGGAGCAAAAACAGGTACAAACACCAAAAAATTCTGTGAATCATGGTATTTGTCCCAGAGTTTCAGGTTTTCCAATGACGTATTATCTTCACTTGTCTGTAAAGTTTAAATCATTTGTGTATGTCTTGTTTCATGATTTCCACTGCTCTTATATTTTTGTTCAAATATGGGAATAATCTGTGCTTAGATCAAACATGTACTTGAATAGTGCCCCTGTTTTCATTATCTTCTTTATAAAATCAGCCTTATATATAATAAGAAAGGCAATGTCCTCCCCTGCAAATGTTTTCTTTTCTTGTACTGATCCTCTGCTTGACATGATATGTTGCCTATAGACTGCAGGAAAATTCCATCCTTTTTAGATCCCAAATTACCATTCCATCCTTAGTCTAATAACTTTCCAACATAAATACCTTCTTCTAATCATTCTGGTTATTCATTGTCATCACTTCTATCATATAATTCCCGGGCTCACATTGTTTGCCTACATTACTCTCCTTCCTTCTTGCCATGTATTTGAATCTTATCTACCTTCAAGCGCAGTTCATATGAAACTTCTTAAGAGTCTGACCTCTCCCTCTATTGAACTCAGATGGATCAGATATGAAAGTCGCTTGAAGAGAACAGGGATCTGAATCTAGAATCCGTTCTATTACAGTCAAGTCAAATGATCTGTTTTCATGGACAGTGTTAGAAAACCTCTAGCAAAGGGGAACTCATTAGTTTCCAGTGAGGTACAACTAGTCTTTGGTCTGTTTTAAAAGGTAGGAATTGGGAAGCAGCTGTGGCTCAATCAGTGGGGCTCCCGTTTGCCATATGGGAGGCCCCGGGTTCGGTTCCCGGGGCCTCCTGGTGGGGGCGGGCCCGCCCGCACGGCGTGGTTAGCTGACCCCAGCGAGCACAGGCAGCAAGGGGGGGATGGATGAATAAATAAATAAAAGCTTTAAAATAAAATAAAATAAAATAAAAGGTAGGAATTTCTATATTGAGTTATGACCTGCCTCAGTATAACCATTATCATTTCCATTTCCTTTTACTCTCCCATTCCTTGATGCTATAGCAAGAATATATTTTTATTTCTCAATGCCTAACACAATATTTGGCATATTGTAGCTTCTAAATTTGTGTGTGTGTGTGTGTGTGTGTGTGTGTGTAAGTAATACAACCTGGTCTTGAGTTCTTTCACTCTCCTGTCTGCTCTTCTTTGTATGAACCATAGTTTGTATATATGCCATAGAGTGAATACACAGGTAAAGTCTGACCTTTGTAATCCACAATGGACTACATTTCCTACAATGGAGTTACTATATTTTCTAGAAAGGCAACTTGTGTTCACATTTGCCAATTTTTCTTAATTTCATTATCCTGCTGACATATATTAGACCTATACTCGGTTAAATCCCTCCTCCTCCTCCTCCTCCTTCTTATTCCCACCTCCCTTCTCCTCCTCCTTCCCTTTCTTCTCTTTCTTTTACTTCTTCTCCTCCTTTCTTCCCCCAATCTAGAAATTCCTTACTCTGTTGGCATGACATTTATTTTGGGGGGACCCAAGTATAGGAATATGCTTTATTCATATTAAATTTTTGCTATTATATTAGTTCTATGATGCCCCCTATCAAGATCTTTTTAGATTTTTATTCTTTTATCCCCCATTCGATAACCAATCAGATTCACATTATGGGCAATTTACATAATTCTTCCTTTTATAACTTAATCTATATCATTGGCTTAAAATTATTGAATAGAATATGAGAAAGGCCAGAGACTTAGCATTAGCAGTCTCTCTCTGTATGTTAAAATGGATCTATTAACCTATGTATATTATTCCAGTTCTTATCACACAAATAAAATTTCATGAGATGATATTCATTATAGGAAGATAATGAAATGACATGCATTATTTAAGAGATTTATAATAGAAAGGTAGCATGCTTAGAGCAATCATATAACATTTGGAGGGATACATAGCACATGCATACTGAAATTATTGGATATCTTTATTATGTATATATTTAGCTTGCTAATTATTTGAGTATGAAGCAGTCTTCTATAAGTCTATATATGAGTAACAAATAACAGGAGTCAATGACAAAGAATAAGAAGATTATTTTACCTACAGTATACAAGAGTAACTCCCAAGAAAGGCAAATATTTAAGGCAAGCATTACAAAACACTTTCTGGAGCTGAGTAAAGATTTAAGGGAAAATTTGGAAAATGTATTATTATTTCATTCTGGAAAATATATATTAAAAAATATTAGGAATAATGGGAAACAATTTATGGTGAAAATTACTCTTAAGAAATAACTATTTAATGCTATATAATGTTTCTATAATTTGCCTGTTAAAATTCTTTAGGTGCTCTGTGCTATTGTGAAGGTTGTTTTATTATTCATTTTGGAAAATCCTAACCACCATCAGGTTAAACCACTGAATTGTTTGTAGACATAACCCTGTGCTACTAATGTTATTAAATAATTGCACACAGCTTGGAACTTGAACAAGAAAAAGTGCCATTTGTTAGTGATTCTGTCCCTGTGATCAGGTGCTTAGTATTGTATATTCCCAAGTATAAATGATTCCACACTTCATGGATCAGGAAAATAAGTAGACTTTAATTGTCAGGATGTAGATAAGTAGTGCCTTGTAAACTGTAGTAAAACCAAATATTTATGATAGCTTTTTAATACAATCTTATGCTCTTCGAATGACTTTCCTCTGTTAGAAATCCCATACTGTTTGTCTGACTTAATGGCTCATGAAAATGTAACATAAAAGTGAAAACATTGAGAAGATAATAAAATAAATAATGGCAGTAAATCACTACTGATATGTTCCATTTGTGTTAATGGTCTATATTTGTACACAAGTGACTCTGCCTTCTTGTCTTAATTCTGTTTCAGTTACCAATCCCACTATCCAATTTCAGCACAAAATGATGCATTAAAAATATATAGGTTTTCTTATTTATTACAAAGTATTATTTTCCATTGATGCAAATTTGTAAAACACAGAGAAACATAAAGTAGAAGAAAAACTCTTTGTAATTCCATCACATAGGACTACCTATGATTAAAAAATTGGTTTAAATTATTAATTGGTCTATATCAATGTCTCTCTATATAGCTTCTTTATACAAAATTCAGATATTAATCTACATACCATTTGGTAACATACCTTTTCTTTCTCTTAACAATGCATTCTAAACACTTTGTATGTCATTATTCTGCTAATACATCATTTTAATGGAATAAAATATATTACTATATCAGAATTTATTTAATCAATTGACTGATGGCTTTTAAATTGATTTTAATCTTCTCATGTAAGACAAAAACTCAATGTTTCTAAAAGTTCCTTTTTAAAATGAAAGCATAAAATTCTGAGCCAAGTTTTGTACATGGAGTATTTATTTATTTTGTATGCATTCTAAAGAACTCATCTTCTATTATCTAGTTAGAATTGTAGAATCATATAAATGACTTAGTGAAACAAATGGTTAGCCAGAATAATTTTTGAAAGCATTCTGGTAGAAACTTAAAGTTGCAATACAACCAAGATTTTGTCTTTGAAATAACTGCAGTGGTATTGCATATGACTATTATTCCTTAGCATGCAAGTTGCTATTTTAAAATAGCTGGAACTGGGAGTGGGTGTAGCTCAGTGGTTGAGTACCTGTATCCCATGTATGAGGTCCCAGGTTCAATCTCTGGTACCTCCTTAAAAATCAGCAACAATAAAATAGCTAAAATATTCATCGGTTCATTTGTAAGCCCAGGGTGTACCTTACAAAATCTATCCAATGTTTACTCATCTCCTCAATGACTGTAAGAATCTTTTTTTGACTAAGTTTTATTCAGAAAGAATCAATAAGTTTTATAAAACAGTGGCTAAGTTTTAGGTTGAAGATAATATTCTTTAGGTTAAAGGCAATCTACCATAATTTCTGTAAACTTATTTAAAAAGTTGCCTATCTTATAGCTGGTTTGACCTCAAGTTTAATATATCTTTGTATTTTTTTCTATTTCTTTAGTCACAGGTGGTTTTCAAGGTTATATTCGACCGTATACTGTCGTAATTTTAAGAAAACAAAATTGATTATGAGAGAAAATGTTATATAGTAACTATGTATGTGTGCACATTATTTGATAAACTTGATTTTATGTGAGAAAATTATAAAAATTAGATAGTGAGATATACATCTGTTCCAGATTTTCCTGCATAACAGAAATTACGTATACTAAAAAAAGACTTGATTTTCTTCACACTTTTTAAAGACTGTTTTAAATGAGACACATTCATATAACCCATGTTTAACTGAAAACAGTTATGTGCTGAGTTTTCATTATTTTATGTATTTTTGCCTGATGATGCTCAAGTTGCACTAAGTGCAGCTATATATATTTAGGTGTACATACTTTCTATAAGTGCAGTGTAACTGTTTTTTTAACAATCAAAATTGATCTGTAACAGCTAAATAATTTAGTGAAATCAACCAACATGGTTGAACATACCTGGACATTCTTAACACCATGACCTTGATGTTCACTAGTTTCCTGGAAATAGAATACTCTTTTTTGCTTTCTTTATGCAAACACCATGCCAATGTAATGAAAGCTGTCACTTCAGTGCATCTATAGATAGTATCAGATACTTTTCTAACTATGAAAAATTATCATCAAGCTCATGTTGATCCAGAATGACTCTCCGTCACTCAGTGAAAAAGTGAATCTGATGAAACAACAGCAAAATGATTGTTTGGATAAACTCATTAATTTTTAATGTCTGTTCATGATTTTTGACAAATATTTTCCTATACTTGAAGAACCTGCCATTGAAAATTCAACAATACTATTGCAGAAATAATACTCACTTTACTGAAGAAATGTTTAATATTAAATTTATTTGGATAATACATATTTGGGTTAAATGCATTCTGAGCATGGTAGATATTTGCAGGTTGAATGATATTCCAAAAGCTTTTCTTGCAAAAGTTTTATGTTGTGCCACTCACAAAAAAATCAGACTATTTGATAACTTTGGATGTCCCAATGATTGTTTTTGATGAAAAGAATTAGGGCACTCACTTTGACAAGAAATTTGCAACTCCCTCTGCTCCAGAAGTCTCAGTGCCCTTCATATATATTTCATATATATATATATATATATTTTTTTTTTTTTAATTTTTAATTTTTTAAATTTCCAGATAGTTTCCTGCATGGAGGAAAAGGGAGAATAAAACTTTTGCAGTTATATTTTAAAGTACTCAAAAAACTTCCTGTAGAAGTATATTGAGCAAAGAATATGTTAATGTGTTATATTTTCCTTGGATTCATGAAACAAATACCAAAAATTTGAAACTTAAATTTAGTGAGAATTTTTATGTAAATTTTAATGAATTGTAGAATTCCCATAAAAGCTGGAGAATTTTTGGTTGCCATTGTTCTGATGAGAAATATAGTTTTGCTGTTTATTACTATTAAAAAAAAAACAAGCAAATTAATGGAAATCAAAACCATGCTATTTACCTATAGGAATATGTCTTTGTCTATCCCTGAAGTACACTTTGAGTGGATCTGCTTAGGTTATTTGAAATGACATCTTTGGTGAAGTTAATTCACTGGGTATACTCTCCTTCATTGGTCTTGTAAAAATCAGAATGGCAAATATGTGATTTCATATTCAACTTCAACTTCCACAGCAAGCTGTGTAGAAGTTTACTGAATAGAATTTAAGAAAAAGAGTTTTGACGAGGTGGAGGCAATGAAGCTTGTCCTATAAAGATCTGAAAAAAAAGACTAACAAAATAAGCATCTACTTAGACTAGGAATGGCCTCCAGGGAGAGATACCTATTTCATATTAAGTATTGAAAAATATTTCTCATTTTAAGAGAAGTCATAAAGTTACAACTCAAGAGATATTAAAATCTCTTCTAGATAACTATCCCAAAGATGGCTTTTAGGAATAATTTAATCAATTACTTTTAAATTCATTGGTGTAATGATTCCCTCCTGGTCTTTGTGATTTCCAGTGATTTGTTCATTGATTCTAGTTGCTTCTGTATTTTACTTCACGGTAGGCATAGCAGAAAGTGTAACAAAGATCTCCAGCAGGGCCATGTGTAAATTGAACTGTAGGAAATACCTATTCAACTGTTTACTATGATCAAAAGAACAGTTACTGAAAAATGTAGTGATACTTTTTAATGGGTTGTGGAAAATGTTTATGTTCATTTACTATAATGCCTTTTTTTTTTGGTACCGGGGGCTGAGATTGAACCCGGGACCTCGTATGTGGGAAGCCAGTACCCAAACACTGAGCCACATCGGCACCCCTGAGTTGGTTTATTCATTTGTTTGTTTTGTTGTTTGTATTGTTTTGAGGAAGTACCAGGGATTGAACCCGGGACCTCGTATGTATGAAGCAGGTGCTCAACTGCTTGCGCTTCATTCATTCCCCTCAAATGCCTTTTATTTACTTATTTTTACTTTTAAAGAAACATGAAATATGTTATAGATACAAAAGAGTTTATATATCATCTACGTGGAGATTAAAGAATAAAATAAAAAGTAAGCTCATTTGTATCAGCCACCAGATTTGGAAATAGAGCAGTACAATATCATACCTTATAAACCCCCAGGGGTATGACCTCTTAAATCTAATATCCCATTCTCCCTGCAGAGGTAATCACTGTCTTCAATTTGATGTTACTCATTCCCTTTCTTTTCTTCATAGTTTTATCATATATTATGAATGTATGATAAAAATATGATTTAGTTTTCTAATTTTGTATTTTATGTAAATATATACATTTCAATATAGTCATTCTTCTGTGCCTTATTTTTTCACTTGATATTATTTTGCAAATGATTCTATAATGCTGCTTGTAACAGTATGTCATTCATTTCCACTGTTGTATAGTATTTCATTTTAGGATTATTCCACAATTTAATTCATCCATTTTACTGTTGGTGGACATTTGGACTGTTTCCAAGTTTTTGCCACTATGAGTCTTCCTGTGCTTGTTTCCTGGTACACATATGGAAAAATGACTCCAGGGTATAGACTTAGGAGTTAAACTGCTATATGCATATTTTATTAGATAATGCCAAATTCTTCTCCAAGTGGATTGCACCAATTTATACACCTACCAGCATGCTCAACTGCATCTGTAATCAGGCCATTAGTATTTTGCCACTTTTCTTTCATGTTGTTTGTCTTAAGCTTACCGTGTGTGTGTGTGTGTGTGTGTGTGTGTATAAAAATATATTTTAGGGTACTAGGTCTTTGCCATTAACACATATTGCAAATATTTCTTCTCACTTTGTGGCTTATCATTTTACTCTCTTTATGGTTCCTATGACCAAAAGATGTTCTTAATGGTTTTTTCTGCTTTGCACTTAGGAAATCTTTTTGAACTTTGCTTTTTCTACGGCTTATAGCTTGAGTTTCATATAAGTAAAAGAGTTATCAGAATAGTGCTATGTATCTCCAATGATAATTTTCACTTATCAAGAATTTAATAGGATACATATATATAATATGGAGTGTATATATACACACATATATTATTCA
The DNA here is from genome assembly GCA_026826555.1 of Tolypeutes matacus. Taxonomy (NCBI): domain Eukaryota; kingdom Metazoa; phylum Chordata; class Mammalia; order Cingulata; family Chlamyphoridae; genus Tolypeutes; species Tolypeutes matacus. The sequence goes on from JAKSZT010054121.1 coordinate 2,199,897, forward strand.
TAGAGAGAGTGCATGTGCATGCAAAGTTTCTGTTAGTTTTTTTTGTTTTCAGCTTAATTTAGAAAATGGATTATCTTCCTTACTGTGCATAAACTAACTTTCCCTTACTTTATTTCTGTGGTCAGTTCCTGAAAATACTACTTTGGATTAGAGGTGATAGTTGTGAAACTTCAGCTATTTGTCAATTTTCCAAAATGTTCTTTTTGATAGACATTGTGTTTTATTCAGTAACATCAAAGAAACTATGAGATTTTTTATTTTATGAGACATCATCATGCTCATGATTTATTGTTCTTTGGACAATTGATTCCAAGTCAAATGTCCCATGAAATAAAATAACACATTCAGGGCAATTTGTTTTACTAATTATTATGTGTAGCAATAATTTGTGCATACCAAATTTTACTTCCTAAAAGCTCCTTCCATTAGTGCTAATGTGTTTATCCTTTTAAAAATAAATTCAATAATCATTGGGCAGTTGGTGAGGAGAAACAAATTAGAAGATTGTTCATCTAATTTTTCAAAGTGATGAAATAGGAGTTCTGTCTTTTACAAACTTTTGCTGGTTGGTTTCTGGGAAATTATATTCTTAGTTTTCAAAATGTAAAGATCTGACTATCAACTGTAGTTTGTCCAGGGAAAAGAAGAGGAACTATCATTAGTTAAGCACTCAATATAGGTTAGTCAATATTCTGACCATATTACCTCTGATATTCTTCATTCATTCAGCAAATAGTTGTTTTTTTTTTTTTTTTTTTTAAGATTTATTCAATTTATTTATTTCTCCCCACCTCTGCTTAGGTTATTTGAAATGACAAATGTTTGCATTTGCGGTGTCTGTTCATTGTGTGCTTGTCTTCTTTTTAGGAGGCACTAGGAACTGAACCTGGGACCTCCTATGTGGGAGGGAGGCGCCTAATCGCTTGAGCCACCTCCACTCCCTGTGCAAATAGTTTTTGAGAATCTGCCATGTGCCAAGCTCTGTTCTAGGTATTGATTTAAAACAGTGAACAAAAAAGACAAAAAATAAATAAAAACTTGCCTCCTGGTGAGACTTAAGCAATAAATATAATTCATTACTGCCTTAATGGTATTTAAAAGTTGACAAATGGTATGGAAAATGGCCTATGTCCATGCTTCTCAAATTTTAATGTACATGTGAATCACCTGAGGTTCTTGTTACAATGCAGATTGTGATTCAGTAGGTCTTGAGTGGGAACCTGAGATTCTACTGTACTAGCAAATTCCTGAATAAGGCAGTGCTGCTGTTTAGGAAGCACAACTTTGAGTTGCAAATGTTGTATGTTACAGGAGTCAAGTGGCAAGTGGGAAATTTTATTTTAAACATGATAATTAGGGTCAGTCTTATTGAGATGGTTATAATTGAGCAAAGATATGAAGGAAGTGAGGGATTTAGCCATGCAATTATCTGGCAAAAGAAAGTCATCCAGTGCAGAGGCCTCTAGATAGGCGCTTACTTGGCAGGGAGGTCATTGTGGATGGACTAGAGTGAACAAGGAGAGCAATAGCAGATGGGGTTTGAGAGGCAATAGGCGGGGGTCAGATCTTGCAGGGCCTTGGAAACCATTATAAGTACTTTGTCTTTTACCCTGAGATGGGGAAGCAATATAGCATTCTGAGCAGGAAAGTGACAAGCTCTGACTTATGACTTTAAAGATCACTCCAGCTAACATTTAGACAATAGACTGTTGAAGGATAAGGGTACAAGCAGTGGGATGAGTTAGGAGTCTTGGCAAAATATATGGTGGCTCAGACTAGGATGGAGCAGAAGAGGTGGCGGGATGTGATCTTAGAATACATTTTGATACATTTACCTTTAATTCAGGACAAGCATAAGTTTACACTAAATTCTGGAAATACATACATTCTCATTTACTTCAGTATATGTATACATTTACAATTGATCTAGGAGATACATACAAACACACACAGATACACATACACATTTACTGAGGAAATGAAAGCATTTATATTTAGTGCAGTATATGCATACATTCCAGAAGTCACTGCAGTCTCTTCAGTTGCACAAAGCAGACTCCTGAGAGACAGCCTTGATTCTGCTCGATTAAAAAAAAAAAAAAAAAAAAAAAAAAAAATTTTTAAGGTAGAGCCAATGGAACTTCTTGATGTCTTAGATGTAGGCTGTGAAAGAAAGAAATCAAGAATGACTTCTGTGTTCCTGGCTTGAGCTCCTGGAAGGACAGAGTTGTCATCAACTGAAATGGGGAAGGGCTAGGTCTCCAGAAGCATATCAGAAACACATTCTCTGTATGTGTTGAGTCTTGGTGAGTTGATTAGACCTTGAAATGAAGATATGAAGTAGATCATTCGATATGAGAGTCTGGAGTTCCAGAAAGAGAACAACGCTGGAGTTAGAAGTTTGACCTCTCATATGATTTTCATGACAATCTTCTGTGCTCATTGTTTATCTTCATTTTATAGTTGGGGAAACATGAACATAGACTATAACTTACTTACTCAGCTGGTAACAGGTAGAGTAGAGACTCAAGGCAATATCTGGCTCCAAAGGCTACACTCCTTTCCTGGTTCAGTAGTAAAAGAATTAACACCAGTCACTATAACTGGTTATGCATTTACTCAGAGCAAGTCAAAAATATCTTCAGGCAGGAAAATTGAGTTGGATATTCATCTTTTTAACTGCCTTGCTTGGCTACAGTAGAGAGATTTCAAGTCAATGCTTGGCAACATTCCATTTGTTCCAGAATGACTTGATCATCTGGGTATGACTCAGTTTTTCCTGAATGTTGTAGTCTCTCTGTCCTCCACTGGTATTATTCTGAGGAATGTTCTACATGGTTTCTCAGAGGGTCTCCAGTTGAATTGAGCCCCAGTGGCCCAAAGCAATAACCTGCTCATTAACACAGTTTATTGGCTCTCTTTGCTGCCTCACTTGCCCTACTCTTTTACTTCTTCTTCCTGGGATCTCTTCCCAAAGAAATTGCCTTCACCCAAGTCCACGTCTCTGGCTCTGCTCTCAGCAGGAACCTAATCTAAGAGAGGTAACAATATAAAATATACTTAATTGGTCTATCTAGGGCATATCTTTCTCATTTCTACCTTAGTGCCTGGAAAATAGATTTGCAATACATATTTGCTGAACTAGTAAATGACTGTAACTTTCCTCAATAATCATTAAATAGTAGTGATAGATGTTGTTACTATTATTTTAGACAAACATATTTTTAATAGGATATAGATAAATTCCCATTTGTCACTACTGCCAATCTCATTCCTTTCCACACCTTCCCCAAAGTAAGAACTCTTAAGAGTTAGATGTGTATATTTCCAGTTCTGTATGTATATGTGTCTACCGTTTTGAGGTACTTTTGGCATTCACTTAAATCACATCATTCTATACATGTGACTATGTAACTTGCTTTTATTCACCAAGTTTATGATTTTGAACTCTATCCATGTTGCGTATTTCCTGCCTTCTATTTGATTCAATTTTTCCTATTTTTTTCTCTTTCTCTAAAGGATGTAACACTTTTTATTTCTATTTTTAGTGCTTACCTGTGTAACTTGAACCAAGTGTCCATCCAGATGAAAAGCTAAAACTGAGATATGAAAAATAAACTGATAGGAAAATGTACAAATATCACATTAAGAAGTAACCCAAAAGAAAATGTTATTCAAAGACAGTATATTTAGGATGTTAAAAAATACAAAGATTTATTTGTAGCTATTTCCCATATATCTTTAGCTCCCCATCCACTGCCAACATAAACAAATGCAATGATGTTGTCTTTAAATTAAATTTAATAACACAATTTCTGCATTTCTTTAGTATTTGTGACTAGACATTTTGACTGACATTTTCATTGTTTTCAAACCATAGATCTTCCATCTTACTCCTAGAGTCATTCTAAACTTCGAGGACAAATCTTCATTTTCATATGGCTTACCCAGTCCTCTAGTTACTAATGTCATACAGTCTCATCCTTGGCACACTTCTTTTTAGTACCTCAGTCCTCTTGCCAACACTCTTACCGAAAGGTTATCAGAAAATCTAAGTGACTAAAAGCACATAAAAGTCGTTTATGGAATCCCACTCTCACACCTTTCACATCCGTTAGAGAAAAGGCAGCCACCATCTGGCCTCAGCGCACACTTGCTCCCTGTTATGCATGATGATGGGGTCCTAGCTATTAGGTTTTGGAGTCTCTGTGGTAGATGTTATCCTCATTCCTTCCAGGACCCCAAAACATTTCAACTCTCTCAATTAAATCCTAACTCTGATAATACTTCAAATTCGGCTTTACAATCCTCATAGCCTAATAATGGGGAAGAGGGGAAAATGTACTTTTTTTTTCTCTCTTTCTAAGACATCGTTTTTTTTTACTCATTCGCATCGTTATGATCTTGTCTCGGTCCTTTGTATTTTTCTGGGTCAAAATCTACTCTAGTCTCACCTGTTTCCTCTCTCTAGACTTAACTGCAAGCTTACTTTTTCTGTGGTGTTTCTCCTGTGTTCTATGTGTCTCATTCTCTCTGCAAAAAAGAAGTGGCCAAGCTTTCAGCTTGCTTCTATCACCATTGTCTCATTACAGCTCTGTTATGTTTGTACAATTGAACTGTACATCCTTTAAAGAGGCTATTACAGCATTTATCAACCTTTGTGGCTTCTAGACTAATTCATCTGTTCATTTAGACTTGCAGTCCATGCCATGGGCAATCCAAAACTACCACCATGACGAATTAGCACTCTGTCACAGGCATAGCTGTTGTCTCTCCATATCCAGAGACCCTCAGAGCATTGTTAAAACATGGCAATGTTAAATGTTAATTTTTAGTGCCCAATGGAGTTAACGACACATATCCATGAGGAGTCCATTTACAATTTAACAGTTCTGTATTCACTATTTATAATTCTGTTGAAGGAAGCAATGACACTGAAAGGTCAGAGCCTGTTGTGTTTCTTACTGTCCGTTTCCATGAGAACGTAAACTTATTATGCTGGATTTCTGACATTTAGGGTTGTAGATATGTAAATTCCCTTTAAATTCCCTTAAGATCCCCAATGCCCAAATGAACATCTCAGTTTTAGTTTTTCATCTGGATGGACACACACACATGTACACACATACACACATTTATTTAGCATATGTCAAAACTTTAGTTTTTGCTGCAGGTCCTTGGTTGGCAAAGTTTTAGAATTTGTTCATTTTACTTCAGAAAAGATCATTAATGTATTTTTTAATATTAGAAGGTATCTGTAGGTAACCATTAAAAATACCTCATTCAAATGAAAGCTTGTTAAAAAACAGACCTTTTCCATGTTTATGCTATTATAACTTTGAGGTTTCTAAACTTATTCTACAAAATGCATTCGAATTATTGCTTTGTGTGTTACATTCTTATTCTACTTTTGTCTTAAGGGAATTTATGACTTCATAATATTTTCCTATGGCATCATAATTTAAGCTTTAAGTCCACTAAAATGTGCTTTTCTGGATTACAGTAAACAATTAATATGTCATTGTTTTTGGAAAACACAAGCTCACTAGCTTTTTTGTGAGCCAGGTTTTCTGTAATTCAGCATGTATTTTCCATTTGTATTTGCATTTTCAAGGCAAAATCTGATGCAGAAAGTATTTTCTAATACTTCTCCTGGTTCCAAGAACACTGTTCACTTTCCCAAGTGCTATATTATTTTCTGAAAAATATGTGAGAAGAGAAGATATAAACATCCTTGAGCTAACAGCATTTAAATGTGATTATTTTCAAATTTCAAGGATTCAGTTCAGACTGTCTTTTAAGATAAATCTAATGTCCAAAATAGTAAAAGAGTAAATAAAAATAAAAGTATTATTATTCAGAAAATTAAAGTATCTTTAATTATGTCTTTAAAAACACATTAAATGTAGCTTTTATGTATTGTATTCATTTTTAAGGCAGCACTTTCTCCTATGAGCTAGATAGAAAATAGAAGCTGAGAAAGATTAAAGTGCAACATAGTAAATCACACTTGAATTTAACTTTTAAATAATCTGCCCAATACTTTATCTTTAGATTGGCCCTGAATATATTTTCTTGGCCATTAGTTAGGAAACTTAACAAATTTCTAACATTATAGTTGATTTTCTCTAACAGTTTAACTTACTGGTTTCCTGGTTCCTCCAACAGTACATGCTATAGAGAAAAGATAGTTATTCTTTATTTATTTGGTAAATATATTTAAAATCTACCCATGGGAGAAAAATGCTTCCTAACTCTTCTCCAATTATTTTCATTTAAGTATCCTGTCTTTCCTTTCTGACTCTTACCTAGTTGAAAACAAAGACAAGTCTATGAATTCAAAAGAACTATCTTTCTTTCTAATGTTATGTAGAGACCTTAAAAATAATACCTTATAATCTACTGTTATAGTCAAGTTGCCATTAAAATGTGCAGTTTTCTAAATGTTTCCAAATATACAATGTAGAGCAATGTTTTGAAATTATTTTTCTCAGTTAATTTGATTTCATTTTTGACTGCTTGAAATCTCCATTCTTTTGAACATTCTTAACATTTACCAAGTCACATTTATGTAATCTAATCAAGTTATATAATAGAAAAGCACTCATTATTTTAGAACTGTTTGTTTTGTGCTGAGATAAATTTTCATGTGTGTATATATACATATATTTATCCAGTTTCTAGAGAAATATATATTATGCATTCTTATCTTTGATTCAAATCATATATAATACACAATTACACGTATATCTTTTTTTTATTTTTTTATTTTAAGGAGGTACCGGGGATTGAACCCGGGACCTTGTACGTGTGAAGCAGGCACTCAACCACCGAGCTACACCCCCTCCCCACGTATATCTGTATGTCAACTTAATTATTTTAATTGCAAGATATCTATGTACCTTCTCTCCAAAATATCCTTTTTCTGGTTGTGGTAAATTTTGTATTCTTTAACAATAGCTTTTGTTTATTATCACTAGAAACACTTCTCTTGGGCTAGGTTGTTAATTAACTGTCATTTTTGTACAGGGTGCAAAAGAGAAATGAAAAGAAGGATACATGAGCCAACGGAATTTCACACACTATTGACTGTTATAGTGTCTTCAGACTACAAAAATATATATTGATATTTTTTATCTGGTTTAAGTTCATCAGAAGCATAACTTTAATCCGTGGTATATTGCACTACAGTACTGTGAAAAAACAGTTTAATACTGAATAAGAATGTCTTAATAAAGCTTTCAAAGGGCAGCATTCTGCTTTTTGATTTGTACATTTTCTATGATGACTGTAATTGCCACTGTATCTAACTTTGTGTACATTTATACAACTTTCAGTATAAATCCAGACTTACAGTGTTTAGAAGATCAATATCAGAAGTCTTTTATTTTTCAAATAAATGTATAAAGTAGGACATAAGCCTACAAATCAGTAGGGTCATCGCAAAGAAGTCACACTTCTTTGATTCAGTGATGCATTAACCCACTCACACTTCTAGTTCTCCTTTTAGAATTGCTTTATCAGTCCAGTTTATGAACCAGAAAATAAAGACTCTTTTCTTTGTTATTAAGACCTCATTTTTGGGGAAAAGTGATAGTGTTAAACATTCCACTTTCTCTCCTACTGAACCTCATTCCTAGTGAATTTTAAATGTTTCTAATACTCAAAAGACTCCTTAGGAGAATTAATACTTTCAGTCATTCAGCCTATTGAAAAAGCTGAGCAATGAGATTTGAAGGTGCAATAATTGCAAATGCCATTATTTTTTATTTCCAAAAAATGGTGATTGGCAGGGGGAATTCATCAGAAAACCCCAGAGATTCTAGGGTAGGCAGATCTAGTCCAGAAGCTCATGGGAACAGAGACAGGGTGCCATGTAATGGTCAGGCAAGTCCGAATCTGTAAAAGTTATTGCAGGGATATGACAGCTACCTCGAGAAGATTGGATAAGCTCTTTGCCTTGAGTACCCAGGAAGCACTGCACTCCCAAACTCCATGCCCACAAGGAGTCTTCTCAACTATTTGTTGGTCCATTAGAACTCACCTACCATTGGGAGTGTGGGGGTTGGGGACGGGCATTTAAGGCAGAACAGAAAATTCCACAGGGAAGCCTGGGACCTGGGGAAAGATATAGGCACGTGAGATAGAGGGGGAGAGTTGAAATCTGGGTCTCTAGACAGGTGGCTGGTGGTGATTTATTGGGCTTGTTTCACTGCTAACACAGGCAGAAAGCCTCTGGCACCTCAGCTGAGGCTGGCCATTTTCCCCTGGCAGGAATAGGTGGGGATAAAGGGACCACAACTTTTTGTACTAGATGGGGTAGCCCTACATCATCTTTAGCAGGGATGTGTGGAAGTCTGGACTCTGAAGAGGGCAGGGCGTTTGCAGGGTCACTGTATAATGCAGGCAAGTGCCGATGTAAAGGAGTCTAATGAATGAGAGAAAGACTAAATGAATGTTCATGAAGCAAGGGAAAAGAAAAGATGATTAAAGCAGGGTCAGTGACACGGAATTAGTAAAATAGAATCTGCCATTCTGTATATTTGCCTCATTGCTTGTAATAAAGAGTCCATCAAACTTTCCATCAGCATGCATCCATCATCTCATCGAGGATTTAAAATATTATGCATTTAGAAATAATCCAAAATGAATTATAATTGAACAGAATCTCTATCAGTTGCCTAGGGCTGCCATAAGAAAGTACCACAAACTGAGTGGCATAAAACAACAGAAATTTGTTGTCTCACAGTTCTGGAAGCCAGAAGGCTGAAATCAAGTATCAGCCAGGCCTTGTCCCATATGAAGTTTCTAGGGGAGGAATTCTGCCACACCTCCTCCTAGTTTTTGGTGAAAGCTGGCAATTCTTGGTGTTCCTTGGCTTATGGATGCATCACTCCAGTCTTTGCCTCTGCTTTCACCAGACCTTCTCCCCTGTGTGTCTGTCTACGTTTTTCTGTCCAACTTTCCCTCTTCTTATAAGAATACTATTCATGGCCCTCGATCTCCTGGGTATACATTTTAATCTTTTCCAGTGGTTCTTAAGTTTTTCTCACTTAGCGTGAGCTGAGGAGAAGCACCCCTCTTCCTACCACACTGACTCCTAAGAACCCTCGGGCAGAGATGGGGAGGGATTGCTGCTGTTGCAGAAACACAGCACACTGACAACTCGCCCCTGAGAATTCCGCACTACCAGATGTCTTCAACTGCCCGAAGTTTTCTTAACTTCCTCTAAACAGCCTTGGAATGAATACCAGCCTAACCCAAACCTAGTAGACCTGCTTTGTAATACTTTTTAAAATATATTGCTTTAAATGGTTTTATTGAGAAATAATTCACATACCATACTGTTCACCCATTGAAAGTATGCAATTCAATGGTTTTGTTTACTTTTTTTTTAGAGAGGTAGTGGGTTTATGGAAAAATCATGCTTAAAATACAGGATTCCCATATACCACCCTCTTATTAACAACTTAAATTGATGTACATTTGTTACAATTGATGAAAGCACCCTTTTATTATTGTAATATTAACTATAATCCATAGTTTAACTTTGGGTTCACTGTGCTGTGCAGTTCCATGGATTTTTTTAAAAAATTTTATTCCCATACCATACACACAACCTAACATTTCCCCTTTTAATTACATTCAAATATATGATTCAGTGCTGTTAATTATGTTCACGATGTTGTGTCACCAACACCACCATCCATTACCAAAACTTTTCCATTGTCCCGAAAAGAAACTGTACCTTTTAAGACTTAACTCCCTATTCCCTACCCCTAACCCACTCCCTGGTAACCTATATTCTAGATTCTGACGTTATGAGTTTGCTTATTCTAATTATTCCATATCAGTGAGATCATACAATATTTGTCCTTTTGTGCTTTCAAGGTTCATCCATGTTGTTGCATCATTCCTTTAAATGGATGAATAATATTCCATTGTGTGTAAATGCCACATTTTATTTATCCATTCATAGTCAATGAACACTTGGGTTGCTTCCATCTTCTGGTAATTGTGAATAATGCCGCTATAAACATCAGTGTGAAAATATTTGATCGTGTCTCTGCTTTCAATTTTTGGATATATACCTAGAATTGGTATTGCTGGGTCATATGGTAACTCTATACTTAACTTTATGCAGAATTGCCGTACTGTCTTCCACAGCGGCTGTACAATTTTACATTCCCACCAACAATGAATGAGTGTTCCTTTTTCTCCACATTGTCTCCAACACTTGTAATTTTCTGTTTTTTGTTTTTTTTTTTTCTTTTAATAGAACCTATTGCATTGGGTATGAAGTGGTGTCACATTGTGGTTTTCATATGCATTTCCCTAATGGCTAATGATGGTGAGCATCTTTTCCTGTGCTTTTTGACTATTTGTATATCTTCTTTGGAGAAATGTCTATTCAAATCTTTTGCCCGATTTTTCAGTTGAGTTACTTCTCTTTTTCTTGTTGAGTTATAAGGATTTCTTTATATATTCTGGATATTAAATTCTTATTGGATATGTAGTATCCATATATTTTCTCCTATTGTATAGGTTATTATCATTTTACTTTCATGATAAAGTCCTTTGAGGTGCCAAAGGTTTTAATTTTGAAGTGGTCCCAATTATCTAGTTTTCCTTTTGTTGTTCCTTTTGTTGCTTTAGGTGTAAAGTCTAAGAATACATTGCCTCAAACAAGGTCCTGAAGATGCTTCTTTATGTTTTCTTCTAGGAATTTGATCGTTTTGGCTCTTATTTTTACGTTTTTTAATCCCTTTTAAGTTGAATTATGGTTATGGTGTAAGGTAGGGTTCCACCTTCATTCTTTGGCCTATTGTTATCCAGTATCCTTACCACATTTGTTAAAGAGACTATTCTTTGTCCCCTTGTCAAAAATCAGTTGACTATAAATATAAGGATTGTTTTCTGAACTCTCAGTTCAATTCCATTGGTCTATATTTCTGTCCTTGTGCCAGTACCATGCTGTTTTGGTTACTCGAATAAGTTTTAAGATCAAGAAGTGTGAGTCTTCCAACATTGTTCTTCTTTTTCAATTTGGCTTTGGCTATTCAGGGCCCCTTACCTTTCCATATAAATTTGTTAATTGGCTTTTCCATTTCTGCAAAGAAGGCTGATGGAATTTTGATTAGGGTTGCATTGAATCTGTAATTCCCTCTGGGCTGAATTGACATCTTAAAAATATTTCATCTTTTATGTGGACACAGTATATCCTTCCATTTATTTGAGTATTCTTTGATTTCTTTTAGCAACCTTTTGTAATTTTTTGTGCACAAGTCCTTTACATCCTTGATTAGATTTATTCCTAGATATTTCATTCTTTCAGTTGCTACCATAACTGGAATTTTTTCTTGGTTTCATCTTCTGATTGTTCCTTTCTAATGTATAAAAACACTACTGATTCTGAGTTGTTGATTGTGACAGTTTGAATTTGGTGAATCCCAAAAAGAGAAAGATTATGTTTTTGAACCAGTCTATTCCTTTGGGTGTGTTGGGTCCTTTGATTGCATTAATTTTGGTTGAGGGTACTTTGATTAGATTACTTGATAAGATTGATTTAGGGTTTTTGATTGGACTATGGCAATGAGGCATGAGCCAGCTTGGGTCTTTGCTCTCTTGCTGAGTCTGATATAAATGGAGATACAGAGACACACAGGAAAAGGAAGCCACCATATTGATCCTACAATGTGAGAGAAAGGACTCCAGTTTCACCCATAGCTGAATTGCAGGGAGAGAAGCCACCAAGAGGCTCAAAGAGCTGAGGCCCAGGGAGAGATGAGCCATATGCCTGATAGCTTGCAGCTGAACTTGGGAAGAAAATGGAGCAGCCAAGACTGAGAGAGGAGGCTGGAAAGAGACAACTGAGCTCCGGGAGCTGGGCTCTGAGAGAACATGAGCCCAGAGGGAAAGGCAGAGACCTAGGCAGAGATCCCCTACCATCATGCTTTAACCACATAGCAGCTGACTTTGGTATGAAAGCATCTCTGCTGATACCTTAATTTGGACATTTCATGGCCTTGGAGCTGCAAGCTTTTACCCCAAATAAATCCCCATTATAAAAGCCAACACATTTCAGATACTTTGCATTGGCAGCCCTTGGCAAGCTAAGGCATTGGTCTTGTACCCTGCCACTTTGCTGAATTCATTTATTATATCTAGGAGCTTTGTTGTGGATGTTTCAGGATTTTCTATATACAGGATCATGTCATTTGCAAATAAGGAAAGTTTTACTTCTTCCATTCTAATTTGGATGCCTTTTATTTCTTTTTCTTGCCTAATTTCTCTGGCTAGAAATGCCAGTACAATGTTCTTTAACAGTTGTGACAGTGGTTATCCTTGTCTTATTCCTGATCTCAGAGGGAAAGCTTTCCATCTTTTACATTGAGTGTGATGTTAGCTGAGAGTTTTTCATATATGCCGTTTATCGTGTTGAGTAACTTTCCTTCTAGTCCTAGTGTTCTAGGTGTTTTTATCAAGAAGAGGTACTGGATTTTTTACCTTTTCTGTGTCAAATGAGATGATCATGTGTTCTTTTCCTCATTCTGTTAATGTGTTGTATTACATTAATTGATTTTCTTATGTTAAACCACCCTTGCATACCTGGGATAAATCCCACTTGATCATAATGTATAATTCTTTTAATGTGCTCGTGGATAATACGGTTTGCTAATATTTTGTTGAGGATTTTTGCATCTATATTCATTAGAGATATTGATCTTTATTTTCTTTTCTTGTGGTATGTTTATCTGATTTTGGTATGAGGATGATGTTAACCTCATAGAATAAAATAGGGAGTGTTCCTTCCTCTTCAATTTTTTGGAAGAGTTTGAGCAGGATTGGTGTTGATTCTTCTTGGAATGGGTTTGGTAAAGTTCCTCTCTGAAGCCATCTGGTCCTAGGCTTTTCTTTCTCAGGAGGTTTTTTATTACTGATTTAATCTCTTTACTAGTTATTGGTTTGTTGAGTTCTATGTCTTCCAGAGACAGTGTAGGTTGTGTGTTTCTAGGATCTTGTCCATTTCATCTAGATTTTCTAATTTGTTGTCATATAGATCTTCACAGTATCCTCTTATCCTTTTTATTTCTGTGGCATTAGTAGCAATGTCATCCCTGGAATGTCTGATTTTAATTACTTTCATTCTCTCTTTTTTTCTTTGCCAGTCTAGCTAAAGGTTTGTCAATTTTATTGATCTTTTCTAAGAGCCAATTTCGGTTTGGTTGATTCTCTCTATTGTTTTTATTCTCAATTTCATTTATCTCCCTTCTAATCTTTGTTATTTCCTTCCTTCTGTTCACTTTGGATTTAGTTTGCTTTTCTTTTTCTAGTTCTTCAAATTTTGAGTTTAGATCTCTGATTTGAAATCTTTCTTCTTTATTAACATAAGCATTTGAAGTTATAAATCTCTCCCCAGCACTGCCTTTGCTGCATCCCATAAATTTTGGTATATTGTATTTTCATTTTCATTTGCCTCAAGATATATCCCAATTTCCCTTGTGATTTCCTCTTTAACCCATTGGTTGTTTAAGAATATGTTGTATGATTTCCACATATTTGTGAATTTTATTAGTGCCTTCGAAGTGATTGTTTCTTAACATCTTAGCTTATTTTTGTAGATAGTTTATTGCTTCTCTTTAGGATGAATGAATGTTGGCACTAATTGTGTTTTTCTCAGACTTGTGAGACCTCTGCTAAAACTCTAAAATGAGAAGAATATTGGCATTTAACGTTGAATTAAAATGACAACAGTTTGAACAAAAGACATCAGTAGACCTTTATTCCTAGAGTTAGCATAATACCTTATGCCCAGCTATAAGTGGAGTAAATATGAGCTAACCTTACTACATTCTGAGTGCTAGAAACCTTCTAGGGCCTTCAGACCAGTTAGTTGCTTTACAACAATGGTCACAACAGTAATAATAATAATGATAATAATCAATAACTCATGTGCAGCTCTGCTTAAGTTTGTGCCAGGCACTGTTCTATATGCATTTTACATATATTAACTTCATTAATTCTTAATGAGGTTTCCACTAAATAGATGCTATTATTATTCTCAGTTATCAGATGAGAAAAACTCCCCAGATGTCAAGATTTATCTCTACAATCTGCTACCTCTTCACAGGGTAAAGTAGGAAAAACAAAGGAGATTAATTAAGGATGCAAAAAATAGCTAATGTGTGATCTTTTTAAAATTGTAGGAATAATTGTTTTGTTTAGTGAAGTAAAAATGTCTGTGCTCTGCCCAGATCGTCTCAGATCCCTTTTGACTTTGTTGCCTACACACCACCGAAATCTCTGCGTTTTCACTTCCAAGGGCCCGCCCTAGGTTTATTTTTAGAGGACTGTCCTTGGGTTACTGTATCCAGAAGGTGGGTGGGCCAAAGCCTGGGGATTTACTCTGAAGTTTTGGAAATTTGCCTATTGATAAGGCCCTTTCATGGTTTTTTTTCTCCTGTCCCTTTCTACTTTCCCCACTCCCATACTGGTTTGCCCTGGATGCATTTTTTTTCTTTTCTTCACTTTTTTTAATGAATCTCTTGGCATAAGTCCATAGTGTGCTTCTGGAGAACACAGTTAAAACACACAGAGAAAGGAGAATCTTCATGAAATATTTAAATAATACTTAGTAGGTGAGGAAGAAGAGTGATCATATCAAACTAAAAACAAGAACAATAGAAAATTCTCTTAAGCCAGGCGGATTTTACATTAGAAGTAAATGGACTGTCATGATTTGAAAATATTAGACTGGGCCACTTACCCAGAAAAAGCTGTGAACTTGCTTCCTGTGAAGATTTTTAAAATGTATATAGCCAGTTTTCTGGGTTGATTTAAATGTAGCACAGTCCTTCTGGAACCAAACGACTAACTCAGTGACTTCCCAGGGCCTCTTCGGCTCTGATAATTGTATAAGAGCACAACATTGCCCATTAACCTAAGCAGTAAAGCCTTTTTGATTATGCATTGTGCTAAGGGCTTTACAATGATGGTTAAATGGATTCAGTTCCTGCCTTTTAGGAATTTAAGAGAGCAAACTTAAAAAAAAAATCTGCTTATGGTTTACTACAAAGAAGAATTAAAGCAAATTCGAGTTTATTTTATGGAAACATTAATGGATCACAAATTTCAGTATTACAAAAAAAGAATATTTAGAAACATTAACCACTTAAATTTTACAAATGTGATATAGACTAGAAAAATATATTCATGACATATCTACTCAAAAATCGATCCATTTGTACTTTTCATGGAACATTAAAAGCTAAAGAAGAATAGAAGTAACATAATGGATGAAAAACTCACTTTGTCACTACATAATATTGGGCAAAACATAAGGAAATAAGGTGTCATAAAACATGAAGGTTGGCACATATTAATGTAAAAACATATTTTGAATTGAGAAATTTTGAAACACATTTGCTCCTGTGTTTCTTAGAATGATGAAGAAAGGGAACAGTTAAGTGTGAAAATGACTGAATTGTAAAAAAATATATAAATATACAAAGCACATATACATTTATTTTTAAAATTCTAGGCAAAGATTTGAGTAGGTGGGTAGGAGTCAGGGCAAAGGAGGAGAGATATACTTACCCTTCATATACCAGTTGCATGCACTTTGTAAAATTGTCATTTGGAGTACATTTATAGGTTTTGTAAATCCATGTAATTGCATCCCCATAATCACAGAAATAATGTTTTCAGTTTTCCTAAATAGATTAGAAATATGGGCAGAGATGAAAAACAAATCCAAATATATTGTCTTTATACTTCACCTCTGTGAGTGTAGAATAAAAACACTTTCAGATGTTCAAAACACAGACTATTTTATTTCATGCACCGTTGGAAGAATGTTATTTGAGGGTATAGTCTAGCAGAACCAGAGAGTAAACAAAATAAAAAAGAGACTAGCAGTGAAGAAAAGTTCCAAGATGATAGATATTTGGAAGGCCAGTAGTGAGCAATGTGTCCTAAATAAAAAAAGAGAGATGGCTTCCAGAAGGAAGTATCTTATTTTATTCTTTATAGTTTGGAACAATGTGTCCTAAATGAAAAAAGAAAGATGGCTTCCAGAAGGAAGTATCTTATTTTATTCTTTATAATTTGGAACAATGTAAGGAGACCATAAAAGAATTAAAAGAAAGCAAACAATAAGAGAAAATAAAAGGATAATAGAAAGACAAGGAAGCACACAAATCATAGTGTACCCTTTTGGGAGTGGAGAACTACTTGATGATAAAATCTAACCAACCAATATAAAGTTAAAAGAAAGAGACTGTTTAATATACAGTGAAAGAACTGGTGATGAACTTTGCATAGAAATAAATCTAGAATTGGAAATAGGACTCTGAGAATTATATTTGTAAAATTGAATGTAAATATGATAAAATTTTAAAAGTAATTAATATAATAAAATTGGAGCAAGGAAAGGAGGGGAAAGAAGGCCTGTAAGAGCTTATTTTCTTGTCTTTCACAGCAGGAATTAAATTTGTCTGGCTTAAAATTGAAATATTTTTAACTTCATAATTAAAGTGAAACCAATCTTTTAATAATGTTTCATATTAATTTTTCTTATATTTCTTAAACATCTAGATGGATCATAAAGAAAGAAACTGATAATTATTTCACTTCAATTTATTCATTGATTTGCAAATAAAACTATAAACTATATTTCATTCAAAGTAGATGACTTTTATGACCATGTTTAATATAACCCTATTTTATATTAATATATCTATCTTCATATATATATAGAGAGAGAGACAGATATCTAGGATGTTATTTACCTAGATGTTTATTTTTTACTATTTCTTGTTTGTACTTTTTAATATTGCTTCATTTTTTAATTTTGAAAATATGTTATTTTATAAAATAGTGAATTAGTCCAGAAAGTATCAATTAGTAAAAGTAACTTAAAAATCTATATAGCTCTATATAAAGTCATTGACAAATACCCAATTGAGTAAAAATTGATTTACCATAGCAAAACATCGACTATATAGCCTTAAAGTTTCTTTCAAAGCAATTTGATAACCTCCCAATTTGTCACTATTCTGAGTATACAAATATGTAGTCTTCACTTCTATTTTCAACTGGAAAACACCTTACCTTAAGAGTATAATTGCTGCCAAAAATCTTAATTAAGCCATAGAAATCTATCAGAATATAAATTAGAAAAATGCAAAACATTATTTGCAAGATATAGGTCCCTGGAATGAAGTTCAACCCAAATTGCTGTCTTTCTTTTGCAATACACTTTGGATTTTGTGAATTCCTTTAGCTCTTCAAAAAATGTCTGAATATGGAATATATTTGCTTTGAATAGATATGGGCAAAGTAAACAGTGATCTCTGGTAAAGTTCAGAGGCACAGTATACTGGTTTGGACCAGAATATGTGATAGGATACACCAATATCTAAAACACTCAGTTGAAAAACATTAATTTATAGCCATCTAAGCATTTTCATTATTAGTATTTATTATATAGAGAAAGTGTAGCCTTAATCAGATGATCAACATGCTTTTCATTCCCCAACAAAATTAGTCCAAATGGTGTGAGGTTGAAACCTGGGATATCAGCTTTATCAGTCTGGGAGAGCTTGCTATACTTCATTTCCTTCTACTCTTTGCTCTCCCTCCTCACTGGTGAGTAGTCCATGCAGCCCATAATTAAGACCAAGGATGCTGAGAATGATTTTTTTTCACTTTCAATAGGCATCCACTTTGCAGGAAACACTTCTGAGTTTATTATCCAAAAGTATATAATAATTTTTTTAAAAAACTTAGACCTTTGGGCTTATAGAATAAATTGTATTCAGATAAAAACTAATGTGCTTTGGAAATGTTTATAAACTTATTTTTCTTAATCCAGTTCCCCCCTCTGATTCATAGGGCTTTGGTATCCATCTTCCTGTAAGCAGGTTTCCATTAGTGTCCTATAGTATTGAGTGTTGCATAATGTCCGCCTTATTTCCTGTTCGCATGTCCTGAACATTCCTGCTCCAGTTGGACTGTAATCTCTCTTGCTCACTCATTTGACATTCACCAGATTCCACACCCTTCCTCCCATGGTTCCTGTCACTGGAATGCCATTTCAACTCACCTTTTTCTCTACAACCATCCTTCAGGATATATGGTCCACCAAGAGCTCTCTCTTTCTCTAACTCCTTGTGGAGACTAACAAACAGCTTAGCACTTAATCATTCTCTAATTGTTTCCTACATGCTAATTTTATCTCCACAATTTAATTGTAAATTCCCTGAGTGCAGTAACATGCCCTAATCTTCTTTATCCAACATTACCACTTTGAATTGTGCTGGGCATATTTGATACCTACTTAACCAAGACTATTCTTGTTCATGATCATTTGATATTAAGTCTTAGACTCATAATTGGGAGCTGCTTTCTGCTAAAAACAAACAATCAAATACAGAAACAAAACAAAATCTCACCTCTCATGTTTCTAAGTGCCTCTCCCTTGTGAAGCAAGGAATTAATTTAATGCTTTTTATTCGAATAACTCAAACCAGACGCACTTACAGGGAACCTAGAGCTATTGTAAATCTCTATCGGAATGATCCAGGGTAAATAAATGAAAGATAGGGAAGCGGCTGTGGCTCAATCAGTGGGGCTCCCGTTTACCATATGGGAGGCCCCGGGTTCGGTTCCCGGGGCCTCCTGGTGAAGGCAAGCCCGCCCGCACGGTGTGGTTAGCTGACCCGGCGAGCGCGAGCAGCAAGGGGGGGATAAATGAATAAATAAATAAAATCTTTAAAAAAAAAAAAATAATAAAATAAATAAATGAAAGATAGATAGGGAGCAGATGTAACTCAAGTGGTTGAGCGCCTGCTTTCCAAATGCGAGGTCCTGGGTTCAATCCCCAGTACCTACTAAAAACAAAACAAAACAAAAGACTGACTCTCATTAGGGAGCAGATGTAACTCAGTGGTTGAGTGCCTCCTTCCCATGTATGAGGTCATGGGTTTAATCCCTGGTACCCCCTAAAAATTAGATAGATGATAGATAGATAGATAGATAGATAGATAGATAGATAGATAGATAGATAGATGGATGAGCTGGAAGCTGAGCTTCAGAGTTTATGTTTTCAAATATTTGCCAATCCATCTTTTTATCCCCAAAGATTTATTTATTTATTTATGCCCTCCCCCCCATTGTTTTGCACTCTCTGTCTGCTCTCTGTGTGTTGTTCTGTGTCTGCTTGTCTTCTCTTTTGGCGGCACTGGGAACCAATCCTGGGACCTTCCATAGTGGAAGAGAGGCGCTCAATCTCTTGCACCACCTCAGCTCCCTGATCTGCTGTGTCTCTTATTGTCCCTCCTGTGTCTCTTTTCGTTGTGCCATCTTGCTGTGTCAGCTCTCTGCATGGGCCAGCACTCCTGCACGAGCCAGCACTCCTGCATGGGCCAGCACCCCACGTGGGCCAGCACTCTGCACGGGCCAGCTTGCCTTTCACCAGGAGGCCCTGGGAATCGAACTCTGGACCTCCTATATGGTAGACAGGAGCCCAGTCACTTGAGCCACATCTGTTTCCCGCCAATCCATCTTTGATTTAGCTATGTCAGCTAGTTGTTCAGTGGCTCTTTTTTGTTGGCCCTTAGCATCCTGTCATTTTTGCACTTATGCCAATATCTAAGTATCTTTGCATAGATTGCTACCTTCCCTGAGTCTTTGGAACCCTTGTGATACCCAGCAACTGTCCTCTCTTCTCCATAGTATTCTCATTGCTGAGAACAACTCCTGGTACTTAGTAGGTGTTTAATATTCCTGTTGGAAGGAAGGAAGGATGGATGGATGGATGGATGGATGGGTGGATGGGAGGTGAAATTACTGGGTCATACACAAGAATTGAAACACATGACCTTACAGATTGAAATGTGAGTAGCTGCCTTAATCATTGCAGGTTGGCATTTAATACCTCCTTTCACCAAAAGACATCTCGTGAATATAATCAGTATTTGCTTAACTTTCTCTGTTCCTCAATTTTTCTCATTTCTAAAATGGTAATAATAATTGTATCTTTGTACCTATTTCATATCTTACTGTTGAATTAAAACGTAGACCTCTGCTATATGATTCCACAGCACTTCCACACCTTTCTGTGGATTCTGACATAAGGTAGAGAGGTCAGGGAAAGGACAAATGCAGTGAACTAGTGGGGTGACAGCAATGGGACAATAAGGAAGAGACTATATGAGAAATGTGTGTGTGGGGGTGGAAAGCTACAGAACTTGTGTAAGGAGAGGGAGGAGTCAAAATGAGCAATATTAGGATTCAAAGTCCACACCAAAAAAGGATTTTAAAAATTATTTCTTTGTTCACATTTCACATATATGCTTATACAATAGCAGCATTCAAAAGAATTGAGTCTTATAGTCATATAGATATTTTTACCTAAATGTCTCCCATAGTGAAGTTTCAGGGACTTGGCTAATTTATATTCTTTAGCTTGTCACCCAGCCCTTTATTTCCTTTCTCTGGACATGTGGAAGGATTATAAAATGTATTCCTACCAAACATTTCTCTTTCATGGGAATTTGGTCTAAACCAGCTCCGTTGCTATGGTACCTAGTTTTTGGTCAATGGAAAAATACAGAATCAAAATAATACTGAATTTGCAGTATATATTCACCCACTCACTCCATATTGACTTATTCATGCAGATTGAATATTCAAATGGTCAAAAGTTACTCAATGCTATAAAAAAGTTCCTAACGTATTTAGAATTCACACACTGATTTTTAATATATTTACAATATAAATAGAGAGAGAGAGAGAGAGAGAGAGAGAGAGACTGTAGAAGAGATGGCATAATGTAATAAACTTTTTGGAGATACAGAGACCTGAGATTGAATCCCAGCTTAGCCAGCTAAAAGCTAGTTAACCTTGGCCAGGTCAACTCATTGTTCTAGACGGGTTTTCCAATCTACAGAGTGGGCATTAATAATAACTACTTTTCAGGAATGTTATGAAAATTAGAATAACGTGTGTTAATTGCCTAGAACAATAGCTGGCACTGAGCAGGTTTGCATAAGCCTACAGTTTTCAAATGTGGAGGTTATACATGTATATATCAACATATATATCAACAGCAACATAGGGATGCTCCAGGAACCAAGTTGCAGAGTTCATGTTTTCCAATATTTGCTAATCTTATCTTTGAACCAGCTATGTCACATTACATATATTAATGAAAAACAGAGGCCAACAAATAGTCCTAAAATAAAATAATAACCCACTTAGTTTCCTTGAGTCTTTTTTTCTCTTCATGTACTGCCTATACACATAGTTTGTTTGTTTTTTTAGTTATTATATACTTTTCATTGATTTATAGCTTACATGGAGTAAAGAGCACAGATCTTAAATGTATATCCCAATGAATTTTAACATATATACATATCCTTGTATCTATCACTCGGATCAAGACTTAGAACATTTCCAGGTCCTTAGAAGTCTCTCTCATGTCCCTCCAAGTCAGTAACCACTTCCCCACCCCAGAGTAACCACTTGTGATCTTTACTGTCATATATATTTTTGAACATCATATAAATGGAATCACATATTTTATACAATTTGGATTCTGGCTCTTTTCACACAGCCTTATGTGAGATCCATCCATGTTGCTGTGTGTCAAATAGTTCATGTATTTCTTCATTGCTGAGTTGTATTCCGTTGTATGAACATACTCCAATTTATTTATCCACTTTTGTGTTGATGACCATTTGGGTAGTTTCCACTTTTTGGTGATTATTAATGAGATTGCTATGAATATTCTTCCATCTATTTTTGTTTTTGTGGACATAAGCACTCATTTCTCTTGGATAAGAAGTACATAGCAATTATGTAAAATAGCTCCATTTTAATGTCACACTATAAAGTCAATATTTTTCTACCTTCTGGGTATTGGTTTATATTCTCCCAACTAGAAATTCCAAGTAGTTTTCGACTGGAGACAACTTTGTCCCTCAGGGGATGTTTGGCAATGTCTGGAGACATTTTTGGCTGCCACAACTGGGCCAGTGCTACTGGCATCTAGTGCATAGAGGCTAGGGTTGCTGCTAAATATCCTACATCTTGCAATGCACAGGACAGCCTCCCATAATAAAGAATTATCCGGCCCAAAATGTCAATAGTGCCACTGTTGAGAAACCCTGTGTCTAGACCAATGAGATTTAATATTGTAGTCTTACCTTGTAGGTATCAAAGCCAGTTTTTATTGCTTGACCAACACCACATGGAAAGTTAATATCACAAATAGAATCTCTGTAGGATTTCCGCACATCTATGGCTTCACTCAAGTGAGCCCAGGGCGTTGGAGCTAGACTTTGTCAATAAAGAGTTCCGGGAGGGGAGGCAGCTGTGGCTCGATCAGTGGGGCTCCCGTTTGCCATATGGGGGGCCCCGGGTTCAGTTCCCGGGGCCTCCTGGTGGGGGCGGGCCCGCCCGCATGGCGTGGTTGGCTGACCCGGCGAGCGCGAGCAGCAAGGGGGGGGTGGATGAATAAATAAATAAAATCTTTAAAAAAAAAAAAAAAAAGAGTTCCGGGAAAGGGAAATAGTGTATCTCCTCTTTAAACTTGTTATGTTTCATTCTGTGCAAGGAGAAACATGTATGTATGTATGCACACATGCACATATCCATATAGATAGACATATACACACATACATGTGTACATATATATGCACACATATATGCAACTGCCATCCCCTTGGCTCTATTTATAACCAGCTAAGCCATCCAGGTACTTGGATATTTGTTCTATTTCACAGTTTCTCCAGAAGATTTTTTAAATTCCTTCTGTCATTTTCCCCAGTACCTAAAAACCATGATCAATCCATCGCCATGACCACATGTCACTCATTATTTTCTCAGGCATCCTCCTCTAATCTTCAAAGTAGCTGAAGGCATATGATATTCAGTTTAGTTTTCAAAAATACATAAAAGAGAAAATTTCAACGTGTTATTTCTGTTTCCAAAAGTCTGAGCCTTCTCTCTCTCATTCCTGTCAATCCTTGCTTCAGAACAGTGAGCTTAAGGGCAATGCCTTATCTTATGCTTTTTTGCTGACTTTATATCATCCATCTAGCCACAGTTCTGACATGGGTGATTCCTCAGCTCCCCAAACAGGCATAGAGTTTCCAGCTGATATGATTGCCTTCATTCATTTTAGTGACATTGAAATGGAGGAATGGTGTTCTCTGGCTTTGGGCTTTCAACACATGGTCTGCTATATTTCTGGTTGACAGCTAAGTAGCCCGAAGCTGGAAAACCAAAAAGTCATCATTTTCTCCCTTCACTCTTAAAAATGTGAAAAAAAAAAAAAAACACACACACACAGATAATTAAGAGGATTAAATGTGACTATAACCCATTTCAGTGCTACATAATTGCTTCTTAATTTTTAAAAATATTATAAATCATTCTGCCTGTGTAACTTTTAGCAAGGTAGTAAATTTTTGTGTGTGAGTTCTTATGTAATTTAAATATCAATATGCTTTACTTCTATGGGTCCTTAGCTTTAAAATTCAATGTTATTGATACTGGATGCCCAAGGCCTGTGATGCCCAAAGTGTTATTATGTTTGGAAGAGTCCTATAAAACATTGAAAACTGTCTGTTTCAAATGACAATATTGACCTCATTGAAAACCAGTAACCTAAAAGGAGAGAGTAACTAATTTTTCCAAATGACTCTCAATGAGCAGAGTGTTTTCCGTGATTCTAGAATCATGACACTGTGGGAAAAATTAGTTCTACGTATAAGCTCTCAGGGAATATTTTCTTTAAGCTATTGACTATTATTGTAGAGAAGTAACTCTATATTTCTGGCCTATTTGAAAACATATGTCTTTCCCTTCCATCTCTAACAGCATGAATTGAACTCTAAATCTGTGGTAAATCCTTGGAAAGAAAAGGGCCTCGTGGTCCAACAAATTAATTAAATACCACATACTATTTCCTTCAGGTTAACCATTTGGATTAACATATTAAAAGCTTTAAAAATTTTTGTTTAATCTCTTTAACTCATTATTTCCTCAACTTATAAAACTGTAGGAGACTTTTAAAATCTCACATCTAGTAATGCCTTTTGAAATCAGTTTTCCATGGAACTCGCTTTGAAAAATGGCCATGTAAGGTAAAAATGTTTAGTAATATTTTTTATTCTAGTCTGAATTTAAAAATAATATCCAAAAGCTAGTTCTTTCATTTCATAGATTCAAAGAATTTAGGGTTTCATGGTACTGTAAAAAGACCTCTAGTACATCCTTCCTTTTTGAATCTCTGTTTTTACTTATCTAACTGATGAATCCAAACAAACTGATTCTTCAACATTAGCTTCTCTTTTTTAAGGCATTAATGATAATTGGCATTTTAAAAAGAACATTGGGAGTGGATATGGCTCAAGCAGTTAAGGGACCCCTTCCACACGGGAAGTCCAGGGTTCTGTTCCTGGTGCCTCCTAAAGAAAACAAACAAACAATGAGCAAAACAACAAGCAAAACAATGAGCAAAACAACAAGCATCTCAGGGGAGCTGATGTGGCTCAGTGGTTGAGCACCGGTCTCCTGCATACGAGGTCCCGGGTTCATTCCCTGGTCCCGGTAGCTGAGAAAAGAAAAAAAAAACACAAAAAACATTAAATTAAATAAGAATCTGAATTTGAGAAAGCAATCATAAATGTAAAACCATAAGAGGCATTGTTTCTTAATTGTGACCAATAACTTGGTAGAGGAATTTTGTTTTATTTGGTTTGGTTTTTTTTTTTTAACTCTGGAAAGAAGGTTTGACAGATAAGTTGTCCTTAAACACAGGAGAAACAAGATCAGTCCCATAGTCACAGTCACTACATGTGACATTTTTCTGAATAAGATTTCAAAATAAATACTGCAAAATTTCATGTTGAAAAATAGAACATCATTAATCATATTCATGCTCATTTCCCTCTCTATTTTCAAAAGAAGATATTATTCCAATTTTACCTTCTCCAGTCTTTGGCTACACAAGTGATGAGCTTGTTCCATTTCAAGTCAAAGGACACTCATAGGTCATTAGTGTTGTGGGTTTGGTTGCAGGTTTGTCAGTGAGATGGGAAACGAATTTCCTGAACTTTAACTCTAACTTAGTCCTGGCTTGTGCAAACTAGGAGAGCAGTTAAAGCATTTTAAGTGTTTTACTTCTCATATTGTGCTTTGAGTATTATTCTGCTGAGGAACATTTAATATGGGTGAAACTAGTTTTGGTAATCTGGTTTTAGCTTTTTTCTTATTGAACAGGTTTTCAGTGCTTTTTCTTTTTATCTGGAGATCACGTGAAAGTTGCACAGGCATGTACTTGCACATAACACCAGGCTGTGTTCAAGTTTAGATGTTTGAATAACTTCAAGAAATAAACTTGAAGTATATATATATATATAAAATTAAAATATTTTTTTTTTTTAAAAAAAGAGTAGCTAACTTGGCTTTCAAAGCTTCATTTAAAAAAATCAAAATTCTTGAAAAAAAAATGGTTTTTTGGTTTATTCATTTTGACTGTCTCAATATCCTATCCTGTGAATATTTCTACAACTAACATAAACTATTATTTAAAAATAGAAAATGAAAAATGGAAGCTTTTAATATGAAGCTAGAAAGAAATACATTTATCAGCATGACGTTTTCACACATTTAGTACTCATTTAATATGTGTATTGGTTTTAACAATTGCATTTCCTCCATTAAAGTTCTCAATAATAATCCCTTGGATATAAAATAGATCCATTCTTTTTATTTTAAAACAAATCAAATAAAATTATTGGGGATAAATTGTATAACTGAACTTGTGATGATTTATTTCAATAGGAATGGAAAAGATTATTACTATGCAGATAAGGTGGCAATGGAAGTTCAATGAAAAATAAAGTTTATGGGCATTGAATGCAGCAATCTGATTGCCTTGATTCTTCAAGGGTTTTCCAAAATGTTATTACAAAGTTCTTGTTTTCAATAAATCACATGATAGATGAAAAATTTTAAAACGAATAGAATGTTATCGTTCTAGAAACTGTCTATTGGAATTCTTGGCAGGAAAATGAAACCAGTAAGTTATTTATTTGCATGGTTTCCTATGCATATATTTTTAGTGAAATGGAAATATCCTCTTGGATTAGAAAAGTTTTAACAAAATAAAAGGAGAACAAATTATTTCCTATAATGATGGAAAACTTGGTTTTGTTATGCATGTGTCCTTCTACCCTAGAAAGTATACTTTGGGGGAATTTTAAATATATTTGAATGAAAGCTTTAATTTATGTTTAAATGATGCTTTGAAATTTTTAGATTGTTTTCATCTTTTAATTTTTGCCATGTCCATTGTGTCAGGCAAACAACAACTCTATTTTACAGCTAATCAAAAATATTTAAAATAATCAAACCCACCATTTGCAAATCATTATGTATACATATAATGAGGCATACCGTGATTTTTTTTTCTAGGAAACTTAAAACCTCTAGATATCTTTCCCATTTTAAAGGCATCCCAAGCTATAATTTTACAACCTTTTTCAGTGTAATATATTTCAATGTCTAAAAATTCACACTATTGACAATTAATTTATTGTATAAAATACTCCTCAATTCACTCAAAGTATATGTATGCCAGACCACTGCCCTATTCATTATGAAAAAGTGTATTCTCCATTTTTTACTTAAAAGCACAAAACCTTCTTCCCTGGGCTTTTCCTCGTAACTAAAAAATGCTAATTAAAAGTTCATTCTCACGGCACTGTAGAATTGATTGAAATAGGTTAAGCATGAATCCAGTCGTTGCAGTGGTGCAGGCAAGAGATGAGCACTTAGATGTGGATGCTGGCAAAAGAGAAAAAGAGTGAGCAGATTTGAGATATGTTTTGTCATGTGGTGATGGATTTGCTAAGAAGGGTGTAGAAGAAATTGTCCAAAAAATGCCTCTTAAAAGTATAGAATATAATTTAAAAAGTGTTTCCTTCTGACTTAATATCATTTGATATCTCTCCTTCACTTTTTAAAGAATAATTTCACTGAATATTGAATTTTTCGTTGGCAGGTTACTTTCTTTCAGCACTTTAAATGCCTCACTCCTCTCTCCTTTGCTTATGTGGTTTCTGATGAGAAGTCCCCTAGAATTCTTAGTCTTGTTCCTTTATAGGCAAGGTCTTTTTTCCTCTGGCTTTCAGATTTTCTCATTGTCATTGGCTATACAACATTTGAATATGATTGCCTAACAGTAGATTGTTTTGGTATTTATCCTGCTTGGTGTTTTCTGATCTTCTGGGATCTGTGGTTTGTTGTCTGTCACCATTGTTGGAAAATTCTCAGCAATTATTACTTCAAATATTTCTTCTGCTCCATTCTCTTATTCTTCTCTTTTTGGTATTCCAATTATGCATATGGTACACCTTTTGTAATTGTCCCACAGTTTTCAGGTGTTCTGTTCCCCTTTTTTTCCCATTCTTTTTCTGTTTGCATTTCAGTTTGGGAAGTTTCTATTCATTCTCATGGATTCTTTCCTTGGCCATATCAAGTCAACCGATGAACCCATTAGAAGCATTCTTTATTCCTGTTACAGTGTTTTTTCTTTCTAGCTTTTCCTTTGATTCTACCTTAGAGTTTACATCTCTCAGCTTACACTACCCACCTGTTCTTGCATGTTGTCTTATTTTTTTTTCCGTTAGAGCCCTTAACATATTAAACATAGTTAATTCTGTCTGATAATTCCAACATTTGTGTCATATCTTAGTCTGGTTCTGATCATTGCTTCTTTCTTTAGAAAGTTTTCTTTCTTGCCTTTTGGCATACTGTGACAGTTTGATATTATTTATGAATTCCAAAAAAAGATATAAACTGGTCTGCTTCTCTGGACATGATACCCTTTGATTGTATTAGATTCAGCTGAGACATCTGATTAAATTATGTTAAGATTAGGGCCTTGATCCAACCATGTCATTAGAGTGCGACTCAGCGTTGAGTCCGAGCCCCCTTGGGCTGATAAAACAGACCCTCACACAGAAGTAGACACACAGAGAAGATACACAGAGGATCCTGTGGCCCCGGGAAGAGAGATGAGCCTGATAGTTTACAGCTGACCTTGTGAAGAGAGCAGAGCAGCTGAGAAGCCTAGACAGACGAGCCTTATGCCAGCCTACAGCTAAGATTGGAAGAAGCTGGGCCCATGGAGCCTTAAGAGGGAAGAGGAGGGCTGAACCCTTGCAGACATCGTCCACCATCTTGCATCAACATGTGGCAACAGACTCTGGGTGAGAAAGTATCTCTTATGGTACCTTGAGTTGGATTCTTTAGGGCCTTGTGACTGTAAGCTTCTACCCCAAATAAATACCCTTTATAAAAGCCAACAGATTTCTGGTACTTTGTATCAGCACCCCTTTGGCTGACTAATACACATGCCTTGCCTTTTTTTGTTTGTTTTTTTTTTTTTTTTTTTTTTTTTGGTGAAAGACCTTTGTTATCAGGTATTCGGAACTGAGGCAAATAGGCCTTTAGGGTGAGCATTCATGTTAATCAAGATAGGAGTTGGGCTGTGTTCCTCTGCTGTAGCTGTAGGTGTCAGAGGCAGAGTTTCCTATGGTGTCCTAGCTTTTGTCTATCCTGTTGTCTTTGAGCTTCCCTAAAAATTTCTCAGCTCAAGCTGTATCTTGCACCTCTTTCAGCTACAATATACTTTTATTACACTGAAGCACTGTTGGTGTGATGATAATGTGGGGGGAAGGAAAGCACTCTATAATCTTATGATTAAACCTCAGTCTTTTAGTAAGCCTGTGTCCTTGTGCTGTGACCTTCACGACTGTTTCTTAGCTTTTTTATTTCTCCTCTTAGGTGAGGGAGAAAGGCTAGAGGGACCTAAAGTTAGGGAAATGCCCTTCTCTCAAGTGTGATAAAGCTCTGGCAATGTGTTTTTCCCTGGAGAGTGGGTCTCCAGGAGAATGCTCTGGGCATATTTTACAATGTCTATCTTGCCTCTCCTGCTAGAGCTACAAGGAGATCTTTCTTGGCTTTTCACAGTGAGAACCTGGTGACAAAACCCACCAAAGTATGGGAGCCCCCAGGAATTTCTCACTGTGATGCCTGTTCCACATTAATCCTCCAACAATTCATCAAAATGACCATTTAAATGCCACTACAAGTTTGTGGCTCCAGCAGCTCTTGCTCCAGGTGAGCATATCTTGGCTGTGTCTCTCTGGATGGTCCTGTCTCTCCAGATTTCAGGGTGGCCATTTGCTTTGCGACCTCAGTTCTCTGATGAGTCTAAGAAAAGCCAGTGCTTTTCCATTTGTCCAGCTTTGCATGGCAGTGATGACTTCCAAGCCCTTTGCATGTTGGAGCTCTTAGGTGGCCTGTTAAAATACTAGGTAGTAGAGTGTGCTGCAGTAAAACAGACAAAAACAATCAAACAATAGAGCCTGGCTCATTAATCTGGCCATCCAATTGAGAGTAAAGAATATAATGTCAATTAGGTAGGTGTCCTCCTTTTTTACTAAAAACAAATACATCACCTGTTCATGTAAACGTTTTGAGGAACAACCTAAAATTATGAGTGATACATATACAAATGGGGGGTCCTTGGTTTGAGTCAGATTGATGATGTTCATCATACAGTGTCAATTCGAATACCTCCTCAGCTGATTTCCACAGTGGCTGAATCTGTTTTGTCAAAAGGGACCTGCATCGATCAGCCTCCCAGGCCTTCGTTAGAAAGATTACCTCAGACTCACTGCTAACCAGGTCCTTCAACAACTCACCTGAGAGACTATATTAAAGTATAGTCTCTCAGGTGGCACATATTTATTCATCCACTCCTGTTAGAATTTTAAGTTTTTCCCTAAGTCTCCCAAAGGCCACAACTTTTAGCCTTAGATAGCATTAGCTTTATCCCTGTAATACACAGTTGATGCATAATGGTATGCCTTGGGCTTCCTTCAAAGCTTGCCTCAAGAGCCACTCATGGGAATTCTGATTATGCACTTACTGTAAAATTGTGGCCTCTGAGAGCAGACCATGTGCATATTCATGCACACAAATATGCATACATATTCCCAGTTTAACTATTCACTAAATCCGCCCATTGTTTTCCACAATGTTTTCCACCCCTCAAACAATGGTTTTTAAATCTCTTTAAAAACCAATTGCAATAACCCTTTGATACAGAAATTAGACAATCCAGGTAGGTCTTGAAGTCCACCCAGAGGTCACCCACCCCTCTGACAACTAGACAGATACCTCCTTAATTGAACTTGCCAGATCACCTGTTACACTTGGATAATTCAGAAACAGCTTTTCCCATTAATCCAGGCCAAGCACAAATCTAATCCTAACTGAAGCATGTTGTGAAGCATTTGGATTAGAAATAATGCCATTACGACCAGATGCCTGCATTTTTAATGCACTTTCAGACAGCGTTGCAGCACCTTTCCAAATTATGCACCACCGAGTCTATTTTGACTTACAGTGCTTTTTGTATTAGCTTTAAATGAAGGAAAAAGGCTGTGATGGAGCTATCTTAATTTATATTCTGTAAGTTTCAAACCCCTTGAACTTGTAGGCTTTTGGTACATCTGTTTCCAGAAAGGTTATTGCCTTCCTTTAGCCCAGAGTTAGAAAAAATGAGGAGGAAATTATTTCAGTTTTCTTCTCATTGCCCAGTACTACTCTTGCCTTTGTCTTCTAGAATCTTGAAGACATTGCTGCCGTGTCCTCTGTGATGCCTCAGATGTTCTTCAAACTTCGATTGTAGCCCTTATCATGCTGCACCATACCTGTGTGTGTTTGTCTCTTTTAATGGTGTGAGTCCATGGTGCGATCAACTCTATAATGAGTCATTTCTGCATCCCTCAGAGCTCTGGTGTTGAGCCTGGAGCATACTGCTTTGATGGGCTTTTGATGGGGTTGTGCAATGCGAAGTTGAACAATTGAGTGACCCATTAGTAGGTCACATTTCAGCTTTCCTTAAGGAAAAATATTGAGGAAGGTGTAAAATGAATTGGAGGGAAAAAGGCAAACATAACTTGACCATGTTGAGAACTGCAGGAATGTGCGCTACACAAACAAGTTGAATAAGCCCAACACCTTTCTTCCACCCAGGACCTTACTTTGCTAGAAAGTCCACTTCCTGTATCTGTCTCCACAATCTGTTCATAATCTGCCTTAGCCACATAAATGAAGCACCAGTTCTCACCATGGTACTTATCAGGACATGATCTTCCACCTCCCTGGTGGGTAGGAATGTGGAGCCAAGTGGAAGGCACAGCTGAGAGCCCTACCCATTTCCAGTCAAGGGAACATGGGCATAATTCATTGCCACGGGAGGTCCCCTCCACTAGGGTCAACAGTCGATATTTGGTTGAAACAAGTTAGGAAACTCCAGTAAGGCTAATTTCTCTTTATCTCTATCTAGTATCTGTTGTCAAGAAAACAAGAGTTAAACATTCAAGTAGGTTAATTGAATCTGATGAACTCTTAGGAATCATAGTTTAAGATCAAAGCTGAATGTATGTTTTAATCTGAATCTACAGTGAGAGAACTATTTTTGAAAGGTATACTGGGTTTTAAAAATTGGGAAATGGTTTAATTTTCTTTGAAAAGTATGCATATTCACCTGAAAATATACTCAGTATTCTTTAGTGCAGTGTGTTAGATTCAGGTTGTATATCAGAATTGCTTGTAGGGTTTTTTATTAATATGTATAGACACCTAAGCCTAACCTCAGACTGTAATCCATTTAATCTTCAAAAAGCCCAGGCAATTTCTTTCATATGGTGTTCTTGATCTAGTATTGAGTCCCACTGCCCCAGGGTTACCAAGAAATTCATAATCATCCTAAGGAAAGCAATATATGATCTTTTCAGCCCTTTATATAAAATACATAGATAGTCGTTTGCCATAAGTGGTAAATATTTGAGCAAACTAAATTATTGGCAAATAAGTTCCTGACTGTCCAATTTGGGGAAATTTGCAAAGACATTCCTGTTAAAAGAAAACTAACCAAATGCCAGCACAAGAGCAGAATGTTGTAGAAGAGAAGAATGTTTTCACCTCCTTTATTGACATGGTTTAAAATACATATACTACTGGGTAGTAGTATGTTTACTTAAATCCCAAGGTAAAAGAATAGATATGAGTTCTTTTTCTGAGGGAAGGGCTTGTTAGAAAGGAGTCAGTCACACATCATCCATGGATGCTCTTTTCCTGAGACACAAATAAGAGGGTGCTCTTGGCAGGGACGAGAGGCACTGAAAGAATGGGAGAGCTAAGCTTAGCAAGTCTATCCTGTTAGAGCACCACAAGGGGAAATGTTAAACTTGGGAAAAGGGGGAAAATAAAATCATGATCACAGTGAATTGATAAAATTGTGAAGGCTGAGGTCATTATATATACGTATGCACTAGTAGTATGTGAATTTTGATAAAAGACAAAAAGGCGACTCTCAAGAAAGTGAGCTATTACTCATACATGACTAATTTCCTTTACATGGTATCAGAGAGTGTTTATTTGTACCTGTTTGTTTTGCTAATTTGGGAATTCGAGGGTTAAAGTGGTCCAACCACAGGGTGCACCCCCCACCCCGTGGTTATTGTTTCCCTCCCATTCTTTCCATCACCCAGCCTCCCAACCTTTGTGCTGCTCTATAAGCTCCACTTTTCTAGTTAGTGACCATCAGAAAACCACATGGAAGGAGTTAATTATAGGGAAGTAGTTGATACTTTTGGAAAGGCAGATGATGACAGAAAATGACTGTCACATCAATTACAGTGTGCCATTATGGTGAGTGAAGTGATGTATCGGTCAGGATAGGCTAATTATCATGCAGTAGTAAGCAGCCCTACTTTTTAATAGTTCATTTTATTAAAATTTTTGCAGAATTTAAGAATCATGACATCTTGATAAATACTTATAAAATATAAAGATATCTTTATCAATCCAAAAACACATAATAGAGATGAAGAAATACAGCAGAGACAGATCATATATTTTTATGCTATTATTTGATATTCTCCTGTATAGGTTTATATATTGCAGATGTACTTTCTAAATGAGAATCTGTGTAGACCTTTATGTTTGGGTCATTCCAGTTCTTTAAATTCTAAATAAGTTAATTCTGGTTCTACTTGCATTTTAATAATAGAGCTAAATGAAAGCTGTTACTCAGAGCCATTTCTTTGTTGTTGTTCAAGTTTATGATAATAAAGAGTTCCTCAGAGATAAGATACCTAGTGTTCTGGAAATAGTATCTATTTTCTTAGTAATCTACAAGTCAGATTTTAGGCAGCAGCTGTTGAGAAAAGAAGTTTAGGACACTGGTTTTCATTTTTTTCAGATTGCAGAGTTCTAGCACAGGTCACTGCAATTAGCATATTCATCACACAACATTATTTTTCAAATACATCTTGAATTGAGATTAATAATTAAATGCTGACTTATAAGAGTTCCTCCTAAATGAAGCTTATTCTTATGAGATCTCTGAGCAAGAAGAAGTAGGATTTCAGTCCCAAGACTTCTGGCTATTTGTTTGTTTTCTTACTTTCCACACAAGCCTCAGCTCTGAACTGACTGCCCTATTTAAAGTCATTACCAACTTCCTTGCCTTCAGTGCTGACAATGTTGATGGATTCAAAGCAGTGAAACTAGCAATCCTGTATTTAATGCTAGTGTCCTTGGAGCAATAAAGGGAGTTTCAACTTGGACCCTCATATACTTCAATTATTGTAGATCATGATAAATATTGTTTGTTTTGTCTTGGCTTTTTGCCTTGCAGAGGAGTTTCCTTACTGCCATGGGCAATTTTATTGATTAAATGTATCAAAAGATTGGGACCTTCCTTAAACATTGGGTTTTCCTTTAAAAATTAATCTTAATTTTATCAGGAGCTTGTCTATTCTAAACTGATCTGAGTGAATTTATTAGGACTATGAGGAAGAGAGAGGTTATAGCATTTGGGTACAGAGGAAGGGTCAATATACCAGAACCTGCTGACTACCCCTACAAAAGTGACTCAGCTTACCAGAAAAGGTTGATTTCTACTTTGTAATTTTTAAAGTATATGAGAATGAAGGGACATTTCAAGACCCAGGGAGAGAGGAAGTAACAAAGAAGCACGTGATTGCTAAAACTAACTAGATTGAGTAAAAGGAACAGGCATTGCTCTCCAAAAATTCAAATTTATAATAGGCATACCCTCTTATATGGCTCAGATAACAGCAATTAAAAAAAGAGGAAGAAGTTGTGGCAAGATTCAGAACCTGACTCAAAGAAAATTAGCAAAGAGAATTATCAAGTCCTTGGATTTAGAGTCAAATAAATGGGTACTGTAGACCTAATCTTTTATTAAATTAAAAATGGAAAAAAAATAGGGCAGAGTTAACATCACCATTTTATGCATTGTATTAGATGTTTTGGGCTCTCTCTGCTACAGTTGGGTTAATGATGGTTGGTTTTCAGAACCCATGGAAAATTGAGGGTGACAGGCAATGAGCTCAGCAGCCTCACAGCAAGCCTCAGTGGAACTCAGAATGGGTGCCACTTGTGGTACATCTAGAACTCTCTCAGTCATCTCAGAGAGTGGGGTCCATCTGTTTTTTTTGATTCCTGTAAATTCACCACGCTTGCTCTCCTCTATTACTATTGTCGTTGCTAAGTTTTCTCTCCTTTCATCTGTACGTCTCTACTTGCTATTATTTGTGGCTTCAGCTTACTGCCTGGTGTATAGCATCCCTTTTCTGCCCCTCTGTTATTTGCTGACCCTCCTGTTTGTCTCATTGTCATGCTGTCCAAGAGAGGGGATTTCCAAGGTCAATAAATCACAGGGATAGAGTGTCCCTGTTGAACTGGCCTGTTATGCCAGACCAGGTATGGTTGCATTTGACAAGTGCCTGCCCCAAGTCCAATCGACGTGACCACTGTTTGGATGAAAATCACTCATTTGTTCCTTCAGTGTATATTAATTAAACTCCTCCTTTTTGCTATGCAGCTTTCTGGATATTGGGGTCATGCCAGTGAACAAATAAGAATCATGAATCATAAATCTTGATTTTTAGGAAGGGGGAAAGAGCAACAACAAAATCAACTTAACTAAAATAAATGTACATATAAAAGAACATTGATTTGAAAGGAACCTCTCAAAATGAAGCCGTTGCCATGACAATCTCAATAAGGCTTTCCTGGAGAGAACTTACAGTCCAACAGGAGCTTTGTTTTACCTGTTCAGTAATTTTGGTTGAGACAATTCACATATGCTATGTGGAGTTTAAATAAGGGAGAGAAATTGAAAGCAAAAAGTTAGAACTATATATACTCCATATATATTCCTGATGATGGCTTCAATCAAATGAGTAGCACTTAAATGTCATTAAGAATGAGACCTATAACAAAAGAAGTGGCTTCAGGTCACATTTTGCTTTATAATTGACTATATACTTTTGAGAGAAAGAGTGTGGCATTACTCAAATGTTTAGGTTTTGAGAAACAAATATCTTGGACATGATATTGAAAGGTCTTTCCACAAGATGGCACTCATAATCTCTTTATTTTTTATTATTTTCCTTGTTTAAAAATGCTGTTTTTTTTTTTTTTCTTTTCAAAATTGCAGAAAATATAACCATAATGAATGTTTGAAAATGCAGGTAGTTTATTTCATGTACTTTTGACTGGTTTATCATATTTCTGATAGTTATGATTTGTCCCCTCTGAAATACCGAGGCAGTGATGGATTTGAGAAGAGTGTGCAACTCTATAGGCCTTGATCCTCTGATTTAATGTGCAATTGAAGAATGATATCCATGGAATCTTACACTTTTTCAGATTTACAATATACCAGATTACTGACAATTTAGTATACTAACGACTTGCTTTGTAATTCTGTTCTACAAGTCTCCTAACTCGTTCCCTGAAATACTTGGCCTGAAAAAATGAGACATATTTTTCATACATGAGTTTCTGCTATACATATTTTTACACTTGGATATATTTTTAAAGCTGTATTAACATTTATACTAAGTTTTGAGAGGGGAGTCTTTCGGGGTGAACTTCCCCCTTCCAAGTCAGCCTTATATGGTCACTCCTGCACCCAGACACCCTCTGGAATAACTACCATAGCAAACTCAGACTCATGGAACCAGTAGGAAACCCTGGAGAGTACTTGGTTCAAGATGTTGCCTCTCATCTGAATGATCTCTGCTTTTTTATTATCCCAGAGCCTAAACGGAAGAAAAATCAAAGTCTTTGGTAGGTTGTGTGTATGTGCAAGGGAGAAACAGGGATGGAAGGGAGCCCCCAAAAAACTGGAGAGGATAGGAGTTCAAATTGCAAAGGTATGAATTGATTGCAAAGATAGATCTGGAGAGTAACTGAGTTTTTAAAAGTAGTGATGAATTCTCTTGCCTTTTTCAGGAAGAAAAATTTATTTTAAATTAATTTTTAAATTAATACTTGAGGCTGCCACACTATTTTAATAGCAATGATAGACAAAATGGAAAAACTAGAAAAAAGACATATCCCAACAAAGTAAACCTCTCTGAATCAAACACAAAGCAGAAACACCATGTAGATAGTATGGCATGCAGATCAAAGGACATAGCCTGCTGGAATCAAGGTCTGGAAGTAGGAAGAGGTGTCCCAGAGTCTATATCCCACGGGTCTACAGGACTAATACTGCCCCTTTGAGGGGTATACCTGGAACTAGGCTCACTGTTTAAAAATATATTACCTTAGAGCACTGTAAGGTAGGATTCTGACATGAATCTCATTGGACTAAATCAACATGTCAGCAAAGCTGTATTCCCTTCTGGAGGCTTTAGAGGAAAATCCATTTCCTTGCCTTTTCCGGCTTCTAGAAACCATCTCCATTCCTTGGTTTGTGGTCCCTTTATCCGTCTTCAGAGCCAGCAGGGTATTGCCGTCACATCTCCTTCATTGACTCTGTTTTCATCACCACATCAACTTCTCTCCTCTCTGAAACTCTGACCCTTCTGCCTCTTTAAAAGGACCCTAGTGATTACATTGGGTCCACCCAGATAATCCAAGATAATCACCCTATCTCAAGATCCTTAACTTAGTCACATCTGCAAATTCCCTTTTACCATGTAAGGCAACATATTTATGGGTTCTGCAGATCAGTATAAGGACACTTGTGCGGGGTCATTATTCAGCCTACCACACCCAAGGAGGAATCCTATCAGCATATTAGCTTCTCAGCCAGGACCTGGGCCAACTTATTTAGTAGCTCAGAGACTAGAACTTGGATACCCCTAATATCATGGAGGATGAGAAGACCAAGTAGCCAGTATGAAAACTTGTTCTGGACAGAGAGATTAGGGTACTCTGTAGGAGCAGGAAAAAGCTTGGTAGACAGAAGGAAGTAAAGAGAGAGACAGAAACACACAGACAAACTCTAAGGATGAGCTTTCAAACCTAAATTTCAAATCACATAAAGCAAATGAATACTAAGTGGGAGGTGTTAGATAATTTATATGGCTACAAATTCATATAGGTAAAAGTACAAAAAGTTCATTGAGGGATATAAATCAAATTTCTAATAGTGATTATCTCAGTAGAGTGGAGGAGTGGATCACCAATAGAGGTGATGATTGAAGAGGACTTTAGTTTTATGAGTAATGTCCCTAATTATCTTATTTAAAAACATACCTCTATTCATATTTTCAGTACTTTATAAAGTATGTGTGTGGGAGAAAAAGGTGTTCATGATTAAACAAATTACAAAAAGCGTTTAATTCTGGGGGCTGGCATATAGGTGGTTGTTATTTTTATTTCTTTTGTATGTACTTTCCAATTTTATAAGTATTTTTATCAGGATAATTACACTAGAAAAAAACATTAAAATATCATTTAAAAACTCAACAGATTAAATTTAGAAAGCACAGAGCCAATGTGAAAATTAGTGAACAGAGGAATTTATTCTGAAAACAGTATAAGAAAAAAAAAAGATACCAAAAAAGATCTGAAAGAACAATTAAGAGACAAGGAGCTTAGCTTGAGAAGCTCCAGCATAAATCTAATAGGTTATTTATAGGAAAAGAATAAAGAGAATGGCAAAGAAGCAATATTTTAAGAGATAATGCCCAAGAATTTTCTGGAAATAAAAAAATACCCGAGCCCTCTGAAACTACACACCAAGGGCCAAGTAGGATCAATAAAAATAAATCCATGCCTGTACACCTTAAGGTTAATGAGAGCATCGTATTAGCTTCCAGAAAGAAAAGACCTACAAAGGAAAGAAAATTGGAATGTCAGCAAACTTCTCATCAGCAGTGATATATGCCAGAAGACAGCAGAGAGATTTCATGAAAGCACTGAGGATAAAAATCTGTCAAACCTCAAATTCTATGCCCAGCTAAACTATTACTAAGATAAAATAATATTTTCTGACATTGAAGGACTAAGAGAATTTTCTGCCCATAGTCTCACTGCATGGGAGGGAAGCTTCTAAAGCAAAAAGAAAAGTGAACGGAATTCAAGTAACAATGATTTTTTTTCTGTCCTCTCATAAATGATAAAACTTCTGCTTAACTCTCAAATTACCATTGTTTTTCCTTTGGAAAACCTGTGAAGTAAATAAAAACTTCATATTTCTTGATAAAACTTTATATAAAGACAAAACAAATAAAATCTTTGACTGATGAAGTTGATGAAGTTTATGGCAGACTATGGTAATTGGCACACTTGACTCCAATTCAGTCTGATGTAAAAATTGCATATAGGGAGCAGATGTGGCTCAAGCAACTGGGTGCTCACCTCCCTCATGGGAGGTCCCTGGTTCGGATCCCAGTGCTTCCTAAAGAAGATGAGCAGATGCCACAGCAATCAGATGCTGCAACTTCTGCAACCAGCAGTTGCTGCAATGAGCAGACGCTGCAAGAAACAGACACCACAACCAACAGATGATGCAACCGGCAGGAAGGAAAAGTGGTTCAAGTGGTTGGGCACTCGCCTTCCACATGGGAGGTCCTGGGTTCAGTTCCTGGTGTCTCCTAAAGAAGACGAACAAACAATGAGCAGACAGATAAGGGAGCCATCTTGGGGTGGGCGCCGGGGAAAAAATTTTAAAAATAAAATAAATTGCATGTAAATATTTTTTCTTTACCAAAAGGAAGAGCTATATATTTAGATAGGTATGCAGATGCTCTCTTTTTACACACGTTACCAAGATCTTTCATTTGAAGATTTGCTTGGCAGGTTCTTCCCTGTTTGAAGATGGGAGATTTATGGAGGTTCCAAAGGGACTTTGGGGGAAAATGTAATGGACAGAACAGGTGACATCTCTCAATGAGAGATGTCATTAGTTTCATCCAAATGCATATTGAAGGGAAATGTAATAGGAGCTAATTCCAACATGTTTTGTTTCAAATTACTGAAGGAACTATAGCTCCAGGTACATAATAAGCACTCAACAATTTTATGTTGAACCAATAATAATTATCTTGCTCTCTTGACTTATTAAACTTAAATAGAATAAAATAGAATAAAAGCCACAAATGGATCAGTGATGTTGAAGTATCATGAACCAAGGATTATGATTATCCCATTTTTTCACAAATGAGCTTTTTGAGAAAAAAAATAATGGATTTCGTATTCTGTTGAAAATGTTAAGTTCTCTATATATGTAAGATAATTTATTATTATTTCAAAAGCATTAAAATTGTGATTTACTGAGAAATCTTCCATACTGTTTTAGACTGAATTATTTACAAAGATCAAATGACCTCTCAATTGGATCTATTTATTTGGAACCAGGAATTATATATAATGTGGAAGGGGTTATTAAGACAAGTAGAATTTAGGCCTGGGCCTAATTCATGTTTTTCAACTAGGATAATTTTACAGGATTGAAAAGAGATAAATAGAATTTGTCATAATTAAATACAGTATAAAGAGATCAACGATTTTTTGGCCCTTCAAAAACAAGAAGATTTTAATTGTATAGCAAAAGAAAAAGCGCAACAGAGCCAGGATAGTCCTAAGAAGAATATTTATTCAACCCAATATCAGTTGTACAACAAATATAGTTGTTGTAGTCCTTGGAAATGTCCATATTAATAACTGCAACTTACCTTGAGAAACCATCCATTATCAGTTCCTTTTGCTTCCCACAAAAGGTTGTGATGAGAACTTCTAATCTTATACTTGAACTGCTTTATTGTAATTGTAATAATGAAATCAGAGAAAATATATGGAAAAAAAGATTGTGCATGTTATTTTGTCTTTTGTCCAAAGAATATATTTAAAATTGTTTGTCCTAACAGAGTTCCTCTTGAGTATGTTGAAGAAAGTTCTTCACATTGTATGCTGATTTGAAGCATACTCTCCAAAAACATTTTCTGATTAATGGAGATCATCTTACATCTTAATATATAAATAACTGATGTAGAATGAATAGCCCTGGCTGTTACAATTTCGTGGGTTTTTTTGGAGGGGTAGTTTATTTGAAATATGACAAGAATTGTAAAGACTGCTCAACTCTGCTCTCAGCTTCTCACTTCTGTTGATTCAGATGGAAGCAAACAAGGCATTCAGAAGAAACCTAGCCTGAATGTCTAGTGAACTTGAAGATCTGCATGGTTTGTTTTCATTTCTTCTTCCATTTTCACATAGTCCTCATCCTCTTGGAATTTTTAAAAAAGATTTATTTATTTCTCTCCCCCCCCCCGGGATTGGGTGGGGGGGCTGTCTGCTCTCTCTGTCTGTTCGTTGTGTGCTCGTCTTCTTTTTAGGAGGCACTGGGAACCAAACCTGGGACCTCCCATGTGGTAGGCAGGAGCCCAGATGCTTGAGCCACATCCACTTCCCCTCAAGGAATTTTTTATGTAGAGGGAGGAGAAACGAGTAAACAAATAACTATCATACAAGGTAGAATGTGAAAAAATTCTGTGAGAATGGTTAAATGTTCAGAAAAGGGAGCAGTTTGTTTCTATCTGAGATAATCAGAAAAGGTCATCTTGCTTTTGTTCTTGATTTCTCCTGTAGGTTTTCCTTCCTTTGTTCCTCCTGTGCTCCTTCCTTTTGAATTAATCAAATGTTTTTAGTAACAATCTTAATTTCTTTACTGTATTTTTAGCTATACTACTTTTTTTTTTTTTTTTTTAAAGGAGCTTTAGATTACATAAATGTTACATCGGAAATATAGGGATTCCCATATACCCGACTCCTCCCCCTTCCACACGTTCCCCCATTAACAACATCTTTCATTAGTGTGGTACATTTGTTATAATTGATGATCACATATTGAAGCATTGCTACTAAGCTTGGTCTATAGTTTACATTATGGTTTACACTTTGCACTGCACAATTTTATAGGTTTTGACAAAATGTATAATGGCCTGTATCCATCATTGCAATACTATGCAGAACTATTCCAATATCCCCAAAATACCCTATGTTACACCGTTTCTCCCTTCTCCCTCCCCTCAGAACCTCTGTTGGCCACTGTCTTTATATCAGTGTTACAAGTTCTTCCATTACTAGAACAATAATAAGTCTACTTTAGTCCATAGTTGTATTCCCCCCTTATGTTTGTTCGAGCCTCTGTCTTGGGGATTTTGGGGTGGTGATGCCCGCTCTGCTTAGATCCCATGGAGCAGATGGATGGAAATCTCTTGCTTGCAGTTGTAGATGCTCTCTGCTTCTTGGGATGGGCATTCATCATCATTCTTTTGTTAGTTGTCCTGGGTGAGTCCGATGAACTGGAGAGTAGGTGTTGGCTGCAACTCTTCTGAGATTCAGGGCTCAACCGGCATATGAACAGCCAGAAGATGTAAGTCTCTGGGA
Source organism: Tolypeutes matacus (assembly GCA_026826555.1). Classification (NCBI taxonomy): domain Eukaryota; kingdom Metazoa; phylum Chordata; class Mammalia; order Cingulata; family Chlamyphoridae; genus Tolypeutes; species Tolypeutes matacus. The sequence goes on from JAKSZT010054121.1 coordinate 2,241,717, forward strand.
CATGTATTTAATGGTTATAGTGCTAATTATTATCTCAAATAAATGGAGCAGAAGGACCATGTGTAGGAAAATTATAGATGAGTCTAACTCTGATACATTAGGGGAGCATTACAATTTCTTTATCCTTAAGTTCAGAGTAGGAGAATGTGTCTAAGAATTGCTGGCATTTTTTTCATATAATTCAGAAATGCTTGATACACACACACACACACACACACACACACTAAAATGGAAACAAATCCTTTTCAAAAAGGACTCAGTGTTTAGAGGCACTGAATAGAAATGTCTGTTCTAGTATTTTACAGGTTGTTTACCATATTAATATTCAAAAAAGTATTTCATGGTCAAACAAGTTTAGGGGATGCTGCATGCTTAATCCCCCTTAGAAATCACAATGAACATTTCCATATCAGAAGAATCTTACAGTAAAGAATCTTATCTTAATTTGCCTCCTTATAAGAAATGAAAACAAATTTTCCAACATTTTTCATTATTATTAGAAAATGCTGCCACCTAAGTATTTTTATCAGTCTTTAAAATTTTGCCAATTTTCCAGTTGCTTGCAAATGTAAATGCCTTCTCTTTAATTGCTTGAAATTAATTCATTAAAAAAAAACGAAGGTAGTGGAAACTTGAATTGGAAGAGAATTTACAAAGGAAGGGAGGAAATAAAATTGTCTTCCTATCTTGCCCCAACTCCAAAATATATACAGATAGAGATGAGTTTCTTACCCGGTCCATCATACTTGTCTGTCTCTTGGAAACTTGTTAGTCCTTTTGAAATGAGGGAGAGATGAGGAAAATACCCCGAGGCACCTTCTGGATCACTCGGATTGAGACTGGGGAGTTATCCGTTTAAAAAATGCTTTTTTGTGTGTGCATCATCATTCTCCTATCTGTGACATTTCTTTGTAAAAGTGAGATGTATCAGCAGGAGCCCTTGGAATTGTGATTAAGATTTTGGGTGAAAATAGTAACAAAACCATATTACTAGAGAAACTGACTTTTGGCTAACTACTTAGTTCTGTTATACTAGAAACCAGGTAAGATGATATGTGTCAACTCTTTTATTAGGTAGAAATGCCTCATAGTTGGTAAAAATGCATCTGGGTGCATTGACTCTTGACATGGGGCATGTCCTTGGGGGAGACTTTGGAAGTTATGCCAATGAAGTTGTCCCCAGTAACATTGGTGTCTGTGAGGGGTGAGTCTTCTTCTAAACCTGATGTGGATCTGCCTCCTTGCACCTAAGCTCTGCCACTTGGAGAGAAGATAGCTCCCAGAATGCTGTGTGAGCTGTCCTCTACCTGAAGGGCTGCAAGGACTCTCATGGAGAGGAATACCTGTTGCTGCCCTTCTGGCAGCCTGATTCCAGACCTCTATCTTTGGAGTACAGTCATAGCAAATGTGGCCTGTCATAGTCTTGAGACTCTGAATGTTTAGTAGAACCTAAGAAGACTCCCTGGAGGGTATTCCAAGGATATTTCTCTACTATCCAGAAATGCAGTTTCATTCTTACCCCCTGTCATCATTTATAAAATGGAAAGACTAGAGCAGAGTTTCTCTAAGTGTGGACCTCAGGTAATCTTCAACAGAATCATCTGGTTTCACATTCCCAGTTCTCACCCCAGAACAATTAAATCAGAATTTCTAGGGCTGGGGTCCTGGAATCAGCATTTTTAACCACCCCTCCTCCCCACAATACTTGGGCACCCAGCTGGCCCAGGTGCTCTGTAGAATCTTTTCCAATCCCATTCTTCCCATTCTACATATGTAGGTGTAATAATATAATCACATAATACATAATTTAATGCAATTAAAATTCTAGTTTCTTCAGAAGACCACCATGGAGTAACGAGTTTCAGAAATGGCAACAGACCATGGGGGAGATCTTTATACTTAACTCAGGTTTTGAAGAACCCCTGGAACAGTTTGCTGTAATTGTCTACCTTTTACAGGGTTCTCTTGATCACCTCTCATCCTTATGATTATTAGTATGTACAGCTCCTTAGTATCATATGATAATCTCTTTTTAAACAGTTGACTTCTCTTTTTTTCAATATGCTCTCACCATTGTCACTGTTGCCTTGACTATAAGGTGGTGACTTCTGCTAGAAGATCAGAAATTGTATTAGGTCCCATAAAACAAGCAAAAAATCAATATTTTTGCTCTCTTTTTATATGTACTTGAGATAAAAGAGAAATTCCATTTGTTCTTCTGCTGAAATTATTGGGCCTTCCATTAGTCTAGGTTAAGATTCTGGGGTTATGAGTTCAATTTTGGTTTCTAATATTGATTCATATTTCATAAAGACTTCATTGATTACCAAAAAAATAAAACATCTCAGTAAATTCTTCCACTTGAGGGGCACTGCTTTAGTACAGAATGAAATGTGTGTCTCAGTGATTTAGTTTCCATTTCATGACTAAAAATAATCAGTGACATAGGAAATGCCTGTGAATTATGAAAGGTTATTAGGCAATAATTCTAGGCCACCCAAATCTCCACAGTTATTTTAAGCTTTTGAATTTAGGGAAACTGACTGAGATTCTATCCTATTTTCTCTGTTTTATCACAATGTTATGAAAGTTGTTTAGGTTGTATACATGCCTTGAGGGCATATATCTTTGACGTCTTTGTATTTTTAATAGTGTTTTGTACACTGTAGATACTTCATGCACATTTCATAAATGACAGAACATAGAGATGTTATGAAAAAGGAAAGAAAGGAAAAGTACTGCAATCAGACTTCAGGCTGAAAGAAAAAGCAATACCAAGCAATCCTCCATATACTACTCTACCTCACCCCAGTCAACTAACTCATCCTCACCCTACCACATACACCTGCACAATTCCTTAGCCAACTAGGAAATTCCCAAGAGTAGTGATCTACAATTCAAAATTATGTCCCCCTTCTCTAAAAATCATGCATCCGACTTCCTCAGTACCCTTATCTGAACTTACTCTCAGGTGAGTAATGTGGTAAATGAAAAGATACTGCTTACGTGGACTTCCATGAACAAGTTTACCCTGATTGGGAGTATTTGTATTTTTTTTAAATGATGGAAAAACATAGTGTGATAAACCTTAAATTTCCCCAGTGGTGGGATTTCAGGCACTGTGGCACATGAGAAAGGCATTTTTTTGACGGTACCCTGAAATCATGTGGGGAGGTGGCGTCCTTTTCTGCCTGACTATGGCTGGTTCTGATCTATCTTGATTTGATCTGTTACTTTTTTTTTTTTTCCTACTGTTTGAGGGATTTTTATCAAAGCAAGAATTTTATAATCCAAACTATGTTTCCTTGCTCAGTTATCAATTCTGTTATTGAAACCAGAAGTGAAGTTCTGAGCTAGTTCACAGTAAAGAATTACAAAATTAAAGAAAGGAATGTTTTAAATTTTTGTACTTTGCTGAAAATTCTTTTCCCAGGGTCTATAAAACATTAATTTTTAAATATCTTACTATTTTTTTGTTGCTTTTAAATCAATACATAATCTAGGACTAGCATCATGTTTACTAGACCTGACATTTGCTCAGTACATAAGGGTCACAGTTTCCTTTTAAAATTTATTTTATATTTTGCAATGTTTTTTCCCACAGTACTTAAGGTTTTCAATGTTTAAAATTTTTTTCGTCAGTAAAGCCCGATTTTCTTTTCATGGTCCCTGATCAATTTTACACAGTTAGAGTACCAGTAGCACTATTAACTGCTTTCTGGGCAGCCTCTTTGGTGTGGTGGGCTTGTAGTACAACTACAGCCTCATCAGTCTTTGCATGGAAAGACTCGAGAGACTCAGACCATGAAGGAGGTCTAAATTCTCAACCTCCAACAACATGCCAGTAATTTTACCAGCTAGGGTAGGGTGCACGGCTTGCAGAAGAAGAAACAGCCATTCACCCAACTTTGGCTTTTGCTGTTGAGGAGCAGCAGATGCCAACGTCGAAGCAAAGGTGCCTGACCTTGTACCTGAACAGCAGGCTGCTGCATGGTAACTTGTGGCTGTGCATTAAGATGGTGTTGAGGATTGCGAACTCCTGCCACGTATTTTTCCCGTGGAACAGTGTGGACATCACGAGGAGCTGCAGCAGCAGCCGCCGCCGCCACAGGATATGGACACATTGTCTGAGTTGATACAACACGTTGTGTTGATGTGACTTGTGGGACCCTGTGAAAAAGCTGCTCTTATAATACTAAATGGTGCTGTAGGAGCAGCTGCGTGGATAGCGCTGGGCTTATTTTGGAAAGGATGAGGTCGGGCACTGAGCGGTGCAGCAAGGACTTGGTCTTAGTTGGGCAATTTGGCTAGGAGGACAGTCTGCAGCACGGTTCTGAGTCTGTGGGATAGCTGCCAGGAAGTAACCTGAAGGAGATGCTAGCTGGTAGGGGTTGATTATGGGCTTAGGCACAGCTCTTACATTTGCCATCCTGATTTGTTATTTATAAGGTACTATTTATAAATACCCTTCTTCAGAGAGGTAAGACAGTGAAGGGGGAAATGAATAATCTCTCATCCCTTTGTGCCAGTATTTCTCAACCGTGGTTGTACATTAGAATCAGCTGGAGAGCTTTCAAAACTCCCATGTCCAAACGGTACTCCAAGCCAATTAAATAAGGATCTTGGAGGTGGAATCCAGGCATCAGTAAATGTAAAGCTCCCAAATAATACAGTTGTGAGAACCACTGCTTTAAACAAGGATGAGGAATGCAGTAGATCTCACATGCCCACAGAGGACAAATAGGTAGATTAATTAAAGCAGCCATGTGTGAAAAATTGAGAATGGTGAGGTTTGTGGGAACCAGAGAACAAAGACAACAGCTACTGAGCTTGGACTGAATGTTGCTCTGTGGGAGATTGATAGCAGGAGGACAGGGTCCTGTGGCAAATCCCCTAGGGTCAAAACACTCTTCTGCCCCACGCAGCGTGAACTTGGGTGATGACTTTATGATCCAGTTTTCTCATTGGCAAAATGGGGGTAATAATTATACCCATCTTGTAAAGTTGTTGTGAAGATTACTTGAAGCCATGTGCATAAGCATTCATCCCAGTGTTAGGCATGTAACAAACATTCTGTGCATTTGTGTTATTTTATCATGATGATGAGCCCAGAAACGCCAGAATTCCCTTGTCTTTAATAGGCAGTTGATTTCCAATGTAAGGAGAGGAAAGAGAGAACAAGCAAGAGTTAGCAAGAGAGGTATCAAACAGTTCTGAGAAAGAATGATCTTAGTATTTTCTTGCTCCTATATTTCATACCCTTCTATCACTTCATCACCACTCCTAGCCTCCAAGAATGCCTTGCTATCTTTATTTCCTGCCATTTCTTGTTCTTCTGCATCCTTATACTTCATGATACTTCGAACAGATTGGAAGCAACATGCTAGCATGGGTAGATGAATTAGTAGCTATATCAATTAGATTTTGCTGTGCGGCAAACTACCCCAGAGCATAGTGGCTTAAAACAACAACGATTGTGCTTTGGGCTTGTTTTTCTTTGATTTAGCAAGCCGAGCTGTGCATATGCACATGTGTCTGCTATTGGTCATCAGGGCAGCTCTTAATCTAGGGGGTTGGCTGACTGCAGCTGGGATGAGAAGGATGCCTGAGCCATGTGTGTCTCGTTATCCAGCAAGTTAGCCTGGGCTTACTGATATGATGGCAATGGTTTCTAAGAGTAGCAAGAGTAGAAGAGTGGAAGCTTTTGAGGTCAAGGCTCAGAACTGACACTACATCCCCTTTGCCACATTCTTTTGGTCAAAGGAATCCAAAAGGCCAGCCCACATCCAAAGAGATAGGGCAATAGTTCCACCTATGATGGGAGTTGATGCAAGATACTGTAACCAGTTTTGCAGCCTTCCACAATAACTTGTTGTGGAAATGAGGTCAGAGTGAGGGTGATGGCACTGGACATATAAGTGGCAGATTGGTGGTAGGATTTGGTGAATGATTGGCTGTGGGTGAGGGACAGAAAGGTTTGAAGTGGAAGTTGAAGCCTCAGTAACAAGAACTGAACTTTGATGAACTGAAATAGGGAAGCCAGAAAAAGCCAAGGAAACACATGGTCTTATCTGTGTTTTCTCCTACAGCAAAGCCTGGGCTGCACTATTTTTCTGAACTTACTTTTCCTCTATAATCGTTTTGTCCCAGGGGCAGGACACATTTTAAAATTCATTAATTGAGGACTTAAATGGCGAACTATATTTTTTATTTCTTAGTCAATTCCTTCATGAATTTTTAGAATGTTAATAAAATATATAATAATACATATAGTTTATAGTTCCAAAAGATACCCCTCTAATCTCGACTTCAAAGCAGGGTATTCAAAGTTTCAAAACCAAAATATCTAACTCTAGCCTGAGACCATAGTTCATGTAACATCTTCAGAGAATCAAAGACAACTTTATGAGTCTGAAACAATACACAGTGGCACTTAAGCATTTTCTTAATTTGTTTATTGAATCTATATAGAATTATTCTTTTCCAAAATTTATAGACTTTTTTGTTATTGATTTGCCCTCATGAGTATAATTTTAAATTACCCTGTTCTTGTAGAACCATTTAATATAGGCCACTAGACTGTGAAATAAAATCAGACAAAGGTAGATGCTGGTTTTTCCCCTTGATTTAGTATTCACAGTGCTTTTGCTAGAGCAAGATGGTCACTCCTTATTCCTTTGTGGTGGTTTGACTGAGCAAACCTTTCCTTTGACTTTGCTGCCCATTGTTTCAAGTATTTTTAGATAGCATACTTTCCTAAATTAAAATGCTTTTAATATTAGTTTAGAAATACCCAATACCACTTATTATCCCACTTTTTTATTGATTGGCTGGTTATTATTAGTTATCATTATTACTTAAAATGTGGTTTTAAAGGATTAAATAAACAAATATTAATAATTAAAAATAAACTTTGCCTCTTTTTTTCCCCCATCAAACATGGGTACATGTTATCAGTCCTAGTTGGTGGAGATGCATGTTTCCACATGGAGAGCTAGCTCTACAAGACAGGCTAGTGGCTAGCCGATGTTACTGGCTCAGGCACAAAGATATATTTCCTTTTACCTCCTAATCGTTTTCCTCGGCCTATTAGTTAGCTGCTGTCACAGTACTGCGGTATCATAAACCAACCTGAAGACTTTGTGGCTTTAAACAACCACCTTTAATTCAAGCATCTGTGGACCTGCTAGGGGTTGGCCCATCTCGACTGAGCCCAGGCAGGCTCCAACATGTAGGTTGCACCTAGGTCTGTGCTTTATGTCTCTCACCCTCCTTGGACCATCATTGCTAAGTGTTTGGTTGGTTCAGAATCTTTTCATTCAAGAGCAGGTAGTTATTTTATATATATAACAAGTAGTTATTTTATATTTGTCTGATTCCAATATTTTTTGTTTAAAACCAGGGAAGTATGCTTCCCTCCAGAATTGGTTAGCACAGGAAAATATGGGGTATCAGTTCTCAATATTTACTTCTTGAGAACATCATTATATCATCCCCCAAAAGAGAAATTGGGCCAACCCCAAGTTACATGCAGGGAGCATTTCTGAATAATACTAGGAAATTTGAAACCGTGTAATTAATTCTGCAGACATAATTAGCCTTAGACTTCCCAGGTCTTGTGCAGAGCTGGCACTGGTGGGAGGTACCATGTGAATTTTAAGAAGTAAAAGAGGAGTTTACTCAGTTATTCTTTCGTGTGTTATTGAAACCCATCTAGTGAGTGCCGGTCACAAAACCTTAGTCTACGGAAGGAGTAAAGGCAATGTGTGTGGTGGTGGTGGTGGCGGGGTGCAACTGTGTCTAGGTGACCCTCCCTGAGAAGTGGTCTTTGGTGAAACCCTCTGTTTTATAAACATGGTCCAAAAGATAAGAAAGTGGTTTGCTTCCCCTTTTCCCTATTTTCTTTCCCTGGGTGAAACTGATATCAAAGGCAAAGTAAAACGCCAGAGGTTCCAAATGGGTAATTGGTACCAAAGAGCCATTACTCAAAAATATCTTCTGCTCACATACTATCAATTCCAAAAGTGCTGAGTCCTGCCTGTGTTTGCTCCTGAATGCCAAATCACAGTTCATTCTCTCTCTGCTCCTCTCTCTTCATACTTTTGCAGAAACTTCACTTGCATATTTCTTTTTGTGTTATCAACAGCTCCATATTATGGGAGGGAGACTGCAAATCTCCAGTGATATCCACGGAGTTCCCCGCTTGCAGCCTGCCCTATGGAATTTGGACTCGTGCATCCCCACAGTCATTTAATAAAATCTCACAATATTTACAGATATTTCTTGTCCCTTCTGTTTCCCTAGAGATCCCTGACTGATATACCACATGTTCTGTTTTTTGAAGATTTAAAATAAACTACTTTTGAAAGTGAAAAAAAAAAAAAAAAAAAAAAAGCCCAAAGCAGTTAAAACTCTTCTACTTGGCTCCAACTCAACCATAGGCATAGGCACATTTACATCCCCAGCACTGAAATCTAGTGGCAGTGCTTAGTTACAAAGTAGTTTATTTCTTAGATTATCTCCAAAATGAAAACAAAATTTTTAAAATTTCTCTTGAGAACTCTCAAACCCCAGTTTGAGAAATACTGCCCTAGATATCTACTTGTACATGCATGCTTCTCTTTTAATGTGCAAGCATTCATTCATTCTGCGACTATGTACTGAGTTCCTATTATGTCTCAGGTACTGGCCTGGGCACTGGGGATTCAGTGGTAAGCAGCAGTAGATAAGGCCTCTGTCCCTGTGACTTTGCAATCTAATGGATTAGGCTTTCTCTGAATGGACCAAAATTACAATAATCCAGGCAGCTAGAAATATGATCATATTTATGTGTAGCATGGAGCGCTATAAGACTGAGAATGGGGAAGCTAATGAATCATTTGCAATTTAGAGTAAAGCATTCTAACTATGCAAATGAGGGCTTGAGTTATTTATCATCATCATCATCCTCGTGATCATCAGCATTATTTTGAGGGCATAGTTAATAGAGGGAATATAATTTTAGGTCTTATGGTTTCTCAGTAGAGAACACATTTTGAGGGGTGGTCTTTGGCCCACACTGTGATGGAAGGGAGAGTACTAAGAAGTGGAAAAGGAGAATAAAGAGAGAATTGGGAAAGCAATAAATGTAGGCTTGGCCTCTGTCCTTCATATTTTTTCTAGTGGTAAGTGCCTGGATATCATCTAGGTGAACTTCTGGCAGATGATCAGAAGTTGCTGATGTCTGGTAAGTTACCTTGAAGTAAAAACAGGCACCAGCTGAGTTGCCACATAAATAATTCAACAGAAAGCTTGTACATGTTAATCGATAACATAGGTCTGATTGTTTATGCTATTTGCATTCACTGTTGTTCAGAGCAACCATGGTGCCTGTGCTCAGGATCCTAAGGGCGAGATATCTGGAGAATAATTTATGACGTCCAGGAGAGTCTACCCCTGCCATTCAAAGTGTGGTCCTTGAGCCAGCTACATGGACATCATCTGCAGGCTGGTCAAGAATGAAGGGTCTCAGGCCTCACCCCTGCTGAATCATGATTGCATTCTAGCAAGGTCCCGAGGTGATTTGGAAGAAAATTAAAGTTTGAGAATCACAGGTCTAGTAAACGGACTCTCTCTTAGCTCTCCTCGTGTTGCATTTCCATACCATCAGTTCTATCAAATAGGACTCTTGCTTCTTATCTCAGTTTATAGTGTTCTCTGGGTTCTTTGTGTTTTTCTGATTCAAAGTCAATCTGTAAAATCATTCATTCACCCATCCATTCATTCAGTCTACTCATTGGTATTGAGCATCTCCTTATGTATCAGTCACTGCTCTAGGTGCTAGGCATAGAGAGGTGATCCAAATAGACCAACCCTTGCCTTCATGAGGCTTTTATTCTAGTGTATTGTCCATAGCAATTCTCTTTTCAGTTATTCTTTTGCTCTCAGACCATTGACCCTGACTTTTGGTTTAAAAAAAAAAATGTTGCAGTATGACAATACAAAGTTTATTCTAGTGAGGTTTAAGGAGCAGAATGTTTTGAGCCAGAATCAAAATCCTGGATGTACTGTGGTTTACTAGTTGTGTGCTCTTGGGAAAGTTAATTTCTTTTATTCCATTTCCTAAACTGTAGTATCATGGGTTAGTTCACAGAATTAAATAAAAATTATATATATTAAATGTCGAGTAGAGTCCCTGGCTTAAGATACTCTCAATAAATTGGAGGAACAGTAACTCTGGCTGTTACTATTAGAGCTTATAGGAGAAACAGCATGAAATTATTTGAGGCTAGTTCGTCAAGTTTGATAGCCTTTACTAGTTTTTATGAAATTACAAACTTTTTAGAAGTGTGCAAACTGTTCTAGACTGAAGTAGGCTGATGCTTTCCCAAGGGCAGTGCGTCTCACTCTCTGTCTCTCTTTCTCCCAAGAGAAAGTGGATTTGGGCAGGTCCTGGATTGAGACTAGATGCTGTGTTTGTCCTGGCCCCCATGATTCCTGTGAAATCCACAATCACAGTTAAAGAACAGTTCTTCAAAGGGCAGCATTATTGCTCTACTCCATTCTCCCCTTCCTATTGACTTTGTAGAGGCCTCATAAACCCAGACTCATAAAAGCTTATCCTCCAGCTTCACCTCAGAAGTCAGGGATTCTGAGAGAGCCTGGGAAGCCTGCCTCCTTACAGGAGTCGCTGTGCCTAATACCTATCAGCTACTGCATGGACTGTGAGGTCTGACCCCCTGACTGTACATATCGCTAACCCCCACATGGCTTAGCCCCCTTCCATGGCTGCTGCGTGGACTGTGAAGTCTGCCCCCTGACCACATATCACTAACCCCCACGTGGCTTAACCCTTACTATGGCTCACCGCCCCTACAATGGCTTCTAGGGCCTGGAATGAAGTCCTCTGCAGGGCTGTCCCGGGAAATATCCAGGAGACTATGTTTTGTGATACAATAAGCCACAGCCACAGCCACAAGCCAAAATAGTTTTTAAAATCATCCCACTTTTTAACCAATAAGTCAAGATTTAGTATAATGACGAATTTCCTGGTATTACCTATCCTGGAGGCATTTGCTACAGGTTGGACAGTGGAATATGAGAAACCCATGCCCTAGACACAAGGCTACTTCACTTCCGGGATGGGGGTGGTAGTGTTTGTGCCGTTGTGTGAGCAGCTGAAGATGAATCTCCACGGGCAGTTTTTGGGGAGAGGCCTGCTTACTACTCAGACTAACAGAAGAGTGAGAGCTGAGCTTGGCCCATGCTAGAAGTGCTCCATGGTTCTCTATAATGAATCACCAATTTATGGGGTGAATTTTTTAAATTATTTTTAAATTTTATTTTTAAAGAAGTTTTAGATTACATAAACGTTACATAAAAAAATATAGGGGATTCCCATATGCCCCACCCCCACCCCTTACCACACCTTCCCACATTAAAAACTTCCTTCATTAGTGTGGTACATTTGTTACAATTGATGAACACATATTTGAAGCATTGCTACTAATGGAGAACTGTAGTTTACATAATACTGTACACTCTGTCCCACACAATTTTGTAGTTTATGACAAAATATATAATGGCCTGTATCTGCCATTGCAGTATCATGCAGGACAATTCCAGTGTCCCCAAAATGCCCTCATATTACACCTATTCCTCCCTTTCCCTCCCCTCAGAACCTCTGGTGGCCACTGCCTTTATATCAATGATAAAAGTTCTTCCATTGCTAGAATAATAATAAGTCTATAATAGAATAATAAGTCCATTTTAGTCCATTGTCCATTCCCCATTCTTGAGGATTTTGGGATGGTGATGCCCACTTTGTTTCTAATTGAGAGGAGGCTTAGGTCCCATGGGGCAGATGGGTAGCACTATTTTGCTTGTAGTTGCAGACTCTCTCTGTTCCTTGGGATGGGCATTGTCAATCATCATCTCATTGTTAGTTGTCCTGAGTGAGTCCAATCACTGGAGTGTAGATGTTGCAACTCTGCTGAGATTCAGGGCTCAACTGGCATATGAACAGAGCAAAGATTTCAGTCTCTGGGACATATATTTAACATGTATAGTGCTAAGTATAGGTTCAAATAATAGGGCAGAAAAGCCATTTTTAGGAAACTATAAATGAGTCTAACTCTGTTACAGTGGGGAGCATAAATTCCAGAGTAAGGCCTACTGACAGGGTGCCAAATTCCTGAGCCTGTCTGCCCTGCTTATAGTGTCTGGATGTCTCTAGAGCCCTCAGACTCCCTGCTGTTTGAGGCACTGTTTCCTGTGGCAGTCAATGAGATCCTGCTGAGATGTGCATAAGTGTAACCTCTGGAATGACCTCCTGACTCATTCTGAAATCTCATCGCCATAAAAACTCATTTGCATTTACCATTTCCCCCTTTTTGTCAAGGTCTTTTTCCAGATGCATTGCTGGTTGGCACTTGGTAATAATCCGTCGGTGCCAGGTATGCTCATCCCCAGGAGTCATGTCCCACACTGGGAGGAAGGCAGTGTGTTTACATGAGTTTGGCTTAGAGAGAGGCCACATTGAGCAACAAGGAGGCTTTCAGGGGGTAACTCGTAGGCAATATATAATACTAGGTTAAGTTGCAGTTTCACAAGAAAATGTTCATAAGTACAATCATCAATATCAAGGGTCTGCTTCAATATTTGTACATCAATTGTAACAAATGTACATTTGCATGTAAAATGTTATTAATAGGGGAGAGTGGAAAGGGGGAGGGGGAGGGGTATATGGGAATCCCCTATATTTTCTATGTTACTTTTCTGTAACTTAAAGCTTCTTTGAAGATAAAATGGACAAATAAGACACCGGGGGAATATACAGAAGGAATTGTCACTGTACCTACAAGACAACAGATCTTACAGTGATGAAAGATACAATGACCAAAAAAATTTTTTATATTATTTCAATTAAAAAAAAATTTTTTTTGTATTTTAATTGTTATTTTGAAAACTATTATTTCATTTTCTTATTAATTTTACTTGGTTATTTTCTTGGCTTTGTTTTTGGAAATGTTTTGGATCACAGAAGGCTCAAAACTCTGGCAGGGGAGGATCACTGGTGTGGGGTGTTGGTGATAGGGTATGTGTGGAGAGGGATGCACCTGGGCAGGCCTCTAAGGCATATGAATATGTTCCAGTGTTTATGGGGCATTATCTCAGTGAGTGGAGATCCACCCAATAAGCAAAAGAATATTGAATTCCCATCCTGGGGAGTCCTGCTACATTCTCTAATAGAACAGCAAGAATCTCCTGAGTACTAGAGCAATGCCTAGTGAAGTAGTATGGACCATTACACCAGGCCCTTGATATTGTACTTATGGGGTGAAATTTGTGACAATGAGCATTCTGTAAATACGAGGTTCTTGTATTTATACAAGCACGTTTTCCAAAGTGCCCTAAGCACAGCCCCGACACAATTTCCTACTTTGTGGGACACTCCTGTAAGGTAGGCACAGGTCATGCTGGGTCTTTCTGCTTTGACAGATGGTGGAAAGAGCAGAGAGAGGGTGAGTGACCTGACAGTGGGGAGCAGAGAGAAACCAGTGTGTGGTTTGTGAAGCCCCCTGTCCTCTGTCTTCCCCCTCCCCATGGCACTCTTCTCTCTCTCCACAAGGTCCAGTGGGGTATGGTTTTCAGTGCCAGGGACCCAAGCCTCCAGCAATCACAGGAGAACCAGGCCTGCTGCACCTTGTGGAAGCATGACTAAGTGTCTGGCATATACAGAAGATAGACGCAACTATTCACTAAGGATGCGCTGTGTGCCAGGCACTGTTCTAGGCAGCAGATTACAGGCACAAGTTGACTTAATCCTTATGAAAACCCAAAGGTGGAAGAACTTAATAGCTCCATTTCACACCAGAGGAAACTGCTACTCAGGGGAATAAATGAATGCCAAGATGGCTTGGCATTGCACGGTGAACTGGGATCTTGAACCCAGGCCATCTAGTCCTGTTGTTCAAGCCACTGGGCAGCCTTTGACCAACCCTTTATGAAGTGACCAGAGACAGAAAGGTGGCCCTTGGGAATACCGTGAACAGGAGAAAAGCTCAGATTGTTGACACCCACAGAGTAGGGCTTAGTTTTCTACAACATTGGGTGTGATGCCTATTTCTAACTTAACACAGCATATGAGTGTTTATATGAATCATATGTTCTTTGGAGTCTTATCACGTGGGACAGAATTGACCTGGAATATACTTCTCTTTCAATATGTGTTCAGCCAATGATAATTATGTTGCTCTATCAAATATATGATCATTAAATAGATGTGGTGTTTCATCTGAGAATATGATTGATAATTGTATTTACAAAGGAATACATTTATAAATAAAAACAGTGGTATTTAAGAACCATAAGAACTTGAATTGCATGTTTTAAGCCATATAGTAGCTGTTATATAATATTCCTATTTAATTTACCAGAGTTCACATGAGAGGGCAGGATATATTCCACAGGAAGAATCAAATACTGGGTAATAATCCCTGTCTCATTCTTTTGGGAATGAGGCAGGGTATAAATAATAAAACCAACGTGACCATTCCTTTGTTTATGTATTTCTTTGTTTCTTCCATCACAACTCAATCTTCATGTAAAGCCTCCACGCCCATTTAACTTCCTGCCAGCTGCTATGCTACCCTGTCCATTCCCACTCCTATTGCCCTCACTTTCTGACCCTTATTCCCTATTATGAATAAAGCCTTCAGCTCCACCCCAATTACTACCACCATTCTGGGGATATCAACATGCCAAGGAGGCCCCCAGCCAACATCTTTGCAAGGCCTTGACCTTCTCAGATACAATGAGGAAGTATTTTGTACCCTGCCACCTTAGCCAGCTCCCTACCCAGGGCCGCTCTCTACACTGTCACCATTAGAAACTGCTCCCAGGTTCAAAAACACCCCACAGTGGCTGCCACCTTCTATCCCGCCACCTATCTATGGGACATCTCCCCTTGGATATCTCACAGATGCCTGTAACTCCAAATGACAGTTTAGACACTTTAATAGCATTTGCTGGTGACAGGAGAAGGGACACCTTCAGTGTGAGCAGTTTTGGTGCAAGATGAAGCTCTGGATTCTTCCAGTCTTGGGGCCCAGGCATTAGCAGCTCTTGCTGGATCTGGGCAGCTCATCAATTATATCTTCAAACGCCTGAAGAGGAGGTTGAGCTGTGGGTTGTTGCGCACTGCCCTTTCCACATGTTCTGGGGTGATGCGTCTCTTGCCATTGTTGCGTGCCTCGTTGCTGGCCAGCTCCAGGATGTTGGCTGTCAGGTAGTCTAGAATTGCGAACAGGAAACCTGATGCAGGCGAACAGAGGGGTACAGCATTGGGCCTCTCCCACAGAAGAGGGTCTGCACATTTCATCCTGAATTGCAGACTAGCTCTTGGGGAGTGCGGGAGAGTGGGCCTACTACGCCTCTGGGAGCTCCGACGGTTAATTTTCCCAGTCATGGTGCTTGTTAGATTTTTCTCTTATGGGCCCTGCTTGGTTGTCCCTCTAGTCTGGGCTTCTCTATCTCACTCCATATATGCCAGTAGTCCAGCCCCCTCATTGGTTAGGGAGCAGCCTTTGTTGACACCCTAGACTTTGTGATGTCATTGGTGTCCACTAGGCCCTGATTGGGTTTGGGCCTAGAAATGTTAATGGCAAGGACCAAGTCATCCTAATGACTGGACCCTCTCTTTGAGGGAACTCTTAAATTTTCATTTAGACTTTAACATTGTATAAATAAATGTGTGTTTCAATGGAAAAATATGCCTTTTGTAGAACATACCACTCTAGGTTATCTATCTAATACCTCACTAGAATGATTCTCTACTTTATTTCTGACTTTGTCATGCCCTTGATGATTCTCCTTAAAATAAAAGAAGCAACAGATTTTCTGTATTTCTGAAAGTGTTGAGGACTTTGGTTTATTTAAATATTTTATTGTCATTTTAATTAATAGATATCCAAGTTAAAACCATTCATGTTCTCAGGCACCCATGTTGCCATCTGACAGGCTCCTGGCGACTTTTGATTTTTGTCTTCTCCAAATCAAATCCTCAATGAAAAATGGAATTTAGAAAAGGAAACTTTCTCATTATCTTTTGCACCTAAAACTCTTTGCTATTTCCCAGAAGGCCCCTGGAAGCTCAGATTTGTTCTTTCATCATATGGAAAGAAATGTGCTAACAATAGGTTTTATCTCTCATAAAACAGATAAATGAGTTGCATAATTGTCGTATCAAAAGGGGTGCTACATAATATTTAAGAACTCTGAATCCATATATGTTATAAAGTCATCTTCTGTGAATGAGAAAGTCTGTTATGGTTTTTGACAATTTAGTTCAATGATTATAATCAAATTTTCAGATATAATTAGTTGTTTAAAAATATCTATGAAATAGATTCCATATCACCAGTATGTTTTTAAAAATTGTTGTTTTTAGAGATTTTATTTTGCACAGACTCTAAGGAGTCGAGAATCTCAAATAAATGCTTTCTGCTAATAGATGCATTGTTAGCTGGACTTAAACAATGGTAGGTACTTCTAACTGTAATTTCCAATATGCAAATTTCTTGAAATTTGGTCAATTTCCATTTCCCCTGAAGTGTGCCAGTTGCTCTTGCAATCTCATCATTTGTTTTATTTTTATATCTTTCACAAAACCCCCTGGAATTCTTTTGTAAAGGATTTTTTAACAGTTTAGAGTTTAAAATTTCTGTTTCCAAGTTTTTAACGGGCATATATGGGAGTTTTAAGAGATGACACAGGTAATTTTTGGTGGCAAAATTACATAATAATGGAAACATTTCCAAACATACCATTTTCAAATATTCTCTATAGTAAAGTTTCTTTGTGTAAAAAAGTTATGTTCTCAGTGTTAAAGTGAAACCTTTATGTTGAATGGACAGATTATGTGTCATTTATTTATTGATTTAATATCTTTATGAAGTAAATTATTGACAGACAAGGTAGAAAATTTTGGTCACCTTTATTTTTCATTAAAAGAAAAATGCATAGCTTATGTTAAAGTTTGACAACTCTTTGAAGTGCTTTGCCATGAAATAACCAGTAAACTTCCATATGGTCTAAGAATTTTTCATGGCCACTCCATTTAATTGCAGAGTACTGTAAAAAAAATTTTTTTTTACTATTTAAGGTAATGAAATCCGTAAATCCCTTTACCTGGACAATATCTCAAAATAGACTAAAGACACACAAATGATTGAGGGTAGCACAATCAACTCTTTCTATTTTTCAAACTTCTATTTTTCCCCTCTGGATCACTGATGTGATATGACTTGGACCAAATGAGGATCAGGGTCCATCTATATATGGAATATTAGTAAACCTTTTATTAATTTTTTAAATAAAAACAAATACAAAGAAAAGTTCTAATATTTTCTTCTTATACCCCATTGGATTGACTTCTGTGCCCCACTTTTGGAAGTCATTGGAATAAATTATTACTTTTGTTTGGATGCTCACTTTTTACTTCATGGTGGTAAAAAATTACTAAGAGTTTCAAATACAATAGGGATGTGCAGCATACATGTCATTTTTGTATATTCCTGCAACCCCAACTCTCCAGCCCATAAACCTAAACCAAGAAGGAAATGGAAAATGGCGTTTGGTCACTGAAAGTCACAAAGATTCCTATAGAAGATGCTGCTGGCTTCCTATCATACAGCTATTCCCCAGCTTTGTCCTTCCTAACACATATAGTCTGGTCAGTGAGATCAGAGGCAAAGACATTGGGGGTGCTGCTTCTGTGCAAAAATTTTCTGCCTTAAGAAAAACAAAAGGAAGAGAAAAGTCCTTTTCTTTTTTGGGAGATGTTACAAAAAAAAAAAAAAAATACTGCCTGGAAATGTAGCCATCGTGAAACTGGGAGGCAAGCTAATGTGTGAATAAGGCCAAAGGTGGCAGAATGGAAAGATGGCGCCATCATGTCTCTGGTCTTATAGTAATGTGTGTTAATAATATCCCCCTTTTTTTTATGTGGTTGAATTGGAGTTTCCTGTTTCTTGTAATTGGTAGCCTGGTAACAGATACCTGCCTATACATAACTCATATAATTTTAGGACTTCACTTATTCTTATTGACCATTTATTCATGAAAATGTATTTTTTAATGAAGAATGAGAATTTTAGTGTTGTTCAAATAATCCATTTGTTGAAAGTTATGGTCACCCTTTTTCCTTATTTGATTGCCTTTATTTTATTTTTTATTAGAGAATTATAGGTTCACAGAAAAATCATTCAGAAATATTTTTAACAAGTTTGCTCATCTGGTTTTCCCACATATAGCACTTTCAAACCAAGAAATTTTAAGATTAATGTCAGGTAAGAGGGTATTAGAGACAAGCAAATGACAGCAGGAGGTGTGAAAGCTGACAGGCTACTTTTGAAGAAAGAAGAGGCTGAAAAGGCAAAGAGCTGGGAGACATAGAATTATACCAAAATACACAAAATAGATGTTAATTATGATGACTTTGAGACATCAAGAGAAAAGTTAAAGTATCCTCTCCATATAAAACCTGAGAAGTATATATTTTACAGACTTCCATCAAAATTTCTTAAAATGTATTAAATGTGTAATGTTTGAAAGGCTAAGTTATGTAGAGTATTAATTGACAGGATGTTCGTTATTTCTTAATACCTAGCACAGAGAAAGGCATGGCAGAGATACTTAAAAGTTCATTAAATGAATAAAAAATTGGATTTGGAAGACAGATGATATATAATTATACCCCAGTTCTATTTTGCACAGTTCCAAAACTCATCTGACATCTCAACAAACACTTCTAAATAGTTTTCTCAATTTTATTCCCCAAGAATTCTAGATCCCCAGTTTCATCATCTTTGAGTTTAAGAAAAAAATTGCAAAGGATTTTTGGAGGCTTTCCATTGTGATTTATGCATTGAAATATATGTATAAAACTTTGAGTTTCTTGTCAAATTTTGTTTATGTAGCAAAATGGAGTTTCCTAGTCATAATAAAAGACAAAGAATGAAAAAAATGTTAACTCTATTAATATCAGTGGTGTATGGGGTAGGTGATAGTGGAAGGGAAGTCTTTCTAATGGGCAGGCAATAAGGGAGTGAAGCGTCTATGGAATGATTTAGAAACAATAATAAAACTGAGTAAAATTTGCTCTGCTTTTTATTGTCACCATGTACCAGCAATTCTAAACAATGTCTTTATAAAGCATATCTCCCTGAAAAAAATCTTTTGTTGATCTAAGTTCTAAACTATCAATGCACTTACTGTTGTTTTAATAATATTTGAGCTTCAAATCAGTACTTTTCATTACTTATCCTTGAATAAACAGCGAATTATCTATAGACGTTAATTCAGAGTACTCCTGATTAGATTTTCGACCCTCAACACATACAGATTCAGGACCCAGCTACATGTGTTTGAGTGCATAAGAGTTTGGACTCATCTTAGCTGAAACTTGGAAAAAGTTTTTGTTTCCAACCCCAGTGGCTAGATATTCTTTCGTTTGTTTAAACAGTAGATTTCATATAAACAATGATGGCACAATGTTTTCGTTTGCTAAAAGCTGCTGGGAACAATATACCAGAAATGTGTTGGCTTTTATAACAGGAATTTATTAGGTTAAAAGCTTACAGTTCAGAGGCCGTGAAAGTGTCCAAATCATGGCATCATTAGAGACTTAGTCTCACCAAGCTGCAGCTGTGTGCGATCAGGCAAATGGCTCATCTCCCCCTTCTCCTCCAGGCCTCTCTTTCAGCTTCTGGCTTAGGTGGCTCCCTCTCAGCCTCTCTGTTTCATTGAGTCCAGCTTATGGTCCCTGAGGCCTTCTCTCTCAGCTTCTAGGTTCTTCTCTTGGCTTTTTCTATGTCTGCAGCTCTTTATTCCTCCATTTATAAAAGACTCCAATAAGAGGATTAAGACCCACCCTGGATCCTGCCCCACTGATGTGATCTAATCAAAAGGAAGATCCCTTAACTGAATCTAATCAAAAGGCCCTATCTACAATAGGTTTTACACCCTCAGGAATGGATTAACTTTAAGAACATGATCTTCTGTGATATGCCCAGCTTCAAACTACCACACACGATTGTAAAGATGAAGAAATAGAATGAGTTACTCCGATTTTGACATTGTATGTGACTAAGTTTTTATTTGTGTTAGGAATTTAAAACAGTGAAACAAAGTGTGAACTACAGGCTATAATATTTTTTATTTGGATAGGGCATATTTTGGACACAAAATTTCTTTTTCTTTTCTATTAATTGTTTTGAAAGTAAAGAGCAAATCACAAAAATAATGAATATTACTGATTATTGCATGATTTTTACTGAGACTAATTTTATCATCCAGAGGAAGCAGAGTTAAAATATAACCAACTTCAGGAGTCAAATACCCTACCTCTACTGGATCATCCCTCCCATGGACCAAACATACTGTTTAAAGCATGAATTATTCTTAATTATCATAGAAGTCAATTTTAAATAAATAAGCTAGTGCCACAATTCCTTCATCTCCATGGATCAATTTGAGAGTCATCAAAGGGATGACAAAATGGGTGGGTAATGACATCAAATATGTCTTCTCTGAATAAATTCTCCAAATGATGTTAGTTATGTTAAGCCTCCTTGAAGCATTTTTTCATTCTGTTTTTGGGCATAAACAGTATCTTGACATCTTACTCAACTTCTTGGCAACATTCAAAACAGGAGTCTGTGTTTCTCCTTTGTGGGAACACTTCTTTTCCTTGGGCCTTAGTGGTCCCACACTCTTCCTATTTTGCTACAATCTTTTTGGCTTTTCTTCTCTGTCTCCTTTGCTGGCTCATACTTCTCTTACTTGTCTTTCCATGTGAGAGATTTTCAAGACTATGATCTAGACTCCTTCCTCATCTCGCTTTATATTCTTGTCATAGATAATCTCATGCATGGTCTTGACTTCAGTCACCATGTGTGAGTGAATAAATTCAAATTTTGTATTTCTAGTCTTTTCCTGAACTCTATGTAGCTAGCCATGAACACCTCAAGATCTCTACTTGACTGTTTCAGGGATGCCTCAAACCAACCTTTCTGTTTTAGTTATCTATTGCTGCATAAACATATATGAAGACCTGTTGTTTTTCACAATTTTACATTGACTAAGTGGTTCTGCTGCTCCAAGTGGTATAGTCTCTAGGCTCATTCATGCAGCTGCCTTCAGCTAGAGGATGATCTGAGCTGGAAGGTCTGAGATGGCCCCTTTTTCCACATGGTGTCTTATCCTCCAGGGCCCTTCCACAAGGCCTCTCACTTCAACAGGATATCCTGGAGTCCACTATAGCGTGGCAGCTGGGCTTCAAGGGAGCAAAGGTGGAAGCTGCCAGGCCTCTTAAGAGCTAGGCCTAGAACTGGTATAGATCAGCAAAGCCCATAGCTTTAGCCAAGTACATGTATCTTTAGTCTTACTAAATTTTAGAGATAGGGTAGCTGTTGCCACCACAAAAGGAACTTTCTAAAATTAAAAAAAAAAATGAAGGGGAAACTAAACTTAAATCCTCTTCTAAAGATAAGCAGATGAAGAAATATTTGAGAGTAGGAGTCGATATTCTGTGGTCTAAAATGAGAACTGCCTTTCAGCAATCCCACTTCTATATCAAAAAGGGCATATGGTTAGTAGCAATGCTTCAATATTTGTTCATCAATTGTAACAAATGTACCACACTAATGTAAGATGTTATTAATAGGAGACAATGTGAAAGGGAGAGGGGGTGGGGTATATGGGAACCCCCTATATTTTCGATGTAGCTTTTCTGTAATCTAAAACTTCTTTAAAAATAAAGTTTTAAAAGAACATATTTTAAAAAAGATTGCATACACATTATAATTATCAAAATAGTTTCTTCCATAGGCTTCCAAGGTCAAATGCTATTTTTTTCTGTAATTTACATGGGCAACCTTAGAGTCACGGTTTGTTTAACACTCTACCGCCATATCAGTTGAATCACTTATCAAAATATATGGAATCTTACTTTGTGTGATTTCTCAAATCAAGTCCTCCACTTTTGCTTTAACCACCACTATCCTGCTCCATTTCCTTTTCACCTCGAATCTGAGGTATTACAAAAATCTCTTAACTGCCCGCTTTGGATCTAGTCTCACCCTTTATCAAGCAATTTTACACATTAAAGGAATGATGCTGACTCCCCATTGCCTACATATTACAGCCCAAACATCTGAACTTAGCATTGAGTGTCTTCTTCAAAAACTTTATTCCTATCTCTCTTATACACAAACCCTCTCCAGTGGCCAACTGGAAAAGTTACCTCCTTGCAATTGGTCAAGCTTTTCCCCACCTGGATTGTTCTTCCCCTCATATCATTTTTCCCAAATCCTGCCTCTTCTTGTGAATCTTGGCTCAAGTTCCATCTTCTTTCTGGACCACCCCAGGCCTCAATGCTCCTCTCAGTCATCTGCATTTCTCTTGAAATCTGAGCCAATTGACTTTTAGTCTAAACCAACTTACTTACCAAAAAACAAAAAACAAAAAACAACAAACAAACAAACAAACCTGTGTTTCCAATTTCATAACAAAGTCTTCTTGGACAGAGCAATGTTTTGGCTCCTCAATAATTAACCCAGAAGAGATGTGCAACACTTTTTTTTTTTTTTTTTTTTTTTTTTTACTTTTGAGGAGAAAAGAATTTTAAAATCTCAGATTATAATCCCCTTTATAAAGAGTCATTTTTCATCACTGAGTTTATTGGAAATTAAGTGAGAAGCATAAGAACCAGGTTTTAGAAAAACCAGAGACCAGACAGCTCTGGAGAGCCAGGTATCAAAAACCTCCCAGTCTCCTCAGGAATCCGCTACCAGAATCTATGAAATCCCACCGTTTTTGTTGTTGTTGTTGTTGTTTTTCATTTTTCTGTCACACTCTAAGAGTCCAATTTGAAGAGGGAGTCTGATTGACAGAGTTTCAGCCTCATGTCCATTTCTTGAATTGGTGGGGGTTGGGGGTGCACTGGGGCTCTGGAGAGAACTTGAGTGATTGCATGCCAAGAATCTATCCAGTGAGAAAGCGGTCATTCCCTAAAACAGACTTGGGGAACTGATATAGAAAAAGTGGAGCAAATGTTGAACAGGCATATAGTTCCTCCTTTGTATCAAATCATGTGACTTATCTGTATTTAAAATATTTAGAGCTGGACGATAGTAGAGTTGTACTTAGAAAGCAAGGTAGGTAATGCTGGTTAAAAAACTGATGTTCATTTGGTGGGATGGTTGGAGGTAAGGATGGAGGAACGATTTAAAGGATATTGGGACTTGGCTTTAAAAGCTTTATGATGGCCAGAATTCCTTCCATTTTTTAAAAGATTTATTTTTATTTATTTATTTATTTATTTCCCCCCTCCTTGCCGCTTGTGCTCACTGTCTGCTTTCTGTGTCCATTCACTGCGCGTTTCCTCTGTGTCTGCTTGTCTACCTTTGTTGCATCATCTTGCTGCACCAGCTCTCCACGGGCACGGACATGGGCGCAGGCATGGGCTATCAGCTCTCCACTGGCGCGGGCCAGCTCGCCCTCACCAGGAGGCTCCGGGAACCGAACCCAGGGCCTCCCATATGGTAGATGGGACCCCAACCACTTGAGCCACATCTGCTTCCCCATTTCAAGCATTTTTATAAATATTGAATTATTTTGTTTCTTTTGGAGTATTTTACAGTGTTTTAAAATGCTGGGTGGGTTCTCTGGAATCTCTAAGAAAAGTTCTAGAAAGTCATGTCTCCTGGATAAAACAGAAAAGGAGGCAATGTTCTCTACTAAAAGGTTAACTTTCCCTATCAATGAATGAAACTAGGGCAAGATGTCATTATTTTACTATCAGCCTGATCCTATTTAATGTCACAATAGAACAGAGTCTGGGTAATATTTTTTAGTCAATGGTCGACGGTCATAGAATTATCCCTCCAAAACTCACATTTGCAGAAATACACACAATTTTTCACACCATTTCATAGTATTTATGTATCCCTGAAGCCCATCTCTGAATGCCAGATTAAGAACCTTTTTGTAAAAAAAAAAAAAATAAGTATATTAGAGCTACAATAAAAAGACACAGCAGAAGAGATAACCATTCTTCATGGGTATATACGCTTTTCACTTTGGGCCAGATTTACCCAGGGTTTCTCCTGGTCAATACTTGGTCCCCTCCTAAAACTAACGGCAGCAAATTCCACTAAAATGGAACCAGCACAAGGATCCCAGACTCTATCACTCCTTGTCCACCCATCTAACCTTTTTGTCTTTTGTGTTAAATTAGGAAATCTCTAGTAACTGTCTCAGACTTGTTTCTGATTTTATTGTGTACTTTACCAGTAGTGATCCTTAATTATTAAGAATTTCTTTATGATTTGGAAAGTTTGAGGAACGTCAGCTACAGGGGTTTTTGTTTGTTTTAACCTAATACTTTCTATTTATTTTAAAATTCTGATTTAAATGATTGGCTCTTAATTTTTCAGCCAACAGTTATTTACTGCCCGTGTGCCAGAAACTGTGCTACGTGCTGAGAATACATGTATGAATAGGACACACAAGATTCCTACCTTCAGAGGATGTACATTATTAATTTACTGGCTTTTAAATTCACCACATAATTCTGTTATTTTGACTCTTTTAAGTCTCTAACTGGCTTAAAATTTATTTTTCTCATTCCTTTTGAAGTGGATTTCTAAATTGGCGCTATCGAATAGAAATATAATGTGAGCCCCGTATGTGATTTTTAGATGTTCTAGTAGCCACATTTTAAAAAGTAAAAAGACACAGGTGAAATTCATTTTTTAATAAAATTGTATCGAATTGTATCATTCATACATGAATGTACACAATAAGTGTATAGTGAAATTTGTGAATTTACTGAAGAAACATGCATATCATCATACAAGGCTCCCATATACCTCCCCATCACTAACACCTTGCATTGTTGTGAAATATTTGTTACCACCTATAAAGAGCGTTGTCAAAATATTGCTAGTAACTATAACCTATATCTTACATTTGGTGTATTTTCCCCCTAACCTACCCAATTAGTAACACCTAATTATTATATATTTGTTATCATTGAGGAGAAAACGTTCTCATATTTGTCCTGTTAACCACAGTCATCATCCACCACTGAATTCCCTTTGTTATACAGTCTCATGCTTTGTACAGTCCATTCAACGTGTACACTCAGTGGCTCTCATTTCCATCACAGTGTTATGCTGTCCTTACCTCAGTCAATTTTAGAACATTTTCATTAATCCAAAAGGGAAAAATTCCATACCCCCCTTAAGCCCCCCTATTGTTGTCCCTTAGTATTGAAATATCTTCTTGCCAATTCTGCAAAATATTACAATATCACTGTTAGCTATTGTCCATACGTTACAATAGTTGTCACTCTCCTGTGTATCATCATGTTCTTAGCACTCTGTAAAAGAAGAGCATTCTTATATTTATACTATTAACCACAATCTAAATTGGCGCTATCCAATAGAAGTATAATGTGGGCCCCATATGTGATTTTTAAATGTTCTAGTAGCCACGTTTTAAAAAGTCAAAAGAGGTGAAATTCATTTTAATAATATATTTTGTTTAACCTATTATTTCTGAAATATTGCCATTTCAGCATGTAATCAATATGCTGAAATTATCGATGAGCTACTATACTTTTTTTTTGCCCTTAATCTTCCAAATCCAACCACATTTCAAGTGTTCAATAGTCATATTTCTGCAAATGTGGCTACTCTCTTAGATAGGGTGGGCCAAAATGTTCCAAACTCTAGCTGCTTGCTCCTCCTCGAGGCCTTCAATTCTTTAAGGCCTTTCTTATGTAGAAAGATTTGGCTTCTTCTTAAGTACTGTCTTAAAAATCCAATATCTACTCTCTTCCTCCCCAAACTGCTTAACTGCTTAATTATAATAATAATAATAATAATAATGGCCTTATTTGTAAGGGGGAGATGTGGTCCTCACTGTGAACTATTTGCCTAGGTGGACAATGAAGGATTATACATTCAACAATGACAATAAAAAGTTTGCTATACACAATATAGCTGAAAGGGAAAATGGGCTTAAGTCAGTGAAACTTTGGGTGTGGCAAAGTTAGGGTGTTACAGTTAAGAGAGAATGATTTTTAAAATACTGTGTTATTATGTGATCGATGCCTTATTTGTAATTTGCTCTACTCAAAATGAAGGCCCAGGATTTTCTGAAAGATTTAACCCACCTGAAATAATTACACCAACTGACAAATGCACAGTGCCAGTGGTCTACTTGCCTTATTTGCTCAAACCTCCAATTCTTAGGCAAGCTGCCAGATTATCTGCGTCCCAGGTGAGATTCTCGGGTGTGCAAATTTCTATTGTGATGGCTGTGGCTACTCCCTTTGGTGCTTCTATGACCCAACGAAGTGGAAATAAGGATGAAAGATTTCAAGATTTTGAAAGGTAGTTTTAACTATTAAAAAAATCGCTGTTATAAAATGATTTCTGTTTTTATAGCATTTAGGGCATAAAGAAGTGAATAAAATTATTGGAACTATTTAACTCACCTGAAACAACATCCCTGTGTGGAATCTGAATAAGAAATACTTATTGACTGGATTCAAAAGCGATATTGGAGTCACATTTTCTTTCTTTAGTAAAAAATAAAAAGTTAAACACAAAATAGATTCACCTCATTTTATTTACACACAAAATTAATATTAGTGGATGGTCAAGTTTCTCAGAAAAACTTGGAAAGCAACAAAAAAAAAATGTATTCTTTTCTTTGAAAGCTGCCTGAAAAATATCAGATGCTGTTTTGAACAAAGAATGATGTCTGCACAGCAAAAATGGTTATTCTAAGGAAGAAAAAAGCAGACTTGATTATGTCTGTTATTTAAGGGAATGGACTTTTTTTTTTAGGAAACAAAGGAAATATTTTTCTCAAGAAAATTCTGAACAAAATATCATTTCACAATTCTCCAAATTCCAAAATCCTTGTTGGTGTAGATATCTACCCACCCACACACATGTGTGCACACAAAATGCTCTTAAGTTAATAACTCCCTCAAAACATCTAATGATTAAGACTTTGTGGTATAGTTCACTTTATCAATGAATTGTGTAAAATATACGTGTGTTTACAAAAAGCTCATGTAGGTCTCTCTTCCAGATGTGAGTATTTGCATAAGAGAGAATTTCTCTAGCATCGGTCTCTACCTTTACAAGTCTGTTTGCTAGGCTTACTCATTCACTGGATAGTTATTTACCAATCACCTATACGTCAGGCTCTATGTTACTCTTTCCTAATACAGCATGAGTAAGAACCCATCTTTTTCCTCAAAGGGCTTCCAGTCCAATCCATAGCAATGAAATGAGAGAATTACCATAAGGTACTATAGAAACATGTTACAGTGACCTCCTAATGTCTGTCACTCTTTTAGTCATGTCAAAACAGATCAGTGGGTTCAGATGCTGATAGCTTGATTCCTGCATTGTAAAATCCCCCATCAGCCAAAATGTTCCCAGGATTTAAAGGTTCTGGGTAATGATTTCTTAAGAAGGTTTCTTCAGAGCGTTCATTCATTCATTCATTCAAGAGCAAACATTTATTCGCCTTTTTCTAAATACTGGGCCCTATATTGGTACTAGAGATACAAAAATAAATAAGCCAAGATACACATTGAAGAGACAGACAATTGGATAACTTCAGTATAATATGAGAAATGTGCAGAGCTAGTGTATTAGTCAGCCAATGGAGAGCTGATGCAAAGTTCCAGAAATCTGTTTGCTTTTATAAAGGGTATTTATTTGGGGTAAAAGCTTACAGTTACAAGGCCCTACAGAGTCCAATTCAAGGCTGCTTTCCCACCAAAATCATTTGCTATGTGTTGAAGTAAGATGGAGGGTGATCTCTGCCTGGTCTCTCGACTTTCTTCCTCTTAAGGCTCTGTGGGCCCAGCTTCTTCCAATCTCAGCTGTAGGCTGGCATAGGACTCGTCTCTCAGTGCTTCCTATATCAGTCTGGCATAGGGCTCGTGTTTTTCTAGGCCTTCTCAGCTGCTCAGCTGCTCTGTTCTCTTTAGCTACAGATTATCTGGTGATGTCTCATCACTCCCCAGATCCTTAGGATCAGAGTTCTCTCCTCTTCCGTGTCTGTGAAGTGCTCTCTGTCTTTCCATGTGTCTTCTTGAGTGACTGTTTTTCAGCCCATCAAGAGGGCGGGGACTCAACCCTGAGTCACACCCTATAGACATGGTGGAATCAAAGCCCTAATCTCAACAGGTAGTTTAATCAAGACATGTCAGCTGAATTTAATTCATTCAAAGGGTATCACACCCAGAAGAATAGATTAGCTTACAAACATAATCTTTCTTTTGGGGATTCATAATCTCAAATTGCCACAGCTAGGTACAGAGTCCTTGGCAAACACAGAAGCAGCAAGATCCTTAATGCTGGAAGTCTCTTGTGAGTCAGTGGGGACAGTTCATTTGGATCAGCGGCTGTTTGTTATCATGCATTAGTAAGTAGCCACACCCTGCTCAGTCACTGGGGAAACCCATTTTGGCATCTTGAATCCCTGCCTTTCAAAGCCACCAAAGAAACTTTCACTAGCGGCTTGATGCATCAGACTTTCTGGATTCATCCCATTGGCTCTGTCATTATTTTCTTTTTCTAAAACTAAAGCTCACTTGTTGGCAATGGATGGTCCTGCCTCTTGAAAAACAGGCCAGGATGTTCTGTGATTAACACTAGTGTGTTTCTTTAGAGTTCCTAGAGTTGGTTTGTATCCATTATTTAAGGAAGAACACCCCAGGTAGTCTACTTCACTCCCTGTATCCCCACTACTATAGTACTTTTAGTTGAAGATCTGTTGTCCCTCGACTATTTTACCACTTCCAACATTGAAGTTTGACCTAAGGAAATCAGCTATCAAATGAGAAGGTTGCCATCTGCTGCTTGATCAGGTGCTTTGCAAACCACCGATTATGCAAATTGCAAATAAGATACAATCTTTTTACCCAGAGAGGAGGAAGAATCCCTATTTCCCCACTGGGTTTTATATTCTAGAGTCAGCCATTTACTTAATTTCCCAAAGAATACTGCAAAAGCACACTGAATGTGTTATCTAAAATACAATAAGAGAATACTGCAAATGTTATCTAAAACATAATAAGAAAAGCCAAAAGAATTCATAACTAGCCCTGAAATTATTCTCTTAGGATTTTAATATTTTGTACAGAAATGCTGATTAGCCTTTATGTTTGGATTTTTTTTTCCTCTAAGCACTCAGCAATTGATTCCTTTGCATACTGTATAAGTATTCTATAACACATGATATTTTGAAATATTTTCCTTTTGGTACAGTATGTGTTGATAATATTTTTCCTATAGGTGGGTTAGTTTCCTGTGGCTGCTGTAATAAATTACTATAAATTTGGTGGGTTAAAACAAAACTCATTTATTCTCTTACAGTTTGGAAGGTCAGAAGTCCTAAATCAGGCTCCTGGGACCAAAATCAAGGTACTGACAGGGCCAGCCTCCCTCTGGAGACTCTAGGAGAGAAACCCTTTCCTTGACATTTCAAGCTTCTTGAGCTGCATTGCTTTCACTCCTTAGCTTGTGGCGCCTTCATCTTCAAAGCCAGAAGTGTAGCATCATTCATCACATTACCGTCTGCCTCTGTAGTCAGATCTCCCTCAGTCTCACTTTCATAAGGTTCCTTGTGTTTACATTTAGGGCCAGCCTGGATAATCCACAATAATCTCCCATTTTGAAATCCTTAATTCAATCTCATCTCCAAAATTCCTTTTGCCAAGTAAGATAACATTCACAGGTTCCAGGGATTAAGACCTGATTATCTCTGGGGGCCATTATATGGCCTATTACACTAAGTAATTAAGGCATTATCCTAATCTGAAAATTAGCTATCAGATTTATTATAAATTATTACAGATGGAAACACTGTAGAACTGTAATATACAGTCTGTTAAACAACAAGTAGTATTTCCTTTAGTTTTGTAACCAAGCTTTTTTGTACAAAATGGTCAACTGAAGAAAGTTTCAGTGATTTCTCTATAACTATTAAGAGAGTATTGTGGGAAGATGGTGGAATAGGAAATTCCAGGAAATGGTCCCTCCACCAAAAAATACTTGAATTAGCAGGAACTGTCTGAATCAACTATTTTGAAACTCTTGGAGTCTAGTGGAGCACTGTGCAGCATCCAGGGAAGAGCTGGAGGGAGAAGCTGGTAAATTGGGGTAAATATCAGTGAATTTCACTTTCTGTGCAGTGGCTACCATTCCCCATCCCCCAACTGTATGGCAGGCAGGAGAGGGAGTGGCTTGGGCTCTTGGTGGAGCTTCTTGGTGCCAAAGTGG
The DNA here is from genome assembly GCA_026826555.1 of Tolypeutes matacus. NCBI lineage: Eukaryota > Metazoa > Chordata > Mammalia > Cingulata > Chlamyphoridae > Tolypeutes > Tolypeutes matacus. Next base: position 2,272,079 of record JAKSZT010054121.1, read on the forward strand.
GCTCTAAGGACCTAAGACTCCAAAAATTTTGGGGGGGTGATCTGATCATTGCTTTTGATCAGCTAGTTCAAAAGGCTAGGGGACTGGTTCTGAGGGTGGCCATTGTTCCAACCAGTGAAGGGGCAAAAGCACCAGAGGAGTCTTAAAGAGGCAGTACCTGTTTTATCTCTTTTCTCTTTCCAGCCCTTGTTTGGGAGCAAAAGTAATTTGAAAGAGTCACAAATTGATGGCTCCATCCCTTAAACAAAACAAAACAAAACAAAACAAAAGAGCAATTGAGCAATCCCAGAGGAATGGGAGAACTAGATTTCCAGAGTTATAACAACTTAATACTCAGAATATCCAGTTCTCAACAAAAAATTACAAAACACATAAAGAAACAGGAAAGTATGGCCCATTCACAGGAAAAAAAAGAATTTGCCAGAAACCAGCCCTTAGCAACTTCATACATTGAAACTATTAGTCAAAGACTTTAAATTAACTTTCTTAAGTATGTTAAATGAGCTAAAGGAATCCATATACAAAGAACTAAAGCAAATTAGGAAAACATTGTCTGAACAAAATAAAGAGATGGAAGTTATAAAAAGAAACTAGACAGGTATTTTGGAGCTGGAAAGTATACTGACTGAAATGAAAAATTCATTAGATGGATTCAATAGCAGATTTCAACAGGCAGAAAAAAGGATCAGCAAATTTGAAGACCAGGCAATTGAAATTGTACAGTGTGAGGAGCAGAAAGAGAAAACAATAAAGAAAAATGAACAGAACTAGAAGGACTTGTGGGACCCCATCAAGAGTGGCCGACATATGCACTCACTGGAATTCCAGAAGGGCAAGAGGGAGAGAAAAGGCAAAGAAAAAGTATTTGAAGAAATAATGGCCAAACACTTGCCAAATCTGGTGAAAGTTACGAATATACACATTCAGTAAGCTCCACTAACTCCAAGCAGTGTAGAATCTAAGGGATCCCTACCAAGATGCATTAGAGTGGATTTGTCAAAATCCAGACAAATTAGGATTTTGAAAGCAGCAGAAGAGAAGCAACTTGTCACATACAAGGGGTTCCCAATAAGCTCATCATCAGAAACCATGGAGGCCAGGAAATAATGGGATGGTTCTATTTAAAGTCCTTAATGAAAAAAAAAATTCAATGAAGAATTCCTTATCTAGCAAAATTAACTTCCAAAAATGGAAAAGAATTTAAGTAATTTACAGAGAAAAAAAAGCTGAAGGATTTCATTACCAGAAAGCCTGCCCTACAAGAAATGCTAAAAGGAGTCCTTCAGGCTGAACTAAACGGATACTGGACAATAACTTGAAGCCATAAGAAAAAGTAAAGAACACTGGTAAAGGTAACTTCATGGGTAAATATAAAATCCTATATTATTATACTTTTGGTTTGTAACTACATTTTTCTTCCTTATATGATGTAACAGGCAAATGTGTAAAATAACATTTAAAAATCTATGTTATGAGTATACAATGTATAAAGATGGAATGTGAGAAAATAACAATATCAAGAAGGAGGGATGGAGATCTAGAGAAGTAGAGTTTGTCTACTACTGAAGCTAGGTTGGTACTAGTTGAACTTGGTTGTTATTAGTTTAAGATGTTAATTGTAATTAAAAGGTAACCACTAAGAAAATAAAGAGAAAAAGAAAAGAAGGGAATCAAAATGGTGTGCTCCCAAAAAAAATGGCAAGTAAATACAAAAAAAGGCAGTGCTGGAGTAATTGAGGGACACAAATCATGCAAGGCATACAGAAAACAAATAGCTAAGTGGAAGAAATAAATCCTTCCTCCTCAGTTATTTAAATTTCAGTGGATCAAATTCCCTTGATCCAAAATTGATAGTTTTGTTGTAAAAGCAAGAGCCATTTATATACTGTCTACAAGAGACTCATGTTAGGTAAAAGACACAAAGATGTTGAAAGTAAAAGGGGAAAAAATATTCCAGGTAAACAGTAATCAGAAGAGAGCCAGAGTGGCTATTTTATCATCAGACAAAATGGACCTTAAGTCAAAAAAAGTTTGCAAAGGATAAAGAAGGATATCATATATTGATAAAAGTTTCAATCCATGAAGAAGTTATAATGCTTATAAACATACATTACTTCACAACTGAGCCCCAAAAGCTTATGAAGCTTTTGAAAAAGCTTATGAAGCAAAAATTGACAATTGAAAGAAGAAATATATAGTTCAACAAAAATAGTTGGAGACTATACCACTTTCAATAATTGATAGAACGTATAAACAGAAGACCAATTAGGGAAAGGAGGACTTTAAAAATATTATTAGCAATGAGGCCTAAAGGACATATATAGAACACTCCACCCAACAACAAAAGGCACATTCTTCTGAACTACGTATGGAACATTTTCAAGGATAGATCATATGGTAGACCACAAGTCAAATTTTAATACATTTTAAAATATTGAAATCATACAGATTATCTTGGACCGCAATGGAATGAAGCTAGAAATCTATAGCAGAAAGAAAAGTGGAAAATTTACAGATATGTAGAAATTTAAAAAACACACTATTAAGCAACCAATGGGTCAAAGAAGAAATCACAAGAGAAATTTGGAAATAACTTGAGACAAATGTAAACAAAGCATAACATACTAAAACTTATGGGATGCAAGGAAGGCAGTGCTCAGAAGGACATTTATTTCTCCAAATGCCTGCATTAAAAAAGATGACCACAAATAAATAGCCTAGTTGACACCTAAAGAAACCAGAACAAGGCGGAACAAACTAAAACCAGAGTTACTAGAAGAAAGGACATAGTAAAGATTAGAGCAGAGATAAATGAAATAAACAATAGAAAAACAATAGAGAGAATGAACAAAACCTAAAGTTGGATTGCTGAAAAGATCAATAAAATCAACAAACATTTAGGCAACAATTTAATAAACCTGGATGAAATTTACAAATCCTTGAAACATAACAAATTGCATAAGCTGGTGCAAGAAGAAATAGAAAATCTCAAAGACCTGTAACAAGTAAAGAAGTTGAATCAGTAATTAAAAACCTCACAATAAAGAAAATTCCAGGACTTGATGGTTTCACTACTGAATTCTACCAAATATATAAAGAATAGTTAACACCAATCCTTCTCAAACTTTGAAAAAAAAAAAAAAAGGAAATAGAAGAGGAGGGATTGCTTCCTAACTCATTCTGTGAGACCTGCATTACCCAAAGCCAGGTAAAGACAGCACAAGAAAAGAAAATTACATACTAATTTATCTTATGAATATAGATGCAAAAATGCTCAATAAAAATACTAGCAAAGTAAATGCAAAGGCATTTGACAAAATCCAGCATGCTTCTTGATAAAAAACACTCAGACAACTAAGAATAGAAGGAAACTTCCTCAACATGATAAAGGGCATATATGAAAAACTCACTGGTAAAATCATACACTATGGTGAAAGATTTAACGCTTTCCCTGTAATATTAGGAACAAGGCAAAGATTCCCATTGTTACCACTGTTATTCAACATTGTATTGGAAGTTCTAGTCAGAGCAATCTGACAAGAGAAAGAAATAAAAGGCATCTATATTGGAAAGGAATAAGTCAATCCGTTTGCAGGTGGCATGATCCTACATATAGAAATCCCCAAAGAATCCACAAGAAAGCTACTAGAACTAATAAATGAATTCAGCCAAGTTGCAGGATGCAAGATAAACAGAAATCAGTTCGGTTTCTGTATACCAGTAGTGAGCAATCTGAAAAGGAAATCAAAAGACCAATTCCATTTACAATAGCATCTAAATGAACAAAACACCTAGGAATAAATTTAACCAAGGAAGTGAAAGATTTTTACACTGAAAACTGCAGAACATCACTGAAAGAAATTAAAGAAGACGCCAACAAAGGGGAAGACATCCCGTGTTCATGGATCAGACGACTTAATGTTGTTATGATGTAAATAACCGCCTAAAGCTATCTACAAGTTCAATGCAATCCCTATCAAATTCCAGCAGCCTTTTTTTGCAGAAGTGGAAACGCTGATCCTGAAACTCATATGGGTTTACAAATGGCCCCGGATAGCCAAAACAATCTCTAAAGAGGAAGAACAAAGTTGGAGGACTCTCACTTTCTGTTTTCAAAATTACTTCAAATCTATAGTGATTAAAACAGTGTAGTACTGGCATGAGGATATAGACCAATGGAATAGAATTGAGAGTCCAAAGATAAATCCACACATCTATGACTAGTTGATTTTTGCCAAAGGTGCTAAATCCATTCAACAGGGAAAGAATAATCTCTTCAACAAATGGTTCTTGGAAAACTGGAAACCCACATGCCAAAGAAGGAATGTGGACCCCTACCTCTCACCATATGCAAAAATTAATTCAAAATATGTCAATGACTTAAATATAAGAGCTAATACTTTAAATCGCTTAGAAGAAAACATAGGGAAGTATCTACAGGACACTGTAGTATGCAATGGATTTTTAGATTTTGCACCAAAAGCACAAGCAACAAAATTGCATCAAAGGACATTATCAGGAAAGTGAAAAGAATACTATAAAACAAGAGAAAATATTTGAAAACCATATATCTGAAAAGGATTTAATATCCAGAATATAAAAAGAACTCCTGCAACTGAACAACAAAAACACAACCCAATTACAGAAAAAATGGGCCAAGGATTTGAATATATATTTCTCCAAAGATTATATTCAAATGGCCAATAAGAAGATGAAAAGATGTTCAACATATTTAAAACGACAATGAGACATCACTTCACAACCTCTATGTGGCAATTTTTTTAAAAAGCTGAAAATAACAAATGTTAGCAAGGATGTGGATAAATAGGAACCCTTTTAAATTGTTGGTGGGAATGTAAAATGGTGCAGACCCTGTGGAAAACAGTTTGGTGGTTCCCAAGATAGTGAAACAGAATTTCCATATAGCCCTGCAAGTCTATTCCTAGGAATATGCCCAAATAATTGAAAGCAAGAATGCAGACTAATATTTGTATACCAGTGTTCATTGAAGTATTATTCACAATAGCCAAAAGAGGAAGAAAGCCAAGTGTCCATCAACAAATGAATGGAGAAACACAATGTTATATAGCCACACAATGGAATATTATTCAGCCATGAAAAGAAGTGAAGTGCTGGTACTTGGTACTCTATGGATGAACCTTGAAGACATTGAGTGAAATAAGCCAGACAAAAAAGGACAAATAGTGTATGATTTATCTTATATGAAATACTTAGAATAAGAATTCATAGAGAAAACAATAGTGGTTCCCAGGGGTGGGGGGAAGGAGTAATAAGGAGCTATTGCAGAATGAGTTTTGGCTTGGACTGGTAAAAAATAGTCTGGAAATAGTGGTGAAAGTTACATAGTATTGTCAGTGTACTTAATGTCAAGAATCATCCCCTTAAAATGGTTAAAACGATTCCTACATTATGTATATTTTTACCACAATTAAAACTAAATTTAAAACTAAATTTTATTTTTAAAAACCTACTGAATATTCAAACTGCCATTCATTATGTTGTCGAGTGCTCCTTATGGAAAAATTCTTGTGTCCTGTATCTGTTTCCCTTAGATTTAGAGTTTGGATTTGCCTAGCCTGATGAACTGTTATACAGCTTAGAGCTACCTAACTCATCCTGATTTTCTTTTCTTGGCTTCCAGGAAGTATAGACTAAAAATGGTATATAATTGCAGTAACTATTCTCAGCTAGTATTTCTTCTGTAATTATATGTTCTTTGCCCCACCCCCAAAAAGCATTTCTTTTACTCCTTCCTGTGATGCTTTCAATAATTTATCTGCATTTTAACAAGCCTATTGCATGCAGCCTTTATTATGATCTACCTCAAAATCCTTTTTGGAAGCAGATGTGAAATCAAGCAAATAAACAAATTTGGAAGATATATAGACCATGTGAATTATGGCCCATCTGCATATTTTTTAGTACCAAAGGCATAAATTCGGCTATAAATATAATTTGTTATTACAAAAACAGTTTTAAATTGTGTTTCTGTGCAGTAAATAGCTTATTAGGCTAGATAGATAGCTTTATATAGGAAGGATATACTAATTAATGTCACTACTCTGTAGCTTTCTTGGTTTCATTCTATACCTTCCAATTTTAATAATTACAGATGGTATCAATGGCACTAATGAAATTTAAATGGAAATATGGATGGGCTTTTAAAAAAAATGCTTCCTGCATTAGAGAGACATAAACACCGTTTTGAAATCATGAGTTTATTTTCTTAAAGTTTTACCACGATAAGGGCTTATTTTTGAACTCTTCTATACAAGTTTTTCCATTCACATTTAATTTATTAGAACTGAACATAATATCTAATAACCAGAAAGACTGAGATGTATGATGTATTCATTTTTTATATAAATGGTTCATGTATGGCTTAAATAATTTGTATGTTTCAGAGGCCAAGCGTATTGGCTATTGTGGAAACTTTGAAACGCCCATCTTAGTGGAAAAGATAAGAAAACAGTTAAAATAAAGTGGTCAAAATCAGTGAGCTGCTTTCTCATTGATTGTTTTAATCCAGTTTCTGCTGGCTACCCATCATGTCAAGATTTCTCAGTACATTTTCCGAATTGCATCTCCCACAAACTTAAATGATGACTAGTTTAAAAACCATAGTATATATTAACTCATTTCAAACAGCAAAGTAAATACGTTTGAATGGGATTTAAGATTGCTTAAAAAAACCTGTGATGTTTAGGAAAGCAATTTTACTCAGAGCAGTAAGCATTAAATTGTAACTTGGGGATTCTGAGTTCAAATTGCATTTTCATTTACACAGAAATCCTTTTAGGGTATCATTTTTAAAAACATATACTTAGCAGGGTAAGTGATTATAGGGCTCTAATTTCTTCTGTGATTTTTAGTTTATAGTTGTCTACATTCAGACAGTTTCAAACCACCATAGGTGTCATCTCACAGTTTGAAAAACATTGATATACTATGAACATTCGTGTATCGACCATTCATTTGACTTTATAAAATCTTAATATTTTGCCATATTTGATTCAAATAAAAAGTTATGTAACTTCAAATGTACTTGCGTCAACTTGGGATATAAATCCTAAGATTGTGTGTGTGTGAGTGTGTGTCTGTATATATAATCTTCATATATATATAAAATAATCTTTTTGCAAATGTTTGGTGTGTAATAAAAATCTGAGATTGTCATTACTATTTTTGATTTATGTATATGGTAACTAATTGTATCTGTACCAGTTTTTCAGTAGTCTATCCTTTCCTACTGACTTTTTTTTTTTTTTTTTTTTTTTTTTTGAGGTACCAGGGGCCGGGGAATGAACCTGGGACCACATATGTGGGAAACTGGAGTTCAACCACTGAGCCAAATTGACTTCCCTGTCCTACTGACTTTTAATGCCATCTCCATCATATATCACATTTCCATATTTATGAGAATCTGTTTCTTGAATCTCTATTCGATTTAATTGGTCCATTTATTCCTTAGATAATGTCTTGCCACCTTGTAGAAAATGTCCCATAACCTTGTCCTTTTTCTTCAAAATTGCCTTGGTTCTTGTTGACACTTTTCTCTTCTATATCAATTTTAGAGTTATCAATTTGTCTAGTGTCCCAAGAAGCTCTGTTATAATTTGATCAGAATTTCATAAAATTTATGCATTAATTTTAGAGAATAAGCCTCTTTAAAATATTGAATCTTCCTATCCATGTAAATGTTTCACGGCACATTTTATATGCCATTGTTAATGTATTTCAGTAAAATTTTTACCTGTTCTTCTTAAAGATTTGCACATTGTTAAATTTATTTCTTTGCCCCTTATACTTCCACTCTAGTATAAGTAGTCCTACTAACTGAAGTTCTTAGAGTCTGATTTTGCTGTTTGTTGTGTCTACTGACTGGCTCACTCAAGGTAAAATTCTTTCCTCATTTAAAAAAAAAATTTTTTTATTTTGAAATAATTTCAGTTCAGAATACAGAAAAGTTGAAAATAAGTATACAGCATTCTCATGCCCTTTACCCAGATTTCCCAAATGTTAACATTTTACTATATTTAGTTTATCATCCTTTCTATATATATATTATTATTTCTGGATTCTTTTATAGTATGCTTCAGACATGATGTCCCTTCCTCCTGAATGCACTTCCTTAAAAACATTGAGTTTCTCCTGTGTAATCATAGTACAATTATCAAAATGAGGAAATTAATATTGAACAATATTATTATAAGATTATTATACAAAGCTTATTAAATTTAAACAGTTGTCCCACTATTGTTCTTTGTAGCAAAAAGAAAACCACTTTCTTGTCCAAGATCCAATCCAAGATTATATATTGCATTTAGTAGCTATATCTCTTTGATCTTTTTAAATCTGGAATAGTTCCTTAATAATGTCTTCTATGACTTTGAAAATTTTTAAAGAATATAGCCAGTGTTTTTTCAGACTTTTCCTCAATTTGGATTTGTGTGATGTTTCTTCATTTTTGCCAGGAACCACAAAATTGAGTTTGTGTCCTTTTCATTACATTGTATCAAGAGGCACATAATATCTTTTTTTTCTTTATTAGAGAAGTTGTGGGTTCACAGAAGAAGCATGCATGAAATGCAGGATTTCCATACACCACCTCACCACCAACACCTTGTATTAGTGTTGAACATTTGTTACAATTGATGATAGCACATTTTAATAATTGTACTATGAATTAAACTCAATGCTTTAACTTAGGGTTCATTGTTTGTGTAGTGTAGTTCCATGGATTTTTAAAAAATTTTATTCTGTTACCATATGTACAATGGAACATTTCCTCTTTTAATCTTATTCAAATATATATTTCAGTGCTATTAATCGCATTCACAATGTTGTACTATCACCACCATTCATTACCAAAACATTTCCATCATTCCAAATAGAAATGCTTTACATTTTAAGCCTTAACTTCCAATTCCCTATCCTTACCCCATTCCTTGGTACTCTATACTAGATTCTGACTCTATGAGTTTGCGTATACTAATTGTTTCAAATCAGTAAGACCATCCAATATTTGTCCTTTTGTGTCAGCATGATGTCTCAAGATTAATCCATGTTGTCACACGTATCAGGACCTCATTCCCTTTTAGGACTGGCAAAGATTCCATTTTATGTATATACCACATTTTATTTATACCTTCATCAGTTGAATACTTGGGTTCTTTCCATCTTTTGACAATTGTGAATAATGCCTCTATGAACATTTGTGTGCAAATATCTGTTTGAGTCCCTGCTTTCAATTCTTTTGGGTATATACTGAGTATGTCATGTGGTATTTCTATGCTTAGCATTCTGATGAACCACCAAACTGTCTTCCATGGCAGCTGCACCATTTTACAATCCCACCAGCTATGAATGAGTATTCCTATTTCTCCATATCCTCTCCAACACTTGTTGGAATTTTGATTGGGATTGTACTGAATCTATAAATTGCCTTGGGTAGGATTAACATCTTAACAATATTTCGTCTTCCAATCCATGAATACAGAATGTGTTTTCACTTATTTAGTTCTTCTTTGATTTATTTAACAATGGTTTGTAGTTTTCTGTGTACAAGTCCTTTACATCCTTGGTTATATTTATTCCTAGATATTTGATTCTTTTAGTTGCTATTGTGAATGGAATTTCTTCTTGATTTCTTATTCTGACTGTTCATTGCTTGTGTATAGAAACCCTACTGATTTTGGGGTGTTGATCTTGTACCCCACCACTTATAATTCATTTATTAGCCCTAGGAGCTTTATTGTGGATTTTCTAAGATTTTTCAGTATATAGGATTGTACCATCTGTAAAAATGGAACGTTTTACTTCTGCCTTTCCAATTTGGATGCTTTTTATTTATTTTCTTGCTTAATTGCTCTGGCAAGAACTTCTAGTACAATGTTGAATAATAGTGGTGACAGTGGGCATCCTTTTCTTGTTCCTGGTCTTAAAGGGAAAGCTTTCAGTCTTTCACCATTAAGTAGAATGTTAGCTGTGGACTTTTCATAATTGCCCTTTATCATGTTGAGGAAGTTTCCTTCTCTTGCTACTCTTCTAAATCAAGAACAGTGCTGAATTTTGTCAAATACCTTTTTTTTTTGCATCAATTGAAATGACCATGTGGTGTGTTTTTTTGCCTTCATTCTGTTAATGTGATATATTACATTAATTGATTATCTTTTATTGAACAAACCTCATATGCCAGGGATAAATCCCATTTGATCTTGATATATGATTCTTTTAATATGCTGTTGGATTCAGTTTGCTAGTATTTTGTAGTGGATTTTTGCATCTATATTCATAAGAAATATTGGTCTGTAGTTTTCTTTATTTGTGGTATCTTTATCTGGCTTTGGTATGGGGGCAATTTTGGCCTCATAGAATGAATTAGGGAGTGTTCCCTCCTATTCAGTTTTTTGGGAAAGTTTGAGCAGAATTGGAATTAAGTCCTCTTGGAATGTTTGGTAGAATTTCCCTGTGAAGATATATGGTCCTGGGCTTTTCTTTCTTTGGAGGTATTTGATTACTGATTCAATCTCTTTACTAGTAATTGGTTTGTTGACAACTTCTATTTCTTCTTGAGTCAATGTAGGTAATTAGTGTGTTTCTAAGAATTTGTCCATTTCATCTAGGTTATCTAATTTATTGTCATGCAGTTCAAAGTATCCTCTTATAGTTCTTTTTACTTCAGAGGGATCAGTAGTAATGTCCCCCTTTTCATTTCTGATTTTTGTTATTTGTATCCTCTCTCTTTTTTTATTTGACAGTCTAGCTAAAGGTTTGTCAATTTTATTGATCTTTCCAAGAACCAACTTTTGGTTTTAATTCTCTATATTGTTTTTTGTTTGTTTCTTTTCCCTTTCATTTATCTCCACTCTAATCTTTGTTATTTACTTCTTTCTGCTTGCTATTGGTTAGGTTTCCTCTTCTTTTTCTAGTTTTTCCAGGTTTGAGGTTAAGTCTCTAATTTGAAGTCTTTTTTTTAATGTAAGCATTTCAAGCTATAAATATCCCTCTCAGCCCTGCCTTCACTGCATCCCATAAGTTTTGGTATGTTGTATTTCCATTTTCATTTGCCTCAAAGTATTTCCTGATTCACTTGTGATTTTCTCTTTAACCCATTGGTTGTTTAGGAGTATGTTGATTAATTTCCACATATTTGTGAATTTTCCATTTTTCCTTCTGTTATTAATTTCTTGTTTCATTACATTGTGGTCAGAGAATATATTATTGTATGATTTCAATATTTTTGTATTTATTGAGACTTTTTTGTGATCTAACATATGGTATATCCTGGAGAATGATCCATCTGCACTCAAGAAGAATATGTATTCAGTTTTTGTTGGGTAAATTGTTCTATATATGTCTATTAGGTCTAGTTGGTTTAGAGTAGCATTCATGTTTTGTATTTCCTTATTGGTTTTCTGACTAGATGTTCTATCCAAGGGTGTATTAAAGTCTCCTACTGTTAACACAGAACAATCAGTTTCTCTCTTCAAATCTGTCAATATTTGTTTCATATATTTGGGGGTTCACTTGCTTGGTGCATATGTATTTATATTTGTTACATCTTCTTGTTGAAATGTCCCTTTTATCAGTATATAATGACCATCTTTGTCCCTCATAACTCATTTGGACTTAAAGTCTATTTTATCTGATAACATAGCTACCCCACCTCACTTTTGGTTCCTACATGCAAGGTGTATTTTTTCCTATTCTTTCATTTTCAACCTCCTTGTATCTTTGAATTTAAGGGTGTTTTGTGCTTACATCATATATCTGGGTCATGCTTCTTTATCCATTCTGCTAATCTCTGCCTTTTGACTGTAGAGTTTAATCCACTTATACTTAACTGATAATACAGGGTTTTCTTCTGCCATTTTGCTATTTAGCCTTTGTAAGTCTTATACCTTTATTGTCTCTCACTTCTATTAATGCCTACTTTAATATTTATTGGATCTTTTGTTGTACCTTAATGAATATCTTCTCATTTCTATCTGGATATATTTTTCATCTGCTTTCCGTGTAATTACCATGGGGTTAAAATTTATCTTCCTAAATATATAACAATCATATTTGATTTAATGCCAACTTAGCTTCAATAGTATACATATATACTTTTCCTTTACCCCTCTGCATACCCACCATACCTTTTTAAATACTTGTTACCACTCATATATTTTTACATTTATGTTCAAAAGCATAGATTTATCATTACTTCTTATGCATTTGCATTTTGGTACCTGTAGGAAGTAAGAAGTGGCGTTACATACCAAAGAATACTACTACAATATCCTGGCATTTATAATTACCCAGTTGGTTAAATTTACCACAGTCCTTTATTTCTTTATGCTGCTTTGAACCACTATCTACTGTCCTTTCCTTTCAGTCTAAAGAACTCCCTTTAGCATTGCTTGTAGGGCAGGTCTAGTAGTGATAACTCCCTCAGCTTTCATTTATCAGACAATGCCTTAATCTCTCCCTATTTTTTTTTCTTTTCTTTTTCTTTTATTTTAAAAGAAGCTTTAGATTACATAAATGTTACATCTAAAATATAGAGGATTCCCATATACCTCCCCTCCCTCTCCCTCCCACACTTCTCCCCTTTAACAACATCTTTCATTAGTGTGGTACATTTGTGACAATTGATGAACACATATTGAAGCATTGCTACTATAGTTTACATTATGGTTCACACTTTGCACTGCACAATTTTATAGGTTTTGACAAAATGTATAATGTATAATGGCCTGTATTCATCATTGCATTGTCATGCAGAACAATTCCAGTATCCCCCAAATGCCCCATGTTACACCTATTCTTCTCTCTCCCTCCCCTCAGAACCTCTGGTAACCACTGCCTTTATACCAATGCTCTCTCATTTTTGAAAGAAGTCTTGCCAGATATAAAATTCGTGGCTGGCAGTTGTTTTCCTTCAGCACTTCAAGTATTTCACCCCACTGCCTTCTTGTCTCCATGGTTTCTGAGGAGAAATCAGTTCTTAATCTAATTTAGACTCCCTTGTATGTAACACATTGCTTTTGTTTTGCAGTTTTCAGAACTCTCTCATTGGCCTTTGCATTCAACAGTGCAATCAATATGTAATGGAGAGTGTGTATTTTTTCATGTTTATCCTGTATAGTTTTCCCTCAGTTTCTTGGATGTGCATATTCATATCTTTTGTTAACTTTGGGAAGTTCTCTGTCATTATTTATTTTAATATTCCTTCTTCCCCTTTCTCTCTTTCTTCTCCTTCTCAGGCCCTCATAATGTGTATATTGTTGGGCTTGATGGTTTCCCATAGCTGTCTTAGGCTATTTTTGTTTTTAATAATTCTTTTTTTCTTACTGCTCCTCAGCCTGACTCATTTCAAGTGCCTTGTCTTCAAGTTCACTGATTCTTTCTTCTCCCAGCTCCAGTCTGCTCTTGAAACCCTCTTGTGCATCTTTTTTTGTTTTTAAAATTTATTTTCTATTCATTTATTTATCCCCACCCCTCCCCCCACTGCTTGTGCTCACTGTTTTCTGTGTCCATTTGCTGCACGTTTTCCTCTGTGTCTGATTATCTCCCTTTGTTGCATCATCTTGTTGTGCCAGCTCTCCCTGGGCTCAGGCCATCAGCTCTCTGTGGGCATGGGCCATCTGCTCTCCACAGGTGCAGGCTGTCAGCTCTCCATGGGCACGGGCCAGCTTGCCCTCATCAGGAGGCCCCAGGAACCCAGGGCTTCCCCATATGGTACATGGGAGCCTAACCACTTGAGCCACATCTGCTTCCCTCTCTTGTGCATTTTTCATTTCATTTATTGTGATCTTCAACTCATGTATTTCTGTTTTGTTCCTTTTTAAAATTTCTGTCTCTTTACTAAGACTCTCCTATCGCTCATTCATTGTTTTCCTGATATCCATTAGTTCTTTCTCTGTATTTTCCTTCATCTTCTTGAGCATTTGAGCATTTTTAAGATTTTTTTTAAAGGCTTTGTTTGGTATGATCACATTATCATTTTTTTTTCTAGGAGGTACCAGGGATTGAACCCAGGACCTTGTACCACTGAGCTACATCTGCTCCCCAATGAGTGTTTGTTTGTTTGTTTGTTTGTTTGTTTGTTTGTTTTTTAGGAGGTACCAGGCATCAAACCTGGGACCTCGTACATGGGAAGCAGGCACTCAACCTCTTGAGCTACATCTGCTTCCCTTCTTCACTGGTGTTTTATGGGCTTTAATCCTATTCCTTTGAATTGACCATCATTTCCAGTTTCTTTGTTTGTCTTATACACTATTGTTGCATACTGTATATTTTAATATTTTGAAAGGTTAACTCTCAGATATACTCCCTGAGATGTCTATTTCTTCATTTTGTAACCAGCTGGAGATAAGACAGAGAATTCCTTGAGCTTCAGCCCTCGTACCAGGAAGGTCTATCTAAGGCAAATGCAGTGTACAGGGTTTTCCCTGTCTTTCTAGATCTCTGTCTTGTCCTGGGCTTTTGTTTCTTAGTTGTTTTGGAGTTTCCCTGTTTACAGAAATTTCATTGTCCCCTCTGTTTTTCAGGAGACAGACTTCCCTCTCCTGGGTGTTTGAAGCTGGCAGACCTTTGCCCCAGACTGTCTTCCTCTATAGAGTTTACACTCCTTTCATTGTCTCACACTGGTTTTGCCTGGAGGGCAAATTCTGGGCAGAGAGGCACATGGAGAGGACTTTCCCAAGTCACTCTTTCCCAGCCATAAAGGTCCAGTTACCAATTTCGGGGGTGCAGACTAACTTAAAAGTGCCCTGGGGGAAGGCATCAGGAAGGACACCAAGAGCTCCTCTGACAGCTCCCCAAAGCTGAGCTTTCCTGGCCTGCCCAGCAATTACTGCCCTTCAACTAACCCCTCCCCCTGCAGCCCTGAGAAAGCACAGCATCTTTAAGTCTCCACCACTACCACTACCTCTGTCCTGGGAGGTTTGAGACAGTGGCTACCACTGCCTTACTCTACCTGGGTTGAAACAATGGGTACACTTAGAGCCAGGCCCCTAGTGATCTAAATTCACTAATGAAAAGCCTTGATCAGTGATCAGTCATGCTCACCCTTGTTCTGGGGTAAGAGGATTTTTATGACTCTTTCTGTCACCAGTGAGCTAGTCAGGGGCTGGAACCCCTAGTGACCTGCCGGCAGGGTGTCAGATGGGTACCTGCACAGAGAGACCGGTTTACTGTTCTCTACCATAATTTATTAGCCCCTTCCTCCCACTCATCCCTAGATGCTGTACAGTGTTCTTCTGGCTACCAGAGTTTCAAAATAGTTGCTTCAGACTGTTCCTACCTATTTAATGGTTGTTTTGGTAGAAGGACTGAGTCCTGGAACTCCCTATTCTGCCATTTTCTTACAATCTTCTCTCCTATCTTTTTGTTTTAATACTGGTGATATTAACCTTGATCACTTGGTTAAGGTGGTAAACTTCAGGTATCTCCTTGTGTGTGTGTGTTTTTCTTTAACTTTGGTCTTTGAGCTCATCTTTGTTGGGAATGTCCATGTCGGAATTCTGTGGACTGGGTTAAGTATGTATCCTCCAGAGAAGTTTTTCATATCCACTGCCAAATGCACAACATGTATAATAAAACTAGAATGATTTTTATGTTAATATTTTATCTTTGGATTTTCCAGACATTTAGGGAATATAAACTTGGACCTCAACACCTGAAAGGATAGATCCATGGGTATCAACTTTTCAGAATTTGTACCATCTTTCCCAGTTCTAGGAAACTGGAAAACTGTCTCATCAAACTTGGCTGGATGCCTTTGTTGTCTTTATTCACTCATTGATTCATCTATCCATTTACCAAACACTTAAGTGTCTTCCATAGTCAAACCATATATATCATTTTTAATAATTATAATTGATATCTACTGACATGTAAGAGATAAGTTGCTGATTACATATAATAATGGCATCAGTTATTTCCTTTGTAAGGGTATTCAGATCAAATATATTGTACATTGTGCAACTAATGCTACAGCTTTCCTTCTCTAGCCTCACATACAGAGATGACACATGTTTTGTCCTTCTGAAAGACAAATTTAAGTAGATGAATAACTACAAAAGCCAGTTATTATATTCCATTAACACCTAGATCTCTTGGTAGGTATATTTTTTTCTTATTTGGATGTTAAGTGGAAGTTCTTCGAGTAATGAAATGCAAATTCTGATAGCAAGCCAACCTTGAAGACATGAAAGGACAGCTTTGTTAGATCAAAGGGCGCAGAGGGGGAGAGGGGAGAATGAGGACCCTGGAGCCTAACCTAGGCTCCCTCAAGGGTCAGCGGAGGGGGTGGGGGAAGAGTACAAGTGGGTCCTGTGCTCTGCCCTTTATTGTGGCCCAGAGGGGAGGGGTAGGTACTTCCTGTGGATACTGGGCAGTTTTAAACTTTACTGCACAAAAAGCAGAAGCCATATGAAGATACATGCCTTACTAGTAAATTATGCAGGGTGAAAGGGCCGAAGTGGCAAGAGCCAGTGGGAGAAGCTAGGAATGCTCTTATCATCCAAACCATATGTGCATGCCTGGTTACACTAAGGGCAGGGTTAGCTGGGTTGCTCACTTGGAAGGGAACGTGTGACTAGCCAAAAATGGTGACGCCTTGAATATAATTTATTTATGCCATTACAAGTATACACAAAATGCAATAGTGTTTAAGCAGTCTTACTCTTATTCTCATTAACAGTTATTGAGTACCAGCTTTTAAAAGCTACAGTAAAAAGTGTCACAGATAATAAAAGGTTTAAAACATGTTCCCTACCTTTAGATCACATGAAAGGAACTAAACCATGTGGGATAAAAAGCATATTATTTAAGGCAGGGGTTTTTAACAAGGGGTCCGTGAGCTTGAATTGAAATTCAAAAAAACAGTATTCTCGTGGGGATGTGTTGGTGCAGGTGTGATATATTTATTAAATAATACACAGTATAGTATGGACTTAGTAAGGGATCCATGGTTTTGACCTGACTGGCAAAGGGGTCCATGGAACAAAAAAGGTTAAGAACCCCTGATTTAAGGGAATTGTATGGTAAATACAATATGTTAACTAGAACCTGAGCATATCTAATACTGGTCTTTTAAGTTCCTCACTATTAAGTTCAAATATTTATTAAGATTTATATATTATCAGTTCATAGTGGGAGGGTTACTCTATATTCCATAAATTTGACACTGAACCAGGTTGAAGCTAATGCCTATTTGCTTTAGTAAGTGCCTACTCCCTTTGACAGCCGCCAAAATTATTGATTTAGCTCTTCCTGACATAGTTCCTGTATTGGATTTTACATATATTGAACTAACCCGTTTCCTCTTAGCACTAGACTAGTCATTATTAAAGAAATTTAGAGAGTAATTTTGTTTTTTGAGTTTTTAGAATATTATAGTTTTGTTGATATTATTATTAGTTTACTAAGAAAAAGAAAAATGACAGAACTAGGGTAAAGTAATAAAACATGACAGTTGTAGGTTGAGGGCCTGCCCTTATTTGTTGAAGAAACCTTCAGTGAGAATCTAAGTAGTGACATGGAAAGTTGATTATTATAAGAAAATTTAAAATGTTTGTGGGGGACAATTAAACTTTTTGCATCCGGCTAAATAAAAAATATCTTCTGAAATATTATCATCTATGTGTCATGTCAGTCTAAGTTTGGGTTCTCTATTAAATGCTTTAATATGGCCGTTGTCAGAGCCAAATCATTGTTATAAGCTGAGAAGAGGCTGTTTTTTTCCATATTATTTCAGTTCTTCTTGGCTAGAGACCTCTGTAAATAGAAATAATTCTCTTAGGTCGCGACTACTGAAATGAAAAATAACTATCATTGTTCCCAGTGACTTGAACTGTTCTACTTATAGTGGGTGTTAAAAACATAATTTAATCATTTAGATTTTAAAATAATGGGGATAAACAAGGATTTTTCCCCTTTAAATATACTTTAACTGGTGACAACAAATAAATATTTGTATATAACAATAGAGGAAAAGAGGTTCCCAAGTAAAAATCCATATGAAAACTCAAATTTAGGTTACATTATTACCTAGCAGTTTAAAACAATATATTCCATATACACATATATCTATATATTTATATGCATATTAAAACATATATGTGTATGTATAAAACATGTTTGTATATGAATATATAGACACATAGGTATATGTGTAGGCATGTGTGTATAATATATGTATATAAATGTATAAAAGAATATATATTTATCTGTCTACTATGAGTATTGTTTTTTCATTTTCCTTTTTCAATCTTTGAGAGTAAGGCCAGTTTTTAGTTTCCTATGCTGCTCAAAGCAAATACCATAAAATGTGTCATGGGTCAGGGTGTAAACTATGGGAATTTATTCGCTAACAGTTTTGGGGCCAGGAAAATGTCCAAATCAAGTCATCATCAAGTCAATGCTTTCTTCCTGAAGACCGACTGCTGGTGATTCTTGGCTCCTCTGCCACATGGCAAGACACATGGCGGTGGCTGCTGGTCTCTTCTTTCTCTTTTAGGTTTCATTGATTTTAGCTTCTTGCTTCCATGGCTTTCTCTCTCTTTGTCTAAATTTCATTCTTTTATAAAAGACTCCGGTAAGACAATTAAGATCCATCCTGATTGAGGTGGGTCACACCTTAACTGAAGTAGCCTCATCAGAAGGTCCTGCTCACAATGAGTTCACACCCATAGGAATGGATTAAAGTGAAGAGTGTGTGTGTGTCTGGGATACATACAGCTTCAAACCACCACAGACAGGTCTATACTATCAATAAGGTACTGGAAAATTGAAGAAAATTATCCAAATGAAGAACCCCGTTTACATTTATGATTGAAATGTGGTTTTTCAGGTTTTCTTTATTTTTGCTAGTTGGTTCAGCCAGAGCTCCATTTAAAGTGGGCTTTTAGGCCTGAGTATACCTGAGTTAAGCTCATAACAGTAGCTCTCCACTTGGGGTAATATATGACACAGACCTGTTCTTTGATTCATTATTCATCAAAACTGCAACTGCGGATGGCATCCCTGTGGCTCAGGTACTTTAACCCTGATGATTCATTGTTTCATTTAAATTTAAGTCATCTTGACTTCTTTACTCTCATTCCAAATTATTGGAGAAGTTAAGTACAATGTGTATGAGTCAAACATACATTTAATACACACCTGCTGTGTGTGGTATATTGTACTAGGGGGAAGGTGGGTATAGACATGTAAGGCATAACCTCTATTTCAACCAAATATGATATGTTTTTTGAAGATCCTAAGACCAGTATTCTTCAGTTCAAATCCTATTCCTTCACAGCCATGTCACCTTAACACATCACTCAGGCACTTAGATAACTCAAGGCCACTTCAATGTTTTGAAAATATTAAAAACGATGATTTGCCAAATTAGGATCACAAAATTATACTTAGATTTCTATGTAACTTATTAACTCTTTTAACCTAACATGAAATATATTGGACTATTCCCAAGGTAATGGTGCAATTTATTTAATAATATCAATTCATTGTTCTGCAGAGGTAGTATGGACTCATAATTGGACACAAGCTTAAAGAATATGAATATATATCTTTCCAGTTCTATCAATAGCTCTTTAAGTGAGTGCATAAACACATTTATAAATTATGTTAAGTCTATATTTAAATATTCTTGAATCCAAAGCATGGACCAATTGATATATTGCCCTAATCCCTCCCCAAATACCCTGGAATTGGCTCATACCTAACCTCAGTTGACTTACGCTTTTTAAGCTGAAGATTATTTCTAAAATCCCATGCAGATATAGCCTTCTATTGTTGTAAAGATTTTCTCTTGGTGCTTATTTCCTATACATCCACAGGATTCGGTTTTTTTTGGTGAAAACAATCTTACTTGACCTTGATGTGCCATTTAATGATTTTGGAAATACAGCAACTCCTCTGAGCTATTGTTACTGTTAATTTCAGAGAGAACAGATTCCCAAGCCCCAATATAGGACTATCAATATTTTTAACTTTTTAAGATATTAAATTTGTATGTGTCTTGATGTTTTATTATGAAGCAAACCTGGTTTACTAGAAAAGATTGGCATCCTACAAACATGAACTCATTAGAAAGGAATTCCACACTCATGGCATCTGAGCTGCAGTTCCTGTAAACTGAAAGAACTGTGCTAGATAACGTTGGAGAAGGTCTTAAGAAACATCAACTACACATAATTGTCAATGCATTGGAAGAAGAGCTAATGTCTTGTCTTTTTTGTCACCACAGTGGTTGGCTAAAGCTTGGAGCATAGTAGGGTTTCAATAAAAGTATAGAAGAATTGATGTGTAGGTTATATAATTTTTAAACTTGCTTCCTTTGGATAAAAAAGGATTTTATTCTCTTGTTCCACAACTAGATAGCTGTGTGGACCAAAGTTGTATATCCTAGCTTTATATGCCTTTAGCTGTGATGCAAGCTAAAGAATTTTGGAGGGAAGGTAACTTCGAAGCATTTTTTAAAAAATGCTTCAGATGTTCAATTGTTGTCTGAAGGTCATCAGGGCATAGGCAACTGCCTGTGGCATCCATGTTTTATGTTGACACCCATTGTTTACATGTTCCAAATACTGCCTACTGGGTTTTTCCCTTAAATGAGAAATATTTAAGTGATACATTTTAATCATGTATAATCACCAGATTTTTGACTTTGGCTAAATAATTCTACGTTAGTATTTACTATTTAAGCCAATTGTTGTCTTTCTTATAAATAAATCAACATTAAAATTGTACAGAAGATTGTAACTAGTTATAAATAGAAAGTATTGAATGTTTTTATTTCTTGATACTTATATTCATGTTGCATATAATCTAACATTTGACTGTGGAGGAATTTTAGAATAATTAATGGGCCTTAACTGATATTCCTGAAATAACCAAGATGACCACTTGGAATACATGCCCAGAGATCCACAGACTTTTTCTTAAGAGCCAGATAATATATATTTTAGTTTTGTGGGATATACAGTCTCAGTTGCAAATACTCAACTCTGCCATTATAACACAAAAGGAGCCACAGAAAATATGTAAACAGATGGACATGGATGTGTTCCAGTGAAACTTTATTTACAAAAATAGCCAGCAGGCCATAGTTAGCTGACGGCTGCCCTAAAAAAAATCTATTGACCTTGTCAAATTTTAAGATTTAGAAATTTTTCATAAAAATATGTTGTTTTTTCATACAGCTTGTAAATACAATAACTTTTAAAAATGTATATATAAATAACCTTTTCTGAAAAAATAACCCATATAAATTTCATTTGATTATTTGAATGCAAACACATGGTGATTTTTTCTTGTATTTTATTTTAAATGTACTGAGCTAAACCTGTTTGCTCTTACCGATAGACAAGATATTAACGATGTTTAGATGGCAATTTTATTTTTTACAGTATGTTTTGGAATGTATTGGAATCTTAGACCAAACTCTATCATTGAGTGTTAGGTTTCTTGTCCATAAAATAAAGGTTTGGTCTTGATTTCTTTAAGGTATCTTCAAACTATGCAATTCTGTAATTCTATTAGTGTCATATCATTTGCCAGTAGGAACAATGCTCTTGTTTGTAGTGTTCACTTTTAAAATTATTTCAGTGATGCTGTCATTTCTCCAACAGATCCTATTATTTTTGAAAGTCACTTCTAATTTCTATATGAGAAATGCCTTTTTAAATCAATACCAATGAAAGTTAATTGGTGATAGAATGAGTACAGGATGCCTTGTTTATCATTGAAAGGCTAAGATAGTTATCTCTGTGATTGTCCTGACATTTGATTTGAAAGGGCAGGGGGACAGCTTTTTTATGTCCATGCTACTCCTGATTTTTGAAATGTTCCCATTATAATCCCTTTGAAATATGGCAGCCCACCTCTACTGCTACTGCTATATTCTAAAGAGACTGGTCAATATTATCCCCAAGTGGCCAGGATATCACCAGCCCTACTCCCATCTTACATTTATCATAGATTCAACATTGTGATAAAGGGAATAATCAGAAAATCCTCTCACATCCCATTTCCTTATGTTATTGTGCATAAGAAAAAATTAGTTTTAAAATGCAGAGAAGAAAGAATTTGGTCACATTTGCTTCCCAAATGCTTTAGCTCAGTTTCCATTGACTCCAGTATTTTTCCTCACTAAAACGTGGCAATTACTCATATCAAGATTACTTCTATTTCACCCCTGACCAAGCCTTCAATGCCTGCTATTTTATTAGCCCCTAATAAGAGATGACTGAAAGAGTATCAATACAAGTGGCAGGCAAAATCACTAGGTTTATTATTCATGAACTCTGCAGGATTTTGCCTACTCAGCAAGCCCATGTCTCACGTAACTAGTGTTGCCTTCTACCTCTTCCTTTCCGGGGCTTACAATGGAAGAAGCCACCTTTTTACAAGGTGGCCCCACCTTGTATATAGAAATGAAGCCAGAGGTTCGCTCCTGATCCAAGCTGAGCTAATCCGAGTCCATTGCTAGGATTTTAGAGTTAGAACTGGAAAAGGTTCACCCACTGAAACTCTGAACACTCAAATGGAAATGCTGCAATCTCGCTAAGCTGTTAACAGTAACTATTTCTTACATGGGGTTTGAGAAATAGAAAATGCCATTCTGCAGAGATAGATAAATATACAGAAAGAATCAGAACTGAGCTATGAAGAGCAACTTCTGATTTTTCTACATTGCTCAGATCATAGTTCCACTTCACCTCATCACCCAGCTAGATCCCCTCCCTTGGGTTATATGGGATAGCTGTGAAATGTAAAAGAAAATGTCTTCTTTTGATTTTTTGCTAAAACTAGCACAGGTATGTGGTATGTTTCCATAATTTACAACCCAAAGAACTCATTGCGAAGCTGCCTTCATACTCTATACATTCTATAAAATATAGACTATAAATATAACACGTACATAAATGTTCTATAAGTTATGGTGCTCAATTATTAAAGATAATTAATTGCCTAAGAGATATTCCCCAAGGAAACAGACCACAAAAAGTTTTATATATATATATTTATTTATGTATTCATTCTTTCAAGAAAAAAAATTTTGAGTGTGTTCTATGAATTAGGCAACTCTGTCAGATCGTCAACAATGAGCAAATACGGAAGTGAGTATCAGTCTATTGAGAGAGAAAGCGAGAGAGAGAGATAACTAATCACACAAATTAATAAATGAAATAAGAATGTGACAAATGCTATTTAGGTGAAGGAAGCCAGGTAGAGGAAGCAACATATGTGGCCCTTTGGCAGCGAAGGACATGGCCAGTTCTAACATAGAATTCCAATATCGGTAATTGGAAGGCTTTTTTTTCACAAAGTCATCTAGAAACATTGTGTCTGTTATTTGGTTAACATATTTGGTTTTCATGTAGAAAGAGCATTTTTATTTTTCTTCAAATTTGTTTTTTGAATCATTTCAAACCCTGTTTCTTTAACATTATTCAACAAAGGCATGTAGTGTTTTTGCACGATCAATTTGTTCCAAAAACTCTGTCTTTATAGTCAGTGCAAAAGAAAATGTCATCTCATCATATTCATGGCTTCACAGTGGATTACTGAATGAATTAGTGAATTCCAGCATAGAGTGGTGTGGCAGTGGTGGTGTCTCAGCATATTTTCCAGGCCATTCTCAGCTCCATTTCATCCAGGTGGAATCTAACAAAGGCATGTAAGCCCAGAGCAGCGGGAATGTTCATCTCCATTCAGAATTAATAGGAAAAGATGCTATCTTTAGTAAGATATACAAAGGGGAGCAGCATCAAGAGGTCTCTTGGGCTAGTATCCCTCTGTTCCCTAACCATAATCAATGATACTATAACATTTCGGTAATATTCTAGAACATGGTGTCTTTATATCTGCTAAAGAAAATTAATGCTTTTGTGACTTCTCCAGGTTTTTGAGTGATAAATGAACTTTTTTTTTTTAATTATTTTTTAATTTTTAAAAAATTTTATTTACCCCCCCATTGTTTTTTCCTTTTTTTTAAACTTTATTTTGTACATTTAATAATTGAAAATATAAACAATTAAAAACTAAAAAGTAAACACAGATGAATAAATATACATTTCTCAATTAAATCCAATGGATACATATAAATTTTTTTTTTAATCAAACAATATGTTACACAATATATTTGGTTCATAGTAATGCATTCATACAGTATTTGTCCTTTTGTGTCTGGCTTGCTTCACTCAACATAATGTCCTCCAGGTTCATCCATGTTATCATATTAAATGAACTTTTTAGCTATGCACACAAAGAACTGTACATTTAGTTGCCTTGGCACTGCTTATCTGTTGTATTTACAGGGAACAAAATGGTGCTTTAACCACTGTGATTCATCCCCTCAGGTAAAATTGATAAAGCTGCCCTTCTTAACTTTGAGCCAGGATGTTTCAGTTGGCAAAGGTGTGGTTGTTGTTACTGTCGTTGTTGCTGTTGCTAAAGAAAGGTTCTTGTTGACACACCCAGGTTTAACCCACTTCTCAATAATCTATAACCTTGAGCAAAGACTAAAGTTTACTGAATCTAATTGTAATAATTCACATTTAATAGATGGGCAGCAAATAGAATGGCCATTAGGGAAATCGTGTTTTCCTAATGTGAGTTCTCTTGGGTTACATCTCAGCACTGATAAATGTGTGGCATTAATACCCCCTGGCAGTATTGATGAGGGACTATCAATGATCTGGTACATGGTCTGCCCCTGATAAGAAATATTTATTGCTTCTCAGCATGTGGTCAATGGAAAGAGTCCAGAGAATGTTAGTTCTGTGAGTTTAAGAATTTCCCAGTCACTATGCACCTTGGTGATGGAAAGGATGAATGAGGTTAGGACAAATGTGAGAGTCCATGTGTGCACTGATGAGTGTGACACACAGTGTGATGGTTAGGCTAATGTGTTAACTTGGCCAGGTAATAGTGCCCAGTTGTTTGGTCAAGCAAGCACTGGGCTAATTGTAATGCAAGGACATTTCCTAGACTTTGATCATCAGTGAGTTGATTGCATCTATGGCTGATTACATCTACAATCAACTGAGGAGATTGCCATCAGCAATGAGTGACATCTTATCCAATCAGTTGAAGGCCTTAAAAGGACCAGTGATTTCATCATTCAGAGAGAGAAAATCCATCTCTACTTCAGACAGCCAGCATCTCCTAGGGAACTCATCGAGGACCTTCATTGGAGTCCCTGGCTTGCAGCCTGCCCTATGGAATTTGGACTTGTGTATCCCCACGGTCACATGAGACAATTTTATAAAATCTCATACTATTTGCAGATATCTCCTGTCTCCCAGGAGCACTCTGACTAATAAAACACTGAGGAAGAATTACTTAAGAACCTCTTCTATGCAACCACAGTACTCTGTCCATACCTCCATTATGACTCTTTTCACTTTGCTTCATAATTAATTTTCTTTCTATACCAATGGGTTATCAACTTTTTGAATTAAATTATGTCACTATTATTATTGATTATCAAGTGCCTGAGAAAGGGCTTAATAAATGCTTGTTGAATAAAGAGTCTACTTTGAGAAATCAATGTTCATTATGCTTTAAAATTCTGAAAGGGATACAAAGAGAAGAAGGAAGGAAGTCTGAGAACCCTTGGAGTCACTGAATGTCCAAGAGTGGTTTTCTTCTAGGAAAATGTTGTTGGTTGAGCTTGGCCTAGTAATACTAACTCTTATTGCACCTTATCTAGAGAAATTCAGGAGGAAGCAATACATGACTGAGAAAGCTGTTTTTCATTTTTAATTAAATAATTGATGCCTTTGAGAAGCCTTCAAAACCTACACTTTTGGAAGTCCTAAGGAACAAAGATTACTTGTTTCCTGAACTGTGCATATATTTCTGAGTAAAACAAATGAAACATCCTAGAACTTAACACACTGTTTTGAATCAGATAACTCCCTGACACAAATGAGGCAAAATTTTAATCACTAATTTATTTTTAAATACAGTTCCTGAGAAAGAAGTTATTTCTGCAATGGCAGGGATGAAAAATTCTACAGCATCAAAACTGAAATTACAAAATGTACTAATTGTATTAAAATTGGGAAGTATGCATCTTTTTCCCTTTGGTACTACTTTTTTTTAACACTCACTCACTAACAAAACCCCACTCAAATTATATAGATTGTACCAGAAGACTTGTGAAATATGAATATGATAATACAGAAAAGATCACAAAGTTCCTATTCTGTAAGATTTCCAATTGACTCTTCTTCATTGATAAAGAAAAATCTCTCAAAGCTACCCTATATAGCAATGTGTAGTATACTTAGAAAACTGGTGTCAAAATTCTAACACATAAACATTATCTTATTTTAGAAAAGTAAATACTATGTTACATAGTTTAATGGTTGGCCTTCTAAAGAGTTGTATTAAGTTCCTAGTCTTCCATGATAGCCTCCATGTTATCCTATGTAATTCTTTGTGACCAAATGCCCCCGTTTTCATTTCTCTAACCACAACTAACTTCTATATTTAAAATATTTTTAAGAAGGCATGAAATATTCCCAATATATTGAGTGTCAATGAATGCAGACTGGATTGAATAGATTCCGGTTGAATATAACAGGCCACTGGGAGAGAAAGATGCAGAAATGACCTTGGGATGTCCCCCCAGGCTGGGAAGAGGTCCATAGTTTAGCACAGAGACATAATTTTATATTTTTTAAATAAAAAATGACTCTGGAGTAAAACTCCATCAATTCAGATTAATTGATGAGAAGGTGTTTTGAATTGATTGTGAAAGAGTTTATTGTTGTATAATTCAACCTTAGTGTTTTTATCTGGAGTGATAGCCAAAATTAATACCTGTGGAATGGCTTGCTAATAAAGAGCCTTCCTGTCCAGTAGGTAGCATGGTATTTTAATGCAAAGGGGGAACCTGTCATAAAGTTGAGAAAGTTTGTTTCCCTTAGTAGGTTAATATTCTCCTAAATCATGTTTCTATTCTCTAAAGTTGTATTGAATTTACTAATAGGAAAAAGCAAACCATACGTAATATGGTGTATTGGTTTCCTGGAGGCTAACGCAAATAGCTTATAATGGGGTGGCTTAAACAACAGGAATTTATTGGCTCACAGTTTTGAGGCTAGAAGTACAAATTCAAGGTGCCAACAAGGTGGTGCTTTCTCCCCAAAGACTGTGGCATTCTGAGGCTGGCTGCTGCTGATCTTTGGTCCTTGGCTTTTCTGTCATATACCAGTGTACATCTTGCAGCAGCATCTTCTTTCTTCTTTCTCTTCCAGGTTCAATTGACTTTCAGTATCTTCCCCTGTGGCTTTCTATCTGTCTGAATTTCATTCTGCTTATAAAGGATTCCAGTAATCCAGATTAGAGTCAAAACTGATTCAGTTGGCCACACTTTAACTGTAGTAACATCTTCAGAATGTCCAATTTACAATGGACTCACACCCTGAGGAATGGAATAAGATTAAGAACATACTGTTCTGGGATACATAACTACAGGCTAACACATTCCTTTTTCCAAGATTCAAAGAAAGCCTTACTTTTCTACCCTGATCCAAACAGAATAGTATCATATGGGGCACTTATATAAACTTATTTTTATAATTTGTTCTGACATCATAAGAATCACCAATGGATTTCTAACTAATGGTCTTTTATTCTAATTGAACCATTTTACTGTCCATAGAAAATAGATTCTCTAGATATTATTTAAATAGATACTAGCTTTAAGTATTTAACTTTTCTACATCTTTTGACTTATTCAATTTGCATTTGACTTCTAAAAATGTAAAGTGTGCATTGAAATTATATATTTTGAGTATAAATTATTGAATCACAGGGGTCTGACTGCTAAAAATATGTTCCCATTGTCAAAATTTGTATAGTAACAGGAACAATACAAGTAAATGGAGGCATTAGATTGTGACCTTTAATTAAACAAGCACTTCCTGTAATTGTGTTTTTGTTGAGGCTAATGTATGTGAGTATTATATTTTATACCTATTTGAAAAGCATTCTGGACATATAGATATTCAGTTACAATAGTTCACTGTGACTAGGGCTCATTAAATCACACACATACAACCACAATACTCTATTCAAGTAATAGTCAGAACAAAGCTGAAGCATACAAAAAGGAGTAAAATTTAGTGATAAGGGTCAGATAGCATTTTCCTTAATATTTCCAAGAAATTCTTATCTTTATCAACTGAAATACTAGGTGTTAATTAATGTTACATAAAAACCAAGTCCTATCTCACCCTACTTTGACTAATAATATGTTTATATGAGTTTTAAGCTTATTCCGCTCAATTTAAAAATGGTGCCTCAAGCTTATGAAATCCTTTGGAAATTTAAGGATAGCTATATATGGTTTAGGTTATAATTTTTAATACTCAATTTATTTTATTTCACACCCCTTTTGGTGTGTATTCTTGGTTTGTGGGCAGGTGAGAAAATACATTTAAAAATTAAAAGTGTTCCTGTTCATAAGATCATAAAAATGCTATTACTCTAGTGACAGTGAGCTCCAATGGTTCTGAAATAGCATTTTTCATCTTATGCTGATGATGTCTTATGTGTTAGCTTTGTCATCTATGTAGACAGTGTTATGATTCATGATCACAGCAACGAATCTGAGCTATACATGGGTAACAGTTTTAGGTGTAGAGAGGAATCATGTCATTTTTCATCCTTTTCAAACCTTTATAGTGGTGCAAAATTGAACGCAAATACAAGGCATCAATGATGTCAGTTAATCCCATCCCAAAAATATTTGGCTGCTATGCTATTCCTATTCTTAATGATGGTACCGGCAAGATACTGAAAACTTCTTGAATATTTTCAAGCACCGCTAACAGGATTGTATATTGGTGCAATCATTTTGTAAAACTCTTTGTCAGTATCTACTAAAGTCTATTCTGTCCTCTCCTAGGCATATATGCAAAAGAAACATATAAGACCTATATAAGAAAGATCATACAGTACTATAGGTAGTATCCAAAAATTAAAAACTATCCAACAGTAGAATGGATAACTACATTGTGGTATGGTCACCTAATGGAAAAATTTACAGAAATAGAAATGAATGAACTCTAATTATACACAATAATTTGAATGAATCTCACAAACATACATAATGTTATGTGAAAGAAGCCAGAACAAAACAGTATATAATGTATGATTTCATTTATATAAATTTTTAAAGACATTAAAATTAATTGTTAGAGATTAGGATAGTGATTTCCATTGCTGAAAGAAGGGACAGGAAAGGACCATGAGTAGGGCTTCTGGGATGCTGATAGAATTTTCTATTTCTTGATCTGGGTGCTAGTTACATGGGTATGTTCAGTTTGTGACATTTCATCAAGAGATATATTTAAGATTTGTGTACTTTAGTAAGAAAATAAACCATAAGTGTCTTAAATAGTTCTGGGGTTAAATATGTTAATTGAACTCAAGTGTTTATTTATACCTGTATTAGCTTCCTAGAGATGCCATAACAAATTACCACAAACTGGGTGGATTAAAACAGTAGAAAATTTATTCTCCCAAAGTGCAGGAGACCAAAAGTCTAAAGTTAAGATGTGGGCAGGGTTAGTTCTCTCTGAAGTCTATGAGGGAGAATCTGTTTCTCTCCTATCTTCTTGTGGCTGCCATCAATCTTTGGTATTCCTTGGCTTGTAGACTTATCACTCCAATCTCTGTCTCCATTTTCACATCAACTTCTCTCCCATGTTTCTCCTCTTTTACCTCGTATAAGGACCTTAGTCAATGGATTTAGGGTCGACCCTCTTTTCAAATGAGGTCATATTCACAGGTTCCCAATGGACATAACTATTGGGGGTTACCATTTCAACCCACTACAGTGCTCCTTGCCAAACTTTCACAGAAATCATAGTAACAGAATTATTAAAATACTACATATACAAGAAAGTATGAGAAGAGTAAAAATCAGACGAGATATTTATAAGAATTTGGAAGATGAAAAGTGTTAGTTGATTTAGCAGAATTTAAGAAATTGAAATTGGATGCCAATAAGAGGCAACACCAGGCAGATTCAGGATTTGGAGGTACCAGGTACCTCTGGGTGCACAGGTAAGGGACAGAGCTGAAAACATAAGTTTGGTTGAAAGTCTGTATAAGGAAGTGAAAGCCTCAGATCCTCTCCTCCACCCTGGACATACAAGTGACTAGTAACCACTCACTGAGGCAGAAAGGAAAAATACTTACATATTAAAAAATATAGAGAGGATTGTGGGAAGATGGTGGAGTAGGAAGCTCCAAGAATCAGTTCTTCAACCACAACAATTTTTAAATAGTCAGTACCTAGCTGAATCAATTATTTTGAAACTCTGGGGTTCAGTAGAACACTGTACAGCATCCAGCAAAGAGTTGAAGGAAGAGGCTGGCAAATTATGGTAAATACCAGTAAATTGCTCTCTCTGCATGATGGATTATCATCACCCAGATACCACTCTCACAGCAGGCAACAGTGGAGTCTGGGACCTGGTGTAGATTTCTGGTTCCAGAAAGTGACCAAAAAAAATCCCCTTCCCCAAGATCTACAGTGGGAATGGGTCAATTGCTGATCATGGCTTTCGGTCAGCAACTTCAGAGTGCTAGGTATCTAGCTCTGATAGTGGCCATTGTTCCAACACACCCTGGACAAAGGCAGTGAAAGAGACTTAAAGATGGTACATTTCCTCAGAGCTGTGGAGGACAGTTGAAGGACTGCATTTTCAGGGTAGGTCAAAAAAAGCACAGGGTAGGTATGTCTCTGTGGGGAGACATAGAAGAAGCTCCTGTGCCCTTTATGGTCCTCCTTCATCCCTCTCCAGACAAATATGGAGCAGACTTGTGCTCCCTTTGTGTGCCCCTTGCAGTATTCTAGCTGGGAAAGACTGAACTGAGAAACTCCACTCTGGTGTGACACCCCCCCCGCCCCCATCCTAGGGCTTGAACAGCTTGAGACAACTAAATTAGTATAAGCAACAAATGAGGTGTACAGCCTTGGGAAAAGACTTACCTGCTTTAAGTCCAACAGTGGAATACCCAGGAGAGGGAGACTGTCTGTCTCCTGGAAAGTAAAGGGGACATTCAAACTCATGTAAACAGGAAAACTTCTAAGGCCACTAGCAAGCAAAAACCCAGGACAAGAAACAGACCCAGAAAGGAACCTACACTGTGCATTTCAACTTGGGTGGACCTTACCAATAGAAGAATTCACACTCAGGAAAATCTCTGTCATATAACCAGCTGGTTACAAACTCAAGAAACAGATATCCCAGGGAATAAATACAAGAGTTAACATTTTAAAGTATTAAAAGGTACAGTGTGCAACAAAAGTTTACAAGACAAAGAAACAGGAACTGATGGCCAATCCAAAGGAAGGGGATGAAAATCCAGAAAACAGCAATGAAGACCAGATTCTGGACATAGCAACAAAGACTTTTAAAAAATTATTTTCAGTGTGCTCAAAGAGATGAAGCAACTTACAGAGAAATAACTAAAGGATATCAGAAAAACAGTGAATGAGAAATATGAGAATTGCAATAAAGAGATAGAAATTTTAAGTAGGAACCAAACAGAACTATGGGAGTTGAAAATGACAAATACTGAAATGAAAAATTCCCAAGAGGGTTTCAACAGCAGTTTGGATCTGGCAGAAGAAATAATCAGAGAACTTGAAAACAAGACAATTGAACTGAGTCAGGCTGATGAGCAGAAAGAGAAAAGAACTAAAAAAAAAAGAGCCAGAATAGCTTAAGAGACCTCTAGAACATCATCAGGTGTACCAATATATGCATTATGGGAGTCCCAGAAGGAGAAGAAAGAAAGAAAAGAATATCCAAAGAAATAATGACAGAAAACTTCCCAAACATAGCAAAATACATTAATATGCATATCCAAGAAGCCCAGGGAAAACCAAACAAGATAAACTTCAAGAAAAATTTGCCCCATCACATACTGATCAATCTTTCTAATTCAAAGGACAAGGAGAGAGTTCTGAAAGTTGCAAGAGAAAAGCAAGGTGTAATGTACAAGGGAGTTACAATTAGATTGAATGCAGATTTCTCATCAGAAACCATGGAGGCTAGAAGGAAGTGGTGTGGTGGTTTGAACCCATATGTACCCCAGAAAAACATGTTCTTAAATCTAATACATTCCTGTGGGTGTAAAGCCATTGTAAGTAGGATCATTTGATGAGTCTACTTCAGTTAAGGTGTGAACCACCTTGTTTTAGTTTGCTGAGACTGCCAATGCAAAATCCAGAAATGGGTTGGCTTTTATAAAGGGATTTTCGTAGGGTAAAAGCTTACAGTTCTGAAGCAGTGAAAATGTCCCAAACAAGGCATCATCAGAGATGCTTTCTTGCCAAAAGTTGGCTTCTGCATCCTGGACTCATGTAATGTGGCAAGGCAAAAATAGCACTCTCTGACTGGGTCTCTGCCTTCTCCTCCAGGCCTCTTTCTCCCCGAGCACAGCTATGGGTGATCAAGTATATCACCTTCAGCTTTGAGCTGCTTAGTGGGCCTCTTCTCTTCGGGCTTCTCTTGGCCTCTCTTTCAGCCTCTTGGGAAGGAGATCCAGGAGATACTGGATTTCTTTCTTACATTGCAGGGTAAAAATGGCAGCTTTCTTTCTCTGTGTGTTTCTGCTTCCACTTCTCAGTTTATATAAGATCCCAGAAAGTGGGCAGAGACCCAATCTGGGCCATGCCTCACTGATATAATACAATCAAAGATCCTAAATCAATCCAACCAAGTAATCTAATCAAAATATCCCTTAACTGAATACAATGCAATCAAAGGGGCCCATACCCACAGGAATGTATTAGTTCAGAGAACACAATCTTTTCTGGGATTTACAAAACTTCAAACTGTCACACATCTCATTCAGGATAGGATTTATTCCTCTTACTGGAGTCCTTTATAAACAGAATGAATAAAGAGAGCAAGAGTGAGAGAGCAAGTGAGAGAGAGAAAGAGAAAGCCACAGGAGCAAAAAGTAGCAAAACCCATAAGAGAAGGGAGAGACCAGCAGACACCACAATGTGCCTTACCATGTGGCAGAGGAGCTAAGGATCACCAGCAGCTGGTGTTCAGGAAGAAAGTTTTGCCTTGATGATGCCTTGATTTGGACATTCTCACAGCCTTAAACTGTAAACTAATAATTCCTGCTGTTTAAAGCCAACCCATTTCATGGCATTTTGCTTTAAGCAGCCTAGGAACCTAAAACATGTAGTAAGAAATACTTAAAGTGCTGAACAAAAACGACTGCCAACCAAAAATTTTATATCTGACAAGACTTTCTTTCCAAAAAAAATAGTGGAGAGATTAAGGTATTCCCAGATAAACAAATGCTGAGGGAGTTCATTCACCACTAGACTTGCCCTACAAATAATGCTAAAGAGAGTTATTCAGACTGAAATGAAGGGCTACTAGACAGTGGTCAAAACAACAAAGAGAAATAAAGATCTGCAGTAAAGATAACCATTTAAATAATTATAAATGCCAATACTATTGTATTTTTTTATATGTAATGCCACTTTTTACTTCCATTAAAATGCAGATGCATAAAATGTAATGATAATTCTATGGTTTTGGACATAAAATGAACAAAGATATGATTTTTTTGTAGCAAGTACAAAAAAAGGTGGGGGTATAAAGGGATATAGGAAAAGTGTATGTGTATGCTAGTAAAGTCAAGTTGTTATCAAACCAAATATGATTGTTATATATTTAGGATGTTATATTTTAAGGCTATGGTAACCACAAGGAAAACAGATGAAAAATATATCCAGATGAAAAAAAGGAGTGTATTCAATATGGTACAGCACAAATAAATTAAAAATAGAAGTATGCATAAATGGAAGAATTGAGGGACAGAAAGGTATAAGAATTACAAAGACTAAATAGAAAAAATGGCAGAAGAAATTCCTGCATCATCAGTAGTGAATTTAAATATAAATGGATTAAACTCTCCAGTCAAAAGACAGAGATTGGCAGAATGGATTTAAAAAAAGAACATGACCTAAATATATGCTGTATACAAGAGACTTATCTTAAATTAAAAGATATAAGTAGGTTGAAAGTAAAAGGATAAAAAAAAAAAAGCCATGCAAATAGTAACCAAAAGAAAGCTCAGGTAGCTCTACAGATAAAATAGACATTAAGTCAGAAGCAGTTATGAGGACAAAGTCAGTCATTATATAATGATAAAGAGGTCAATTCAAGAAGAAGATGTAACAATTATAAATATATATGCACCTAACAGCTGAGCCCAAAAGTATATGAAGCATATACCAACAGATTTGAAAGGAGAAATAGACAGTTCTACATTAATAGTAGGAGATTTTAATATGCCACTTTCAATAATGTATATCTAGAGAGAACTTCAATAAAGAAAATACAAGACTTAAACAATACTCTAAAGTACCAATTAGACCTAACAGACATATATAGAACACTTCACCCAACAACAGGATACACATTCTTCTTGAGTGCACATGGATCATCCTGCAGGGCAGACAATATCTTAGGTCACAAAACAATTCTCAATTAATTCCTAAATACTGAAATCCTACAATATATCTTCTCTGACCACAATGGAATGAAGCCAAAAATCAATTACAGAGGGAGAAATGGAAAATTCACAAATATATGGAAATTAAACAACATACTCTTAAACAACCAATAAGTCAAAGAGGAAAGCACAAGGGTAATTAGGAAATATCTTGAGGCAAATAAAAATGAAAATACAGCATATCAAAACTTATAGAATGCAACAAAAGCAGTGCTGAGAGGGAAATTTATAGCTCTAAATGCTTACAATAAAAAAGAAGAAAGATTTCAGATAAGAGAACTTACCTCACAACTGGAAGAACTAGAAAAACAAGAGCAAACAAACCCAAATCAAATAGAAAGAAGGAAATAAATATTTGAGCAGAGATAAATGAAATAAAGAATAAAAAACAATAGAGAAGACTCAACAAAACCAAATATTGTTTCTTTGAAAAGTTTAATAAATTTGACAAACCTTTAGCTAGACTGACAAAGACAAAAAGAGGGAGGACACAAATGACTAAAATCAGAAATGAAAAGTGGAACATTACTACTGACCCCACTGAAATCAAAAGAATCATAAGAAGATACTATGAAGAAATGTACACCAACAAATCATATAACTTAGTGGAAATGGACAAGGCCCTAGAAACAAACTGACTATACTGACAGAAAAAGAAATTGATCTCAACAAACCTGTAACAAGTAAAAAGATGGAACCAGTAATCAAAAACCTCCCAACAGGACCCTCCCCTTAGCTTTAGCCAGGGGGAGGAATAATTAATAGTTTAAAAGGTAACCACACAAGGTAGAGCTCACTCTCTCAGTCTGCACCAAATCTCAGTGTGTATTTCCATCTTTCTCTCTCATTTCTCAGCAAGCTCTGTTCTTTTCCCCCATTTTGCAATAAATTCCTTTTACTAGCCCAACTTAAAAAAAAAAAAAAAAAAAAAAAAAAACTCCCAACAAGAAAAGCCCAGGACCAGATGGGTTCACCTGGGAGTGTTACCAAAAATTTCAAGAAGAAGTAACACTAATCCTGCTCAAACTATTACCAAAACATTGAAGTGGAGGGGAAACTCCCTAATTTATTCTCCTAGGCCATTGTCACCCTCGTACCAAAGCCAGATAAAGATACCACAAGAAAAGAAAATTACAGACCAATATCTTTTAGGAATATAGTTGTAAAAATCCTCAAGAAAATACTAGCAAACATCATCCAACAGTACATTAAAAGAATTATACACCATGATCAAGTGGAATTTACCACATGTATGCAAGGATGGTTCAATATAAGAACATCAATTAAAGTAATACACCACTTAACAGAATGAAGGGGAAAAAACACATGATCATCTCAATTGATACAGAAAGGGATTTGACAAAATCCAGTGCCCCTTCTTGATAAAAAGATTTAGAAAACACGGAATTGAAGGAAATTTCCTCATCATGATAAAGGACATATATGAAAAACTCACAGCTAATATCATATTCAATGGTGTAAAACTAAAAACTTTCCCACTAAGATCAGGAAAAAGACAAGGAATGCCCACTGTCATCACTATTATTCAACATTGTACAGGAAGTTCTAGCCAGAGCAATTAGGCATGAAAAAGAAGTAAAAGACATCCAAATTAGAAAACAAGAAATAAAACTTTCTCTATATGCATGGGATTTTAAAAAATTATCTCACACAACTGTGGGGATGCATGAGTCCAAATTCCATAGGGCAGGCTGCAAGCTGGAAACTCCAGTGAACGTTCAGTGAATTCTCCAGGAGAAGCTGGCTGGCTGAAGTAGAGATGGAAATTCTTACTTCTGACTGCTAAAATTATCACTTCTCCTTTTAAGGCCCTGGACTGATTGGCTGAGCCATCTCTCATTGCTGAAGGCAATCTCCTCAGTTGATTGTCGATGTAATCAGCCATAGATGCAATCAATTTACTGCTGATTTAAGTCTACAAAATGTCCTCACAGTAGCAATTAGGCCAGTGCTTGCTTGACCAAACAACCTGCACCATCACCTGGCCAAGTTGACACATGAGCCCAACTATCATAGTAGATGACATGTTCCTATATATAGAAATTCCTGAAAAAAAATCACAACAAAGATTCTAGAGCTAATAAATGAATTCAGCAAAGTGACCGGATACAAGATCAACATCCAAAAATCCGTAGTGTTTCTGTGCACTAGAAATGAACAATCAGAAGAAATCAAGAATAATATTACATTTTACAATAGCAACTAAAAGAACAAATATCTAGGAATATATCTAACCAAGGATGTAAATAACTTGTATGCAGACAATTGCAAAATATTGCTAAAATAAATCAAAGACCTAAATAAATGGAAGGATATTACTTGTTCATGGATTGGAAAACTAAATATTGTTAAGATGACAATTCTACCCAGAGCAATTTACAGATTTAACGCAATCTCAATCAAAATTCCAACAACCTTCTTTGCAGAAATGTAAAAGCCAATTATCAAATTTACTTGGAAAGGTACAGGTCCCCAAATAGCCAAAGTCATCTTGAAAAAGAAAAACAAATTTGGAGGACTCACACTTTCTATCTTAATACTGCTGCAGTATTCAAAACAGCATGGTAGTGGCATAAAAACAGATATAGAGACCAATGGAATTGAATTGAGAACTCAGAAATCTACCCTCACATTTATGGCCAACTGATACAGAGGAAACATATAATTTACTGATAAATCTGGAACACCTTTTTCAAATGAACGGGGACGTTGTTAAAATTTATGCCAGAACAAAGGTGTAAACTTGGATTACCCCAGGCAAATATGGTTATAATTCCATCCTATGATCCACTTTGCATATAGATCCTAGCTAACTTGTACATGTGTACTATGTGTGTATAAAACTACTCTTTACTGTTAGTTTATAGCAGCAAAAAGTTTGAAACAATGTCAAAAATAATCTAGATAAATAAAATATACAACAGAATAATAAAAAGCACACAAAAGAAATGAACTAGATTTCTTTATATAAAAATATTAATTGATATCCAAAACATAAACTTTAGGCGTGAAAGAAAATTCCAGAATATTAAACACAAAGCAACAGGAGAGAGAGAAAAGGAGAAAGAATATATTTATATTTTTAAACTTACATCACTAAACTGTTAATGTAAGTGAAAGCATAAAAATGGAATGGATGAATATACCCCCAAATTATAAAAGTGGTTTTCTCTGGCAATTTGAAAATAGGACCCTGGTCATGCTTTCAAAGGAGGAATTAGTTACATTAGTAATATTTTATTTCTTTAAAAATGATTAGAAGTAAATGTTACTGAAATTCAAGATTGGGCATATGTGCATTTTTAAAAATATTGTTCTTTGTATTTTGTAGTGACTTTTATTACTCAACATAAAAATAAAATGAGACCTCTTTCATGAGGCCTTCCTTGATTTCTTTAAGCCAAACATTCTCTCTCCCTTTCTTCTTCCTCTGTGTGTCTCTAAAATTCTCTAGCTCTCTTATAAGAGTTTTATTATTCTGATCATTGAGTTTCTCTATCCCACTAAGTTGAAAAATTCTTACTGGAAAGAATTGGGTCTTTCTTTTGTATCCCTCTACAACACCTGGCCAGAAATGTAATAAATACAAACACCCATTAAGATTCTAATACAGTAAATATAGAAGGAATAGGATGATTTACATAGGAAACACTTGCCTCTTTTTAGGTGACCCTAGAAAAATTAAAATTTTCAATTTTTTCATGGTTTTCTTTGCTTAATGGACCAATGTTTCATGCCAACTTCCACTGATGTACTTTTGGAATGAAGCCCCAATCAAAGTGAACATATACTGCTTTCAGATAATGTTCCTTAGCATATTGAATATGCTCCAGACTTTAATTACCAAACCAAACCTAGGCTAGCTTGGTAGTTATAAGGACCTGATTCTATTTCTCCTCTCTCATAAACATCAATTCATTGTCCTCGTGCTGAGTTCTAGACTATTGAATAAAATGGGCACTATTTTTGGTTACTCCATTGTGTCACTTTGGCTCTGCCTCTTTAGTAATTTTAACTTCTACCCATCAACACCAGTTAGCATGTTTTGAGCATCTACTGGGTCCACAGCAGAAGTTCTGTTACCTGCTACTCATTTAGACTCTAGTTGGTAAGCAAAAGTTTGAATACAATATGATATTCATTTTGCATTTTTTTATTTTAAGTTTTATGGTTTCATTTTTCCACTCTCATAAATAAAACATATGCTTTTCCTTTTTTCAAAGTCATCAGAGGTTGTTCAGTTGAACAATGCCCAAATCACAAATGAATACTTTGGAAAATACATATAGTAGATACATAAGTATAGATGTGAATTCATTTGGCTCCAATGTGAATTTATTAAATGTACTATGCCAAGTTATCTTTTTTTTTTTTTTTTATCAAAGAACTTTCATTTATAGATGAGGACATAATTAGCAGCAAGGTATTCAAACAAGAACACTTATCTGTCTTTACACTTTGCTTATTCATTTAACTCTGCTTCATAATTGAGGCATCTTTTGTTCAACTATTTTATTTCTAACATTAAACTACATTTCTAAATATTTTTTTTATTTATATATATATAAATATATTTTAAGAGGTGCTTAGATTACCGAAAATATTATACAGAACCCCCTGGGATTCCCATGTTGCCCACCCCACAAAGACACAAACAGATATATGCACACCAATGTTCATAGCAGCATTGTTCACCATTGCCAAAAGTTGGAATCAGCCCCGGTGCCCATCAACAGACGAATGGATAAGCAAAATGTGGTACATACATACAATGGACTATTACTCAGCTGTAAGAAGGAACAAAGTGCTAACACATGGAATAACGTGGATGAATCTTGAAGACCTTGAGTGAAGCAAGCCAGGCACTGAAGGATGAACAGTATATGACCTCACTGATCTGAACTGAGGAAAGTGAGCAGTCTCTGAGAACCATTGTCTGAAAGATAGGTTAACAAGGGAGAGTAAGAGAAGAGCAGGCTTTGAGCCATCACCCATATGGATATGCCAAGTTATCTTTTATCATAAGAACTGTTAGTAAATGAGGACATCGAGTGTGCTTGCTCATACATACATAAAATGCTAAATTGAGGTTTTAATGCTAGTTTGTAAAATGTCTCCTTTGCCCGCTACTTACACTAGAAGGGTACCTTTATTCTTGAAAGTAGAATATATATTTTTAAGAATACTTACTTTTTTAGATCTTTTTTTCAATTCCCCCGCTGTTTCAGACTTAGTTCCAGACATGCCTGGCTACGATTGGTCCCCTAGATTGTTCTCCATCTTAAAGAGACGATATTTTGCATGGAGTGTGTAGTCTTAGATGGTTGACTCGTGTTTGGAGGACTCTACGCACTGTGATATATTTCACAATTACATCTGACCAGTTATCCTTGCACTTTGGAAGTATTGGTCTCTGGTAACACATACACACAAAAGATGTGCTGATGATAACACTGACTTTTCTGAGTGGTCTTTTAAACCTAATTAGCATTAAAAAAAAAATAAATAAAAAAAAAGAAACCACTCCAAGTGGATACATACACTCTCCGCATGGCTGTGATGCTTCTATAGTTAAGAAGGGCAGGAACAGCCTTGGGGAACACTTTTGCTGACCTGGCAGCTTGACCCAAGTTACGTGCACCTCGGCATGAGGTGGAAAGCCAACTGATTCCGTTCATTTTACTCACACTGTACCCCATACCCATATTGACTGGTTGATTGCTTGCTCGTGTTGTCGAGGCTGATCCTCAAAGGTGGTTCACCTGGCCCAAATTCAAATACAGTATAACAAGGTATGAAATATGCATCAGAGGTGGCCAAGGTTTTAAGGCAGGAGCTATATTATAGGTGCCTGGTATTTCGCAAGCATAAGCACAGTATCAAAAACATTTTGGAAATCCTGCTCAGCCCCTGGTGTCTTTTTGACCCTCTCTTGTCCTCTAGTAGAACTGTGCAGTGAAAAGAAATGAAGCTGAAGAG
The DNA here is from genome assembly GCA_026826555.1 of Tolypeutes matacus. NCBI lineage: Eukaryota > Metazoa > Chordata > Mammalia > Cingulata > Chlamyphoridae > Tolypeutes > Tolypeutes matacus. The sequence goes on from JAKSZT010054121.1 coordinate 2,312,684, forward strand.
GCATCGGAGTGGTGGCTACAGCTGGTGCTATGGAGGTTGGCGTTAGGCTACCAGAAAACACACACATTATTTTGACTCCTATGGAAGGCTGCCTTGCTGTGTGTGCATTTCTAAGGCTGTCAGAAGGATTGATTCTGAAATATTTTGGAAAAAAATGCTAAGTACTAGCTACTTTGGGTATTTACCCAGGGGCATTGCAGCTGCTTGGCATTGCTGTGTGGCAGCTAAGCAGTAATCACAGCTATTTCTCTAATTTATTTGTTTCTTTCTCAGCATCTTAGAGGAAGAGAGTTCAAGTCCAGACTGGGGCCCTCATTCCACAGTGATCTCATTCAGCCTATGGCTTTAAATACCCTCTGCAATACTAATGACTCCTAAAATTCTATCTCTGGCCCTGATGTCATCCCTGCATCCCAGGCTCATATATCCGGCCACCTACTAAATAGCTTTGCTTTGATATCTATGGAGTACCTCAAACTTAACATGAATAAAACCATTTCTTGATCTGTCCACCCATACTAGCCCCCTGCCCCGGCTGCCAATTGTTCCTCCCACCATCTATCCCATTGCAGTAAATGGCAACTTCATTTTTGAAGTTATTCCACCAAAGCCTTGCAGTCATCCTTGATCACTATCTCATCCTTGCGCCCCACATCCCAAAGATCCACCTAGAAAGTAGATTCAGTGCCTAACCACCTCTCTACTGCTACCACATTGATCGAAGCCACAACAAATCACATCTTGACTATTTTGTCTGCTAACCCATCAACCTGCTTCTCCCACTCCAACAGTGTCTTTTCCCTTAGCAGCAAAAAATGAATCCTAAAATTTGATCATGTTATCCTCTGCTCAGAAACTACCAATGAGTTTCAATGCCAAGATCTAAACCAAGCCTTCAAAGCCATAATCGATTTGGCCCACTGATACTTCTTTAACTTCATCTCCTTTCACTCTTTCCTTAGTTCATTTCCTCAGTTCATTCACATATATACACACAATGGCCTCTTCAGTGCTCCTCAAATATTCCGGGTATGGTCCCACCTAAGAGATTTTGAACTTGCTCTTTTGTCTGCCTGGAATACTCTTCTCCCAGTGTGTTTCCTCACTGCCTTTAGGATGTCACCTTACCAGAAAGATCTTCCCTCACCAGCCTTTATAAAATATACCACGACTCTCAATGGTCTCTTACCTTGCAACATTTTCTTAATGACCTCTTAATAACTCCCTGATGACTTTGCCCCCTGAATTCAGGCTTTGATTAGTTCACGACCATTTCTACTACAGTGCCATGTGCAGACCCCTATCTGTAAATTGATGCTTAGGTTACTTTGTTCTTTTTTTATGTTCACGAGAATAGTCTGTAATATCTCTACTTCTTCAGTACAAAATCCTCTGAAATAGTCTATGAAACACATGGTTTTGGAAACTGACCTTGTGAAAAGCAGGTCTTGCTACATCTCGCAACATAGTGATGGTGCCTGGATTACAAAGGTTGTTTTTTCCCCCAGTTATCCAAAAAACAGTCTACAAAAGACATTTCCTATATCTTGGGGAGAAACTTGAAAGTTCCCAAACACATTAATGTGCTAACAATTTCCTAGGCTTGCCATTTGCTTCCATCCACTTTCCAAATGCTCGCAATATCTGTAACACATCTTCTATCTTCTCCACAAACAACTCACCTTTCCTAGTCCTCCCTGTCTTATTTCAAAGAGTGAACAGGGAGACATCTTACTCTTCTTTTGTCTAAAAGCCTTGCTCTAACATTTCCAACATTCTCTTTTATGATTTAATTAGATTCCAGAAGTGAGAGGGATAGGTTTTTCTACATTGTGTGAGTTTGCTAGTTCTTTGGGGAGCAGGGACCATGAAATTTAATATTAGTGTTTGTCAAAACATTCAGCAAAGTGCCCTGCCTATGGTAGATACTCTATAATAAAGTCTATTCATTTGGGTTTTAGTCTTTTTTTAAAAAAAATCTCTGTATGTTTATCTATCTTATTAATTAGAAATACAAAGCTAGTTATTTGTTTTTCAAGAGGATAAGCTAGTACAATTCTCTGATGGTGTTGGGCTGGATATTCACTAAGTACAGCTTCCTGACTGATGTACAGTGACACATGCTTGTACCACAAATGGATTACAGGTGTGCCAAAATACCGATTTCCCCTGAGCTCTCATGGCAGCTGAGGTCTCTAGACCAGTTCCTGACAAGATTATTTACCCCAGAATACCCTAAAAATGTAATTTCCAAAATGTGCCTTGGCATGAGAAAGATTGAGTGTTTCTCTGGTCCATGGCGGTTTAATAGAACTTTCCATAAAAATGGAGATTTTCTATATCTACCTGTTTGTTAAGGTAACCACTAGCCACATGTGGCTATCGAGTTCTTGAAATGTAGCTAGCGCAGCTGAGGCTGAGCTCTAGTTTAAACTCTAAACTATATAATCCATTAGGACCCAAAGAGGAAAAATAAATGCAATTTAGGAATTTATCAGGCTCAACAAATATTAATTTGAAGTGTTAATAGCCCATAGTGAGACCAGCAGGCACAAATTAAATTAATAGTCCACAGGCTTGAGAATAAAGGCATCAAAGCAGACCTAATCTTTTAATGTGACGAACATTGTTGGATATTGGCTGGCTGGCTCTGTGTTCTCTTTCTCTTTTGTTGTCTTCTTTTTGTTTGATGCTGCTGCAAATGACAGCGCTGTTGCCTGAAAGTGGCTTCAAAGTCACACCTGCAGGCCTTACCTTACTGAGTTTAGGTGAATCCTGGATTCTGCGTTGTTCTTTAATGGGTCCTGGAGCAATCTAATAATTTGCCTTTGGGTCCTACAGACCATGTGGTTGTTTACTATCCACCTCTTCATCTTAGATGAGCTGATGATCATTGATGAGGCCAGTGCTCTGTGTTCAGCAGTGCTTTAATGTTTGGTTAATCAGTATGGAATTAGCTATTGCTTGCAACCATTGTCTTTGAAGCGTTGTTTTAATCCAAGCAAGAGAATTCTGTAGTCTGTACATTTGAGTCAAAATTCATAAAGGAACAGGAATTCACAATGAGAAAAATAGATTAGACAATTGTTTATTCCTAAAGTAATCATAGGAGAAAATTAGTATCTAATCCCCTCCTCATGTTCTTATATTTATGAACTCTTAAGAAAATGTTTGTGGAAATGCCTACTGGCCCATATTTCTCAAGATGACTCTGATCCGGTGTATCCCACTGCCTCATTAATGTCTGTGCAGAGGGTATAAAGTCCAGCTCTTTTTTTAATTCATGTTGCTCCGTTCTTCTGGAATGGCCCATCCCTACTTTCTTTTCAAGTACATTCTAGCCTTGCTTCTAGAGGCATTCAATTCCCTAAGACTAGTATTAATGCATACTAGCATTTATAGAGCACATTTTATGTGCCAGGCACAATACTAGTTACCCTTATAAGGTGTCTCATTTAACCTTCACAACAAGCCTTCAAGAGATATGTTTTATAGCTGTTTTACCCATGAGGAAACAAAGCTTTAGACATGTGAAGCGATTTGCATGAAGCAATTTTGTAAAGAAGCAGAGCCAGTGTTTGAACCTAGGAGTTCCTGACTTTAAAGTCTCTGGTTCCACTGAAGACAGAGGAGACCAAGAGAGCATTAATGGGGTCAACACGAGTCTCTGATAACTATTAATCCTATACTCACTTGGGACATAATCGAAATAGCTTTGCCAGCTTCCTTGGTTGGCTTCTTGATTCCCCAGTCTCGTTTACATTGTGTTGTCATAGTACCTTCTACCGCTTGGTACCTTCCCACATCAAAAGAAAATCAATTCTTTGCTGAGAGTATCCCATGGTGGATGGGAATGTCTTGGACCCTCCTGGGTAACCTGGTGCAGGTACATTATCTGCTGCACTTTTTACAAGTCCCTCATCCATGGATCTCTCTCTAATTAATAACATCTCTTCTGTCTCTTAACCTTGAACTATAAAACCACCCATTGCCAGGACTACACTTTTCACCTTATTATGAAATACTGTTGTTCATTTGTTGTGGAATTGTTGTTCATGTCTCTTCAACCAGAGTGTAAATTTCTTGTGTGTGGGTATCTTTTTTTTACTTCTTTGGCTTCCCCCTGTAGCACCAGCCCAAATGCTAGGTAAATTACTGGCAGTTCTTACATATTGTTTGTTGATTAAGTGATTGATTATCCTCTTGTTAAGAGTAGATGAAAAGAGAAGCAGAAAAAATACAAGATTTTCTCCAGAGAGGAATGAAATAGCTAAATATACTAACTTCTGGTAATAAATCATTTATATTTATATTTCTCATATAAATATGTAAATAGCTGATACTTAATATTTTTCCATGGGTATTAGTAGTCATTTTTCTGGATTCATGTAGTATATTTTCTAGATAAGTAAGTTTTCTAAAGTAACTGAATCTTATCCCACTAGCCATCATCAAAATGTATTTTTAATGAACAGGGATTTTTTTTTTTTCAGGAGGTACCCAGGACCTCATATACAGGAAGCAGGCACTCAACCACTTGAGCTACATCTGCTCCCCAAATGAACAGTTTTTAATACAAATCTTTAGGAAAAAAGAATCATACAATGACTGCCTTTTAAACTAGAACACATAAAATACAATTAAGTTTTCCCTTGACTAGGCATTCCACAAAAAAATTTTTGAGCCTCTATCTGATGTTGAAAACACTAAGGACATAAGTGTTAAAAAAAATAAAATAAAAAACACCGTAATCCCTCTTCACAGTGAGTTTACAATCTCAAGGGGGGAGTCATTTATATAGAAGGAAAAGTTGCGAGCTGGCCTCTTAAAGGTTGAGCAGAGGTGAGGCTGTCATGTTTCAGGGCCCGGGAAGGAGTCTGGAAACTTTATCCTACGAATCGACATCTGTGGTGGTTATGAAAGGATGAGTTATTTAAGAAGGAGAGAGATTGCATTCCAGAAGGAGTAAAGGAGAAGAGTTCCAAAAGGCCAAGAGAATGTTGAACTGTGGAAAGGATAGAATATTCAGTGTGTTTGAAGCAGAGCAGCTTGAGACTAGTTCCAGACCTTAAAGGAGCTTGAAAACATTTCACATTGGATCATGTTACTTCCCTGCTTACAAATCTCCATTGACTCACTATAGGTTACTGTATTAGTCGGCCAAAGGGGTGCTGATGCAAAATACCAATAATCGGTTGGTTTTTATAAAGGGTATTTATTTGGGGTAGAAGCTTACAGTTACCAGGCCATAAAGCATAAGTTACTTCCCTCACCAAAGTCTGTTGCCACGTGTTGGAGCAAGACAGCTGCCGATGTTTGCTGGGGTTCAGGCTTCTTGGGTTCCTCTCCTCCCAGGGCTCCATTTCTCTCCGAGCTCAGCTCCTCTGTTTCCTCCACAAGGTCAGCTGTAGACTCTGAGGCTCTCTAGCCTTTGCCTCTCTCCGCAAGGCCAGCTGTGAACTGTCAGGAAAACGGCTCCTCTCTTTTCCAGGGGCCTTCTCTCCTTCCTCACAACCAGGTTCCTCTGTATGCTTACTTCCCGGAGCTCCAGCTCAAGACTCCAACATCAAAAACTCCAACTCTATCCTTTGCCATGGCTTTTATCTTTGAGACTCCACCCACCAAGGGGCGGGGCTCAATGCGCTACTGACGTGGCCCAATCAAAGCCCTAATCATAACTTAATCATGGCCAGAAGGACAGACCAGTTTACAAGCATAATCCAATATCTATTTTTGAAATTCATAACTATATCAAACTGCCAAACTGCTACAATTACTAAATAAAAGTCTTAGCTTGCTAAAATGTAAGAGGTGTGAGGCAAGCCCACACAGGATGAGCAGAGCCACATGCCTGAACTCCAGTTGACCGTAGATGCATGAGGGATCCCAGAAAAGATCATCCAAGCCTGGCCCAGATGAGCTGAACCTCCCAACCATCTTATGGACTCATGAGCAATAATAAATGGCTATTTAAGCCACTAAGCTTTGGGGGTCATTTGTAGCTCAGGAGCAGTTAATTGATAAATTGTGTTAGTGTTTTTGGTTTTCTTTTTGCCTAAAGCCAAATGCCTTTGCTATATTTATCATAAAGAAAATGTGAAAATATAATAGAAACAAATTTTGCTGAGCAAATAGACCTGTGGTATTGCTTTTGAGCTGGCACAGATGCAATTCAATTTAATGTCATTTCTTGTTATAAAGTTGGCTCTAAATTTGCTGTTTATACTTCAGTATATGGACATATGTGTATGCATGCCCATGCTCATACTACATTTAACACTTAAAAATTTACCAAACCCCAAAGTTTTCATATCCAGGGCACTGGCTTATTTAAAAATAACTATTTTTATTATGGACGGTTTCAAACATACACAAAATTAGAGTTGAAACCACATATATACGTTACACAGTTTCAATAGTTATCAACATTTTGTGTATGTTGTTTGTAATGGGTTTTCTGTTTTGCTTTGCTTTTTCTTTTCTTCTGAGTGGTATTCAGTGTAACTAATTCCTGCATTGCTGCAAAGAAAATGTTTAAATGACTAACCTCCATTTGCTGCCAAGTAACTCTTTGGCTGTGTGCTGAGAGCAAAAGTAATATAACAGCATTCACAACATAATTAGATTTCAATAGCAAGTTTTATTTAAGGGGTGCCTTATATTATTCCTCATAGGCATGCTTTTCTTTCTTGGGTTTGTTTGTTGTTGTTTTTTTTGGGGGGGTAGTAACCATGTTTTTAATGACTTGTGATAATTGTGATAGCCTTCCATTTGATGAAACAATAGAAAGCACCATAGGAACTCTTTAGTAAGCTTTTAGACAGAGTTGAAGCTGCTTACACTCCTCTTTGGTGGGAGGTTATTTTTTGTTAAATAATAGTTTTTATTAAATGGCTTCTGTCAAAAAGATAATTAGCAACAGTATTAATTGGACAAATGAGAACAATTAGTTTTAAAGGAGGAAATGATGAAGATCTAGGCAAGTAAGTTATAGCTATTCCAGTTGTTTAATAAATAAATGAATCAAAATTTAGGGCTTTATTTTTTTCACTGTACCCAGGATAGAGAAAACACTCTGCTTTCCAGATATATTTCTTGGGAAGGAAGGAAGGGTGGAAGGAAAGACAGGATGGGTGGAGGGAGGAATGGAAGGAAGGGAGATAAGAAGAAAGGAATCAATTTATGAAGGGAGGAAAGGAGGATGGGAAGGAAAGCGGGATGGTGGCTATTTATTTGTAAGTATATTTCTTTAAGCAATAATGCCATCAAAATATCGCAGTCAGCCTACCATTTAAGGCACAATATCTATATTAGTATTATGTTGGAATTTCAGATTTCCAATTACACATAAGTTAGCTTACATTCATAGACTATTGAAGCGACATGTACCATCTCCCAGTACAGCCTCATCGACAGAGGTCAAGAAATTGCAGCAAGTGCAAAAGTTGAATAGCCGTATTACAAATATGCTATTACTGCACCGTAAGAAGCTGTCCACCAATGGTTTAATGGAGAGTACAATTTAGTTTAAAGTAGAATTATTTGGATAACTTTATATTTCCAAATTTTATGCAAAAATGAAGGAAAGGGTTTGTGCTGCTATATAATGTCATTCCAAAGGACATGTCTAGTATTTCCAACAATTACTAAAAATTCAAAAATTTTGATTTATATTTATAAACCTTGAGTTCAATGGAGAACATGCTTATTAAGGTTTGTGTGAAAATGGGATTTGTGGAATGCCTACCTTTTTACTGTCTACTCTCATAAAGAAAGCTTCAAATTGTATGGTGTGATCAAGTCTTGTAATTATTAAAGAGTTCTGCTTATGAGAGCCAATGAAAGACATTGTCATTAAAGTCAGATGAGATGGGTTAAAATCCTGGCTTCTGTCCTCAATGACTGTCTATTTTGGGAAAATGAAAACTGATGCTCAAATGAGATAAGTAACTGCACACCCCAAAATGTGATATAAGCGTTAATTGTTACTATGCATATGCTTGTTTGCAATCTTATATTTATGTTCCTTTGCCTTATAAACCTTAGGTTTATGCTGAGAGTTCCAGCTACCAACATGTCAACTTAATAGTTTGTCTATAAAATTAAGTGCAGTGTGCTATGTCAACCTTCAGTGATAAATAGAGATATTATGTTATCCACTTTGTTTTTAATCCCTGGCTAGGTCTCTTCAATACTGTCACTTACTAAAAAAATTGCTTTTAGCCTACCTTCTTTTTGGTAAAATATGTGTTCAGTGATTGCAAATAACTTGCATAATAACTGAACTATAACAGTATAGGAAACTTTGACTATGAAAATAGTTCCATAATGTGTTTTATAATACGTGAGAATTATTTTTGTAGTTCTGGAATGCCCCTGCTATTCTGCAACACATAGTTTTTTTTTTTTTTTTTTTTTTTTTTTTACGTCTTTAGAGAAGGTCCTCTTAATTTTAGTTGTTTGGACAGGGGATCAAGGCCTTTGTGGTGGTCATTCTTCCTGTGAGGTTTGGAGGGAGAAAGAGTAGGTTACTCCTTCTTTATATGGGCTCTCAATTAATTCTTCTCATTTTGGCCTCCCATCTCTCCCATGCCCCTGTAATGGCTGAACTTTCTAAGTAGGAAGCCTGTATAGGGTTTTGTAGATGCTGCATGGCCTCCTCCTTGCCTGTGGTCCACTCCACAGTAGCCCAGGCTTCAGCTTCCTCCACCCCGTTTCATTAGTCCCCATGTTTCCAATCGCTTTGTCTACCAGAAATCTGAAATTGCTTCCTTGCTGATGTCTTCCCTTGACCTGATAATTTCAGTTCTTGTGGAGATATATAGATATAGATATAGATATAGATATAGATATAGATATAGATATA
>JAKSZT010054121.1:2321559-2354526 GCA_026826555.1 Tolypeutes matacus
ATATAGATATAGATATAGATATAGATATAGATATAGATATAGATATAGATATATAGATATATAGATATATAGATATAGATATATAATTTATTATCCTTTACTGTCATTTCAGAAGGGTCTCATATCTCATAAGGGAATTGCAGTCCACATTGCCTATCCAGGATTTTATCCCAGACAGGCCTCTCCAATTCCAAACCCCATTCTTTACTCACTCTATATTGAGAGTTTAAGATTTATGACTAGCTTAGTCAGTGATAAAGTAAAACATAATAACACATGTAACAAATAGTTACTAAATTCATTTTCTGTTCAAGACACCTTAATAGACCCAGCAAGAAGCATAATCACCAATGAAGTTACTTATTTTAGTAGGGAAAAAAGAAAATATTCTTATAATAATGATAATACTGTTAGATAAATGTCTTGAGAGCTAAGACAAGTGTTTTGTGAATTTGCAGGTGAAAAAACAGTCGCATCTGATTATGAAGCGAGCAAAACTCTTCCTGAGGGAGTAACAAAATGGGTCTTAAATAGTCAATAGAAATTTAATAGAAAAGTAGTCGTGGGGTGAACAGAAAGCATTAAGAAAAGCATAGAGGTGTGCAAGTAAAATACCACACATGTTGTGTTATTGCAAATAGTACAGTTGTGGGCCTGAGCTTGTCTGGCAGTATTTGGAGCAAAAAGAAAGAGGCAGGTATTAGAGATATCTAAGCTATAAAATAAACTAGAATTTGTACCTCACTTTGTCTGTGTATGTATGTGGAAGGGTAGCAAGGAGAAGCCAAGGTTGGCTCTAAGATATCTTACCTGTGCTATAGGGAGAGGGGCAAAGCTATTTGTTAGCAAGATCAAGTCAAAAGGGGGAGCTGACTTGTAGATGAGGATATTACATCATAACAATTCACTTTGGGACTCACCATCCCCTCCTCCCACCAGCCACCCACCCCCACAAACACATTTCTGATTTTAGTACTGATAGAACATCTAAGCCAATGTGTCCAGTAGATAATAGAAATTTTTTATCTGGAACTTGGGAGAAAATTTAGTACATATGCATCATCCATATATATGTTCACCAAATAGGTGTCATTCTAATAGTCAAATTCTGGGTGAAAATTCTCTCAGGCAACTACCAGCCTGGGCCACTGGTGCTTTTTTTGTTTGTTTGTTTGTTTGTTTCCTGTAGTCTACTAGGGCCAGAAAAATATGCATAATTTGTGCTTGGAAATGGAGAAGCAGTTGCAAATGCACTGCCACTCTGGTAGAGTTCTATCTTCGGTCATATCTGGATTGACAAGAGTATAGGATGGCCACACAATGGTCTTTCAGGGCATTACAGGGTATAGTTTCATAATGCACACATTGAGGCTAGAAGTTGCTATGTTCATCACAGTAAACCATGAAATCCCATTTCAGGCTTGCTGTCATTTTTCATTGTTCACTTCTACTGATCATGTTGCTACCTGTGACTGGAATAGTACCAAAACGGCGGGGGGTGGGGTGGGACAGGGAAGAGCCAGGTTTCTGAAGTGTTTTGCCTTCTGAGCATCCTAATATGTAACTTTTGTTGGCTGCTCATCTACATGATGTATAGGACAGCTATAAGTTGCTTTTTTGGTCCTTTGTTCCTTGCTTCCATCCTACCTTCCTATTACCTGGCGCCAATATTTTAAAAACAGAAGAAAAAGTCATCCTTGATCTAAAATATGTTGGGTTTGTTGATGTCCTCCTGCCATTTCCTGCATCAATCGATAATGTTGGTGGCAATCACTTGTTTTGTGTGTCATCTCATCCTTATACAGTACATAAATCTTTAAATCCCAGATGGAGATATTTTAGAAATGGCCTGTACTTACCCCACTGTCCCTTTATTTTGCTAAATTAGATATCTTGGGTTTTCTATTTCTCTTATATATTCTTATTATTATCTGAGGTTTTTCATTGTTCCCTGCATCTTATACTTTTAGAACAATCAGCTTTACCCACACAGCTTTTGACAAGCACAAAATAAAAATAAGCATTGAGTACCCAACATTGTTTATGATAACAGTGTAATGGCTGAAGAAGGTAGACTTCAGGTGTATCACATGCCCACCTCTAGCTTTGGGATCTGGGGCAAGCTGTTAAACAAGCAGCCTCAGTTTTCTCATCTGTAATATGAGGTATCAGAAGGGATGACATTTTGTTGTGGGACTTAAGTGAGATAATTTATGCAAAGTGCTTGGCACAGGACTGGCACACAGTAAATATCCAACAGACAGGTTGTACTTTTTATCATTGTTATAATTCATTTCTCTTTGTGCCTCCCTCCCCACTCCCATACTTATATCACATCCTATTGAGTCATACTTACCTTTTAATTTTGTTTTACATACTGAGCTCTCTAATAACATTTGAACCCTCTGATAACATTTTTGACTTAAGGTTGCATTTTGAGGGCTTCACTTATCACCCAGGTTACTTTGTCTCAGACTTGTTTCTGCTGGGATTTGTCCCCATCAATTCTTGGCCGCCCTGAGGAGTTTCCCAGATCAAACAAAATCCAGGTCTCTGTTCTCTACATGGTTATCAGCCCACCACTCTCATACCTTCATTAGACTTGTCCTAAGCTACCCATGAAGGGGAATGATTATATCTTCTGAGCCCAATTCAGGCTTAAAATACAGATAATAAAACCATTATATAATATAGATTTATTATAGAGCAGGGTTTCTCCATCTCATCACTATTGACACTGGGACCTGCAAATTCTGTGAGGGACTATCCTGTGCATTGCATGAAGTTTCGCAGCATCCCTGGCCTCGAACCATGAGTTACCAGTAGCACCGCTGCCCAAGTTGTGACAACTGCAATTAAGATCCCCTGCCATAGAACTATACCAATGAGCAATTGTGCAGGATTCTGTGTCATGAACACAAAGCCAAGAAATTTAAATTTCTTCTACATTGACGTACAACTATTAATATACCAACCCAATACGATATAGGAGGCCATTAAATAACCCTATATTATACCATGGAAATGTAAAGCATTCTGATATCCCAAGCCAAGCAGAGAATTAAAAATTTTCTGACTCTCAGTAGTAACATGATGCCTTTAGTCCATTCCACAATTTTATTTTATTTTTTTTTAATTTTTATTGAAGTATATCATTCATACACGAACATGCATAAACTATAAGTGTATAGTAAAGATTGTGAATTTACAAAATAAACATGCATAACATCATACAGGGGTCTCATACATCACCTGTCCACCAACACCTTGCATTGTTGTGAAACATTTGTTACAAACTATGCAAGAGCATCGTCAAAATATTGCTACTAACTATAGTCTCTATCTAACATTTGGTGTATTTTTCCCCCAACCCACTCTATTTTTTAAAAATATATTTTTATTACAGAGGTTGTGAACTTACAAAACAATCACGCACATGTGTAGAACTCCCATACAACACCCCTTCACCATTTGCAACATTTGTTACAGATTATGCGATAATATTACCACCAACCATGGTCCATAGCGTACATTTGGCACACTTTTTCCACACCCCTCTATTATCAACACAGTACATCTTTGGCATTGATGCAAGAATATTATAGTATTGCTGTTAATCACAGTCTATAGGTCACACCAATTGTAGTTTTCCCATGCTTCTCCATATTCCCACCAGCCTGCAATAGTGATGTACATCCACTCTAGCTCACAAAGGACACTCTTACGTCTGTACCATCAACCACAATTCTCATCCACCTCTGGGTTTACTGTGTTACTCAGTCCCTAGATTATTCTTTAGCTTTCTTCCAATTGACCTTTACTTCCCCAAACTACCCTTTTCAGCCACAATCCCATTTATAAACTAGCTGCTACTTACTATAATGTGTTACCATCAACTCTATCCATTTCCACACTTTTACAGTCAAGTTAATTAAAACTTCTACATACATTAAGCATCAGTAGTTCTTCTCAACCCTCCTCTTATCTCCTAATAACCTATACTCTAGGTTTTAACTCCATATGTTTATTCTTCGTTTTAGTTCATATTAATGAGACCGTGCAATATTTGTCATTTTGTGTCTGGCTTACTTCACTTAGTATAATGTCTTCAAGATTCATCCATGTTATCATATATGTTCCAATTTCATTTCTTCTTCATCATAGTATTCCATCGTATGTATATACCACATTTTGTTTATCCATTCATTGGTTGGTAGACACTTGTGTTGTTTCCACCTTTTGGCAATTGTGAATAATGCCACTATGAACATCGGTGTGCAGATGTCTGTTCGTGTCATAGTTTTTAGTTCTTCTGGATATATTCCTCTACGAGGAATTGCTGGTTCATATGGCAGTTCTATGTTTAGCTTCCTGAGGAACCACCAAACTGTCTTCCGCAGAGGCTGCACCATTTTACAATCACACCAACAGTGAAGGAGTGTTCCTATTTCTCCACATCCTCTCCAGCACTTATTTTTGTCTGTTTTTTAAATAATACCCATTCTATGCGGTGTTAGATGATATCTCATTGTTTTTTTGATTGGCATTTCCCTAATAACCAGTGATATGGAACATTTTTTCATGTGCGTTTTGGCCATTTGTATTTCGTCTTTGGAGAAATGTCTCTTTACATCTTTTCCCATTTTTTAAATTGGATTGCTTGCTCTTTTATTGTTGAGTTGCATGATCTCTTTATATAGAATGGAAATGAAACCCTTATCGGATATGTGGTTTTCAAATATTTTCTCCCGTTGAGTGGACTGCCTTTTCACTTTCTTAATGAAGTCCTTTGAATCACAGAAGTGTTTAAGTTTGAGGAGGTTCCATTTATACATGTTTTCTTCCATTGCTCATGCTTTCAGTATAAGGTTTAAGAATCCACCATCTACCACCAGGTCTTGAAGATGTTTCCCTACATTTTCTTCTAGGAGCTTTATGGTACTTGATTTTATGTTTAAGTCTTTGATCCATTTTGAGTTAAATTTTATGTAAGGTGTGAGATAGGGGTCTTCTTTCTTTGTTTTTGCTATGGATATCTAGTTCTCCCAGCACCATTTGTTGAATAGATTGTTCTGTCCCACCTGTGTGGTTTTGACAGGCTTGTCAAAAATCACGTGGCCAAAGGTGTGAGGGTCTGTTTCTGAACCATCAATTCAGTTCCATTGGTCTATGTGTCTATCTTTATGCCAATACCATCCTGTTTTTACTACTGTAGCTAGGTAATATGATATAAAGTCTGGAAGTAGGAGTCCTCCAAGTTCACTTTTCCTTTTTAAGATGTTTCTGGCTATTCGGGGTCTCTTCCAGATAAATTTGATAATTGTATTTTCTATTTGTTTTAAAACTGCTGGTGAAATTTTTATTGGGATTGTGGTGAATCTGTATATCAATTTGGATAGAATTAACATCTAAATGATATTTAGTCTTCCAATCCATGAGCATGAAATGTTTTTCCAATTATTTAGGTCTTTTTTTATTTCTTTTAGCCATGCATTGTAGTTTTCTAAATACAAGTGCTTTACATCCTTGGTTAAGTTTATTCCTAAATATTTGATTCTTTTAGTTACTATTGTAAATGGAATTTTTTCCTGACTTCCTCCTCAGATTGCGCATTACCAGTGTATGGAAATACCACTGATTTTTGCATATTGATCTTGTATCCTGACACTCTACTGAAATCATTTATTAGCTCTAGCAGCTTTGTTGTAGATTTTCCAGGACTTTTTAGATATAGGATCATTTCATTAGCGAATAGTGAAAGTTTTACTTCTTCCTCTTTCTGATTTGGATGCCTTTTATTTCTTTTTCTTGCCTGATTGCTCTATCTAGAACCTCTAGCACTATACTGAACAGCAGTGGTGACAATGGGCATCCTTGTCTTGTCCCTGATCTCAACAGGAAATCTTTCAGTCTTTCACCATTGAGTACAACGTTAGCTGTGGGTCTTTCATATATGGCCATTATCATGTTAAGAAAGTTTCCTTCAATTCCTACCTTTAGTAGTATTTTTTATCAAGAAAGGATGCTGTATTTTATCAAATGCCTTTTCTGCATCAATCGATAAGATCATTTGGTTTTTCTTCTTTGATTTATTAATGTGGTGTATTATGCTGATTGATTTTCTTGTGTTGAACCACCCTTGCTTGCCTGGTATAAAACCCACTTGATCATGATGAATAATTCTTTTAATGTGTTGTTGGATTCGATTAGCAAGTATTTTATTGAGGATTTTTGCATCTGTATTCATTAGAGAAATGGGTCTGTAATTTTCTTTTTTTGTAATATCTTTATCTGGCTTTGGTATTAGGGTGATATTGGCTTCATAGAATGAGTTTGGTAGCATTCCTTCTTGTTCAATTTTTTGGAAGAGCTTGAGTAAGATTGTTATTAAATCTTTGAATGCTTAAGAGAACTCACCTGTGAAACTCTCTGGTCATGGGCTTTTCATTTTGGGGAGCTGTTTGATGACTGTTTCAGTCTCTTTACTTGTGATTAGTTTGTTGGGGTCTTCTATTTCTTCTAGGGTCAGTGTAGGTTGTTTGTACATTTCTAGGAATTTTTCCATTTCGTCTATGTTGTCTAGTTTTTTTGGCATAAAGTTGTTCATAGTATCCTCTTATGATCGCTCTTATTTCTGTGGGGTCAGTAATAATGTTCTCATTTTCATTTTTTATTTCATTTACTTGCATCTTCTCTCTTTTTTTCTTAGTCAGTCTAGCTAAGGGTTTGTTGGTTTTGTTAATCTTCTAGAAGAACCAACTTTTGGTTTTGTTAATTCTATTTCTTTTTGTTCTCAGTTTCATTTATTTCTGCTCTGATCTTTGTTATTTCATTCCTTCTACTTGCTTTGGAATTAGTTTGCTATTGTTTTTCTAGATCCTCCAACTGTGTAGTTAGGTCATTGATTTTAGCTCTTTCTTTTTTAATGTGCGCATTGAGGGCTATAAATTTTCCTCTCAACACTGCCTTCACTGCATCCCATAGGTTCTGATATGTTGTGTTCTCATTGTCATTCATCTCGAGATACTTATTGATTTCACTTGAAATTTCTTCTTTGACCCCCTGATTATTTAAGAGTGTGTTGTTTAATCTCCACAAATATGTGAATTTTCGTTATTTTTTTGCCACTTGTTGATTTCCAACTTTATTCCATTATGATCAGAGAAAGTGCTTTGTATAATTTTGATTTTGTTGAATTTATTGAGATTTGTTTTGTGACCCAACATATGGACTATCCTGGAGAAATATCCATGAGCACTTGAAAAGAATGTATGTCCTGCTGTTTTGGGGTGCAATGTTCTGACTATGCCTACTAGGTTTAGTCCATTTATCATATTATTGAAGCTCTCAATTTCTTTATTGATCCTCTGCCCAGATGTTCTATCCAGTGCTGAGAGTGGTATATTGAAGTTTCCAGCTATTACTGTAGAGATGTCTATTTCTCCCTTCAGTTTTGCCAGTGTTTGCCTCATATATCTTGGGGCATCCTGGTTAGGTGCATATACATTTATGATTGTTATTTCTTCCTGCTGAATCATCCCTTTTATTAATATGTAATGTCCTTCCTTGTCTTTAATAACAGTTTTGCTTTTAAAGTCTATATCATCTGATATAAGTATAGCTAACCACAGCTTTTTGTTGTTGTTGTTGTTACTGCGTGTGTGGAATATCTTTCTCAAACCTTTCACTTTCAATCTATTGGTATCCTTGGGTCTAAGGTGAGTCTCGTGCAGACAGCATATAGATGGCTTATATTTTCTTATCCATTCCCCCAGTCTGTGTCTTTTGATTGGGGAATTTAATCCATTAACATTCAGTGTTATTACTGTAAAGGCAGTTCTTATTTCATCCATTTTGATCTTTGGGTTTTATCTGTCATTTTATTTTCACCAGTCTTTTGACACTTTTAGTTACTGTTACTGATACAGTCATCATTTCTAGATTCTTTTCTAAGCCTTTCTCTCCTGTCTTTTCTTTTCAGGCTGTAACACACCCTTTAGTATTTCCTACAAAGCCGGTCTTTTTATTATAAACTCTCTGTTTCTGTTTATCTGTGAATATTCTAATCTTGCCCTCATTTTTGAAAGATAATCTTGCCAGATATAAAATTCTTGGCTGGCAGTTTTTCTCTTGCAGTATCTTAAATATATCATACCACTGCCTTCTTGCTTCCATGGTTTCTCATGAAAAATTGTCACTTAATCTTATTGGGTATCCCTTATATGTTATGCATTGCTTTTCTCTTGCTGCTCTCAGAATTCTCTCTGTGTTTGGCATTTGACATTCTGACTAGTATGTGTCTCGGAGTTGTTCTATTCAGATTTATTCGGATGGAAGTACATTGTGCTTCTTGGACACAGATATCTGTGTCCTTCAATAGGGTTGGGGAATTTTCCACCATTATTTCTTCAAATATTCCTTCTGCCCTTTTTCCCTTCTCTTCTCCTTCTGGGACACCCATGACACGTATGTTTGCACATCTCTTGCTGTCATTTAGTTCCCTGAGACCCTGTTCAATTTTTCCCTTTCTTTTCTTCATCTGTTCTTTTGTATGTTCACTTTCAGAGGCCATGTCTTCAAGCTCACCGATCCTTTCTTCTGCTTCCTCAAATCTGCTGTTATTTGCCTCCAGTGTATTTTTAATTTCATTCATTGTGCCTTTCATTCCCATAAGGTCTGCTATTTTTTATGTATGCTTTCAAATTCTTCTTTGTCCTCCCCCAGTGTCTTAATATCCTTAATCTCTTTAGCCGTCTCATTGAATTTATTAAGGAGATTTGTTTGAACATGTGATTAGTTGTATCAATTCCTTTATGTCATCTGGAGGCTTATCTTGTTCTTTTAACTGGGCCATATCTTCCTGTTTCTTGGTATGGATTGTAATTTTTTGTTGGTGTTTTCGCATCTGGCTTGCTAGATGTATTTATTCTGGGTGCAGTTTCTCCCTTTGGTTTAGGGCTTTCTTTTCTTTTCTCCCTTGTTTGTCATGTAGTAGGAGTCGAGGATGTAGTTAGTGCTGTAAGCTATGGAGGCTGAAGCTGCCCACGTTGCCCCAGGAATTGATGAAGTTTCTCCCACCTTTCTCCTCTGTCAGGGGTAGGGACAGAGCTGCAGCCATGTATAATAATCCAAGTTGGGCAGGACAAGACTCTCTGTAGTTTCCTGGAGAGACTGATGAAGCTTCACACCCATTCCTCCCCTACCTTGGGTGGGGATGGAGCTATAGTTGTGGGCAGCAGTCTATGACATGTGGGTCCAAAATGACCACAGTTGCCCAGGTAAACTGACATAGTACTAGACCCCATCCCTACCAGGGGTAGGAGTGGACCCTCTGGAGTGCCCAACAATCTAATCCGTTTGGGCCGAATATGCCTGCATTTGCCCTGAGAGGCTGAGGGAGTACTGTCCCTTCTGCCCTTTAGGGGGTGGGAACGGATCCACCAATGCCTAACAGTTCAGTCCCTTTAGGCCGAGAATACCTGCCATTGCCCGAGAGGCTGAGGAAACACCAGCCCCCTCCTATCCTATTAGGGCTGGATCCACAGGCACCCAACAATTCAGTCCCTGTAGGCAGAAAGTACCCGCCGTTGTCCAGAGAGGCTGTGGAGACACCAGACCTCTCCTGTCCTATTGGGGGGTGAGGGTGGATCCACAAGTACCCACCAGTCCAGGCTGTGTGGGCCAAAAGCAGTTACCCAGAGAGGCTTATCCTATGGACACAGTCCATCTCTTATCCTATTGGAGACGGGGGTGGAGCCACAGATGCCCAAAGGTCAGGTTTATGCAGGCCAAAAGTACCTGCAGTTGCCCTGAGAGGCTGAGGGAACACCAGTCCCCTCCTATCCTTTGGGGGGACAGAGGTAGAGATGGACTCAAAGACACTCAACAGACCTGTTTGTGTGGGCTGAAAATGCCTGCCATTGCCTGGAGAGGCCGAGGATACCCAGCTCCTCTCCTATCCTATTGGGGTGTGGGGATGCAGCCCCAGGTGCCCGAGGATTCCGTCTGTGCCGCCGGAGAGCACCTGCAGTCACCTGGAAAGCCTGGTGCAGGTCTTGCCAGCTTCCTCTCTGCTGGAGGTCGGGCTGGAGCCTAAGCTAGGGATGCAGTCTGATCTTGGTGGAATGAAGCCAGTTCCCAACTTCACTGGATTTTCAGTCAGCCAGGCTTCCCCTCATGCCGGGGGCAGAGTCAAAATGGCAGGTACTGGACCCTTTCTAACTTGGACAGGCTCAAACCCTGTTTCTAGGATTATACTTTAGCCAGCCGAGTCCACTAATCAGTAGCTGAAGTCGGTTGACAACTGTCTCTTCCTCCACCGTTTATGGGAAATGGAGCTTCTAACTCCAGCCATGGAAGAGCTCCTGATGTGGCTTGTGCTGCTAGAGTAGGATGGGAACCAGCCTCTAAGGTGTGGCTTGCAGTTTCCCAGAAAGATGGTGCAGCTCCCCGTAGCTTCCTCCCTACCAGAGGTGGAGCTGGGGTTTAGGCTAGAGCTGCAATCTGATCTGGGCGGTGTGATTTTCAGTCAGCCCGGCTTCCCCTCATGTCAGGGGCAGAGTTAAAATAGTGGCTGCTGGCCTCCTTCTGACCTGGACAGGTTCAAAGTTTAGCTGTTCCTAGGATTATACTTTAGCCCACCAAATTTTCTAATCGGTAGCTGAAGTCAGTGCCACACTGTGTCTTCCTCCCCTGTTTTTTTGGGAAATGGAGTTTCCAACTCCAGCCACAGAACAGCTCCCGAGGCGGCATGTGCCTCCAGTGGAGGATGGGCACCGGCCTCCATGGTGTGGAATGCTCTACTTACGAATCTTCTCTGCAGGTGGACAGTCTCCTCCTTCCATTCTTTCAAGGATGTTGCAGGATGCTCTTCTGGTCTCCTGGAGCCCCCAAACAGGTACTTTAGATAGTTCTGGGAGATTGCTAACTGCCCTGTAGCACGAGCTGACTCCAGGAGCTCCTTAATCTGCTGCCATCTTGGCTCTCCCCCTCCACAATTTTCTTTTAATAAGCATTTCCAAATAGCCTGGAATTTATTATATTTCATTTTTGAAGGCCTCTTACTTGCTAATAAGAAAAGAAAAAAATGATATGCTGTGATAATTTTTTGTACTTTTTCATTGCTGCAGAAAATATACATTCTTCACAGGACATGCAATTTCTTAGAATTGACTATTTTCCTTAGAAGCTAATTGGTGACAGTTTTTTTTCTTGCCTGTCAACAATAGTGAAAACAGTAGTTGGCACACTCACCTACTTGATTATAGCTATTACATCAATCAACATCTTTTTCCTAGGGTTCACCCTAATTTCTCTCAATAATTATGTATTGTTTCCTTTTACTCACCATTTGTTTTTGCTTTAGTTTTGACTGCACATGCAAATTTATTTAAAATGGTTGAAATCAGTCATGCAATCAGTCAGAATTCTTCTCCACAATGTTTATGCAAAATGCACTGCGGCAATTGTTTTCAAAATGAAATTTTGAAATGTTAAAGCTGCCTTTATTTACTCTGTGTCTACCCACACTCTCTTTTATTGGCCCTCCATGTCTTTCTCAGTGCATAGGGTCAGAACCAGGGTTTAGGGGGTGATTGAAACAGTTCCCAGATTTGCCACGAGTCCAGGTGAGGCTAGCAGGTCTGCAAATAATAGAAACCAGGGCTTAAGAGACAGCTGTAGAAGGGTGACAATGAGTAGAAAACCTGAGTCCTAGCATTAGCTCCATGCTGATCACTTTTCCTGTGGTATTCTTGAGTGATTCTGTTTTGAAAAGAATTATTTAGTGAATATAGCCTTTCCATTGTTTATATTACCTGGAGGTTTATGAAGATATTGGAAAGTGATTACATACAAATTCTATCACTCCTATGTTAGAATAGTACTTCATTGTAAATATTTTTTAAACAAATAATTAAAAAACTAAATTAGACATGATGATATTCAACTTGCCAATTGAATATGTTCCACACATTCATGAACCAGAGTACTAGACAATTGTTCTTGGATAAGTGTGGCATTGATTCTATTGGTTAAAAAATAACCTCAGGGATGTACATTTTTCTTATGAATGATGTAAATGCAAAAGAAAATAGAGGTTAACCAAGGTGTATCTCATAATAAATGAATATGCCATTAGCCTGAAATGTGAAACTTGATTTGGACCATTTATTCAGTTCTTTGGGGGACCACTAGAAGATGAGCTATCAGTCTATGGCTCGACTTTACAAAACATAAATCAATGATTAATAATAAAATTCACTAGCCTCTATGGAAGGTAACTGAATTGATTCAGAAGAATGAGTCTCTTGGTTCCTTCTCCCCCACAAACCTGCCTCTCTTAAACTGCCCCCATATCATTAAATGGCACCTCCATTCCATATTTACTCGAATCCAAAATTGAGAATCCCCCTTAATTCCTTGCTTTTCATTTGCATTCCACATCCAGCTTATCAGTAAATCTTGTTAGATCTATCTACCAAATAGATACATAGAGGAAAAAATCCAGCCATTCCATCACCAACATCAAAGCACCACCACATTTCAGTGGACTGCTTCAGTAGCCTTCTAACTGGCATCCCTACCTCCACTCTTGTGCCTCCACATCATGCCATCCTCCCAGGCACCAACACCAAAATGCCAGATTGATATTTCTGGTATAGAAATGCTACAACCTGCCTCCTCAAAACCCTCCAGGGCACTCCCACTGTGCTTTGAGTAAAACCCAAGTCCCTTCCATATTCTACAAGGCCCTGCCTGAACTGTCACATGACAGTCTCTGAATCCATTGTCACTCTTTCCTTAGGTCAGTCTAGTCACAATGGCCTTTCTGCTATCCCTCAAAGATGCCAAGTACACTCCTACCTCAGTGCCTTTGCACTTGCTCTTCCCTCTGTCTGGCATGCTTTTCCTCCAGGTATTCACATATCTCATTCCATTGCTTCACACAGGTATGTTTCAAATCATCTGCAAAGCAAACTTTCCTGACGACTCTTTCTAAAATAGCACCTGAATTAGTTTCTATCTCCTTAGTGTCTTTTCCTTTTCCTTCCTTCCTTCCTTCCTTCCTTCCTTCCTTCCTTCCTTCCTTCCTTCCTTCCTTCCTTCCTTCCTTCCTTCCTTCCTTCCTTCCTTCCTTCCTCCCTCCCTCCCTCCCTCCCTCCCTCCCTCCCTCCCTCCCTCCTTCCCTCCCTCCCTCCCTCCCTCTCTCTTTCTTTTTCTTTCTTTCTCTTTCTCTCCCTCTTTCTTTCTCCTTCTCTCTCTCCTCTCTCTCCTCTCTTTCCTCTCTTTTTTCTTTTTCTTTCTTACCTTCCTTCCTTCCATCTATCTTTCTGTCTGTCTGTTTCTCTGTACTTACAACCAACTAACAATATATTATTGCATCTATTCCTTTACATGTTTGTTTTCCATCTGCCTCTCCAGAATACAAGCTCTGTGGAGCAGTAAGTTTCTTCTTTTTCACTGTTACACCTCCTAGTGACTAGAAGAATGCCTGGCAGAGAGGAGGTGCTTAAAAATATTTGTTGAGTGAATGAATGGAGGAATGTGTTTGTTTTCTTTGCATTATAAGCATGCATCACTTTTCAAATTACATAAATGAAATATTAAGTATCCAAGCTGGTCAAAATAACTTCTTGATTTTCCTGAATACATATATTTTGATAGATCTATTAAGACTTATGCCCTTGGGAGTATTTGCTCTGTCACCTTGACATGACTTTTAAATCAAGGTTATCTTGTGTAGCTTGGTTAGTTTATTCATAAACTGATCTCCCTGCAACTCTGCTTAATTGCTTTGTCACTCCTCTCTTTGAGGCTTCTGAGGCTTTAATGACTCTGTTGTGAGTCACCATAATTATTTGTGACAGAAAGGAGAAAATTTTCCAATCTCAAAGTATTAGCGATAAGAGAAAAAAGGATATTCTGAGGAATAAATGAATGCTTGAAAATACTTTTGTTGTTGGATATATAGCTATATTTATTGTATAATTAGTGAGAGAATTGTCTCTACTATCTTTTTTTAGTTTTTTTTAATAGATAAAAATGATTAAAATTTAAAATCACCCTGTGCTTCATGTTACTATTGTCAAAAGTTATTTACCTTTCCAATGATTTGTGTGTGAGTGTGTGTGTGTATGAGTGTGTGTGTGTGTGAAAGAGAAAGTATTTTCAAAAGGCAAGTTGTTTTCTTGACAATAAAATGGCAGTTGGTCTAGTCATGGTCTGATGATAGTAACTTTCGTGGGTTTTTTTTTGTTTTGTTTGTTTTGTTTTGTTTTGTTTTGTTTTGTTTTTGGTTGAATTTCTTCCAGTCCCACCTTTGGCCATGCAGAAAATAAAGAGGGTTTGTGTTTCGTACATTGTCATTTTAATTTTTATTGGTTATTACCATCCCTACCTTTTTTTTTTAACCAGGACTATCCTCTATCAATTGAATCCAGCTAATATTTATTAAATACTATAATGTGTCAGACATGTTCAAATAATGGATAATTCAGTACACATCCTTCCCTTGTTGCAGCAAAATCGGTCACCTCCAAATGACTGTGGAGCTGAACTACATCTCAGCTTTAACAATCACCTCTTTTTCACAGTAATTTTGCCAATATATCAAATCAGGTGCTGTGATTTCTGGACGTTTCCATTCACTTTTTTCAAAGGTTAATTTGGCAAGGCAAATCATACAAGAAAGGTGCCTGACTGATAACTGTTGTAGCATAATATATACATAGCTCACAGATTGCACTGTAAGAGCTCTCTGCTCTAGGTTGAAGTCATTTAGTTGCACGTTTTTGCTCTCCTAGGAGACTGCACACACCTTGAGGGCAAACTTTGCACAGGGTTATGCAATAGTTGCTCAACTGAACTTTCGAGGAACATATAACATAGAATTGGGGAGCAGGGACCTGGCAAGGACTCTAGCTTGAATTTGTTCTGTTACTTTTGGCAAGTCAGTTATTCTTTTTCTAAAGAGAATCGTTTATTTCTAAAACAAGAGAGTTGAATCAGCCCAGAATTTTAAAAAAATTTATTACATTTTTAACCACAGACCACTGTAAGTTATAGTACAGGCAGAAACCAGATATGAGGCTCACACTGATACTTCAAATTTCCATCACTATGCTTGGTACATTTCAGTGTTCAGTAAATATCAGTTGAATTGAATTGAATTGAATTTGTATTATTGGGTGAAATACTGAGCCATAAGATAAATCCATGCAGAGCCACTTTTGTCAAAGTGGAGTGGGGGACACGGAGCCAAATATAGTGGGCCACCCCTATCCCCATGTTCATTTCGCCGCGCCAGAGGGGCAATGTGCAAATCCTAGGGCTTTAGGGAACGCAGTTAAATCAAAGACCTTGATAAGCATATGCATTCTCTCCAGCTCTAATATTCTATGATTCCATGACTTAACCTCAAAGAATTCCTCTACTAGGAGTTTGTCACATGAAATGTTCTTAAGTATGTCATGGGGTGGGTGGAGAAGTAAAGTGGAAAACCACATAGCATTTTATATTTCTAAACAAATGTGCTACGTATGGATTTTATTATCTTTCTCAACATATCTTTTTCCCCTCTTACCATAAACCAATGTAGGATATGTTAGAACAGGGAACATTTCTCTTAGCTCCTTTATAGCAAGCTATTGAGTTGTCTTCTTGTAACTACATAATTGCAAGAATTGATCAACTGAGTTAATTTACTGAATCAACCAATTATTTTAATACCATATTTGCTTTTGAAGTTCACCAAAATCATTTGATAACCAGTCTAAGAAATGTTGCTTTCTGACCTATTAATGGTGAACTATTTTACCAACATATCATGAATAAACTGATTATTTGGCTGGTAGGAGAGTAAAAATCTGTTAAGATCAATTTAGGCAAGAAATAAGAGTATATAAGGTTAGTCACAGAGTGATATCAACTCTTTGGGAAGAATTTCAAATCGATTGATCTCAACCTATTACCCCAGCTTTCTTTTCCCCTTTGTTCCCATCCCCTTGTTAAATAGAAATGAATACGAATGAATAATGCATTCAATTCATTATGAACAAAGGCTGTCGATCCTATGTTAGGTTGGTCTCCCAAACCAGGACTCTTAAAACACATCCCTGTTTTTCAGGCTTGGGGTACATCTTCCCTTTGCATTTACTGTATGTTTTGTTAAACAGAGATTGGGGTGAGCTGCTAAAAAGCAGCTTGAATTCTTGAATCCTCTCGTGATGAGAACAACTCTTGGCCCTGCTCTCTAGATCAGCCTTTCAGTTATCAACTAAGCTGGCATTTCATCCTGGCAAGGAAGGAAGACAGCCCTCAAAGCAAAAAACGTTTTGTTCAGCAACCCTTAATTGATCATTTCTGTACTTGATACAGGTGGAAGTTGCAATGGCTGGTTTCAAGGGACCAAGGCAATTCGATCAGAGAGAGACAGGGGCCTTAAGTAAGGAGAACTGACTATTTGTCTATAGTCCAGATAGTCTCTTTTAGCTAGGAATGAAATATACAGTGGGAGACCTATCTTCAAGGTGCTGAAGAACAAACTCTTAGATCGGTAGGCCAATAATTAATAAATCAATGGGAGCTCAGAGCAGAAATGTGTAGAGACTTAAAATCAAGGAGAGTATATAATGCAAGTTAGCAATAAATACTATAAAATATAATTGGTTATTGAAATAAGGGGTTTTGATTAAACGGAAAGTACCGTTTAAAATATATTCTCTTGTGATTTCTTATATGTATGTGAGTGTGAACATGTTATATCTGTGCTAATTTAATGCTACATTGCTATCCCATTTGGAAGATATGTATGTAAGAAATACTTAAAGTAATTACTATGGTTATCGGTTTGAGGCAATGGGATTCAGGATATGAAAACTAGGAATGATATTAAGAATGAAACACCATTATGCAAAAATAATCATTGAAATATTACATGTATCGTGTGATTTTAGCACAGAGAAAAATGTAGAGCATCCCTTAAAAAAGAAAATGCCTGGTGTTCTTAAGGACTGAATAATCCTGATTGTGTAATTCAACAGTATCATGCCACTGTGGCTAGGAAGTATTAAATTTGACTCATGTACAATATAATGGCTTTTCAGCTTGCCCAAAGGTACTACCTGCAATATGTAAGTCATTATTTGCTATAGTGCTTTGACACACTACTTTGAGAATGAAAAATATTACAGAAAATAAACTGTATTCTATCCTTCAGTTCATGCACCATAACAATAATCTGTGTATTATTATTTTCAGCTCCTCTGACTGATAAGCCACCCAAGCTTTTGTATCCTCTGGAAAGTAAACTGACAATTCAGGAGACCCAGCTGGGTGAGTAGCTCTCTAATTCTAGTTAATACAGTTTTCTCAATACATTCAGACAGCTAATAAGCCTAGATCAGAACCTGATGTAATACCCTGAGCTAAGCCCATGTGTGTTTAAAAGGAACAAAATTAGAAAAAGTCAAAATACATAGTTCATTCCATCCCTTGCAGCACATGTACTTGGAACAAACTGGATATATGGGTGTAAATGTTCATGTTTTATTTAAATGCTTTTAAGAAGGTTTTAGTGATAGTATTATCTTGCAGTCTTATAATTATTGAAATGGTTTTAAAATAGGCATTATTTGATTTATAAAAGCCATTAGTACATTAAAATAAAATTTCTGAAAATTTGAAGAAAGAGTACAGATTCATTACAATAAGTGTCATCATTTGGGTGAAAATTCATTTTTATCTAAGCAAATATACTAGCTAATTTATGGATACTACACTAATAAAATGTGAGTAAGTGGCATTTGGTTAAGAGACTAATAAGTTGGGGACAAGAGACCATGGACAATATATACTTTGATTAAAAAAAAAAACATGCAGTTGTCCACAAACCTGGATTCTCAAATACTTACCTTAGAGGTAACTCTAGAATTTCTGAGCCTTATTTAGTGATATTTAGTCATAACAAATTACAGAAAAGTTCCCTTCATTATAAATGTATATAGTACATTCAGTTATATTCTCTTAGGTTTTAGTTTGATTTTAAATGTAGTATACATTTATATAATTGTACACTTTAGCAGAAAATTATTTTAGTGGCTTGATATAAAATATTCTCTCTCAATTTAATATGAGATATAAGTATAGATATATAGAAATAATATATAGATAGATAAATATAAAAGATAATAAAAAGTGAAATTTAAACTGTAGATTGATGTTTCTTATGGAATTTCTTCCTACATAAGCCATTTGTGGGTAAAAAGGCATTTACAATATAGAACTAAAAAAGAATCAGTAGCCCATCTCTTAGAGTTACCAATGTTGTTGTTCCTGTAGTGAGAATGCGGATCAAAATTACAAATCCATTTTCTAAATGAAAATGATAGACATGATGATCTTTGCTAATCAAATAACCAAAGTTATGGTATAAAAAGATATGACGATGGCTTCAGAATCTGTAAAATTGTAGTCAATTCTAACTAATCAATTCTAACACCGGACATATATATATTTGCCAAGTTTGAGGTATGAACATACGCAGGATTTATACAAGTCAAGTTCTTAATATGCTACCTTAATGGCAAATTTAAGGTCTTTGAATTAATTTTATATACATGCCAGTAGTATTATGATTGCTGTTATTTTGAGATGGAAGACTTCACAAATTGTATTAATGCAATGCTAATATGAAACAAACAGCTATACTAAAATTCTACAAACTATTCACCCATGCTATGGTATATTGTGACATATTATATTTTATTGCTGCTTTCTAAAGGCATTTTGAAACATAAATGAGTCATAAGTGGCCACACTTGTATACAACTTGTAATAACTCCTAGGAAAATGTATTTCTAAGTACTTACGCAAAACTATAAACATAGTGGGTCAAGAAGGAGGAGCTTTATGGCACCTGTTATCTGTAATGAACATAGGGAACATGAAGTTATTTATAGCTATTTATTTGATAACAGTTAAAAGAATTTTATGATTAATGGATACCCATTGGGTTTCACTTTATTGTCTCTGGACTTGGAAAAAATCAGACTATTCTCTACCCCCTCATTTTACAAAGTAGAATAAATAATTTATAAAGCTTTTTTAAACCATTACTTTTCTTGAACAAAGTTGTAAAGACCAGCCAAATCAAATAGAAAATATGAAAATTTCTTATGTGCATTGAAAAGTTTCACTGTATATTCATCTGAAGAAATTGCGCCTGCCTCTCATCAAAATACCCCAGGAAATACTCTAATAAACTCATTCATTTTCACTGCCAAAAGAAACAGGAACTCTGTTTAACCACCAAGTAAACTGGAGATGTCAACATGGGATTCTTTTAAACAACTTTGGTTTTGTTTTGTTTTCTGATTCCAGTTCTCTGTGTATGGGCTAAATCATTCACTAGTTTGAGAAGTTTAACCTTAATCCTTAAATCTTTGAGCAACAGTTTATTTGCTAGTGCTGTTTCTGCGATGGCATTGGAGTAGGTGAGTAGGAAAAATAGGGAAGAATATTGAAGACAAAAAAAAAGACTTGAGATGACTAAAATATATTTATTTTCTATGATGTGTACTTTGATTTTTCACTTCTTTGGTGATTTGCTTTTAATTAAATTTCTGATTTGAAAAGCTATCAATTTTACCAAGCTCAAAATATGATATGAAATCCTAAGAAAGGAAGACTGAGTGGAAAGTTATAGGGGTATGAGTAATGAGGGTGGCCTTGGCCAGTGATGGGGAACCTGAAAGTGGTCCCTACTCTTATGAGTAGGTGAGAATCCCCAACAGAATTTCATTGGCCATGAGCTCAGGGATCTGCCTCCACCTGTTCCTAAATTGAGAGTTGACCTGAGAGGATAATAAAACTCCTTTATGGGTTATATTATATGAAAACTCATCAGGAATGATGCAGACCTGAGCTGGTGCATGTCTTGAACATCTTGGTTAAGCATCTTGGTACCTTCTTGAGCATCCTGGCTAAGTTATATACACATTCAACTGACCCTCATAACCTTACATCAGTTCTCCAGTTTGTTCACAAATATATAAAATTCATCAAGAATGAACCTTGATAAAATCCTGAAGTGCACATATTTATCTTCATCGCTAAATTCTCTTTCCTCTGCCATTTGCTGGCCATTCCTACCTTTCCCTTTCAGCATTCCTTATTTCCTCTGCTCTTCCAATTCCTTTATCCTCTCAATACCAGAAAGGGTCTGATAGTAATATTTAAACTGTTTCATTTCATTTCAAGTATGTAAGTACTTTTACTTAAAAGCAAAATATTTTAGGGGAAAAAAATCAATGTAATGGTACCTAAATTCATATAAATTATGTAAATTTCTGAGTTTGAATTTCAATCAATATGTAGTCATAGCCTGGCATTTCCATTTTAAGTGATAACTGTTAGTTCTAAATGTGGATACAAGAAGCTGTCCCCTTTTAAATAACTTTCAGGCATCAGCAAATATATGGATAGCACTTTCTTGGGCAAAAGGCCCAGAAATCACACTGTGTAATTCTCAAGGTCAATCCAGGGGATGAATCTGACTTAGTCTTTTCAAGAGGCTGTAGTCAAGGGAATCAAAAGACAGACACCATTGTATTGTGGGGCCTGGTCCCTGAAGATGTCAATCAGAGCTGCAGCCTGCCCCTTATGGCCAGGAGCCTATTTCCAGAACTTTCCAGATCAGAGAATCTACCCAGACCTTGAAAAGGTAGAAATCCATCTTACCCTTGATCTGGTGAGACACTTTATATTTTACAACTCAGAATTTACTGAAAATTATCATTAATTACTCTACAAGATATGGTTATTACTTTGTTTAAATTTTGGTTTCTTATTAATATTATACAGCGTAGTTGTAGAAGTTTTGGGAAGCAAGTATGCTGCCAAGAGTAAGTGGCAGTGGCAGCCACATGGGGGGAATCCAGTGAGATCACAGTGAGCCACCACTGCATGCCTATCCAATGAGCAACTGAAAAGAATCTTCTTTCTTGCACTTTGCATTATAAACACATTCTGCTCCTATTAAATATTTTCAGAAAACATCCTTTTAATGGCTCCATGATATTCATGTGAATGTCCTGTAGCTTCTTATATATTGCTGGACATTTATATCTTTCCCATTTAAACAATCACAAATAATAATGCTATGAACATCTTTACCTATACATTTCCCCCTGAGTTTATAATTATTTCAACAGGACAGATTCCTAAAGGAAATCTACCAGGTTAAAGAAAATAATTTTGTTACAGATTCTTACTATGTATTTTCAGAATTCTTACCAGAGAAGTTGTATAAACCTTCATCAGAAGTATGTGATGGTAACTATTTCACCACACTCTCAGCAATAATTAGTATAATCACTTTTTAATCTTTAATACAAATGATAAAAAGATTTAACTTTGCATCATAGAACTCTTAAAGGAAAAAAAATCTCCTTTCCTGAATACCAAAATCATTTAATGCTCTCCCCTCTTCCCTCTTCTCTCTCTCCACACACTGAACAACAGTAGCCTCTCTCCCTCTGTCTCTCCCTCCCTCTCTGTCTTTCTCCTTCTCTCTTCTCTCCCTCTCTCACTTTCTCTCGTGCGCGGACATTGCCTACATTTGGAGGGATTTAAATAAATCTAGTCAATTTAGGTAAGTGTCTATGATTGATGAAATATAGAAACCTAATTGCATGTTTATACTCCATATCTAATTTTCTAAGTTCTTCTCCTCCTCATCCAGATGCTCAAGTGAGAGTGTCCTCTAGATGCTATGTTTCTTAATAAATTACAGAGTAATCTTGCGATGTAGTCTCGGCACATGGAACCTGTACCCTAAGTGTGTGATAAGAATGTGTACATGCCACAAAGGACATAAGTCTCCAATTTTTCTGGAAAAGAATGAAGAGACAGAATTGAATAAGCTGTTCATTGGTGATCTTATTCTCTTAGATATTTAGTTTACGTTGTTAAAATTTTGTGAAAAAGCAAACCCTTAATATTTCTGAGAAAGTAACAAGGATCACCAAAAGTTAATATCTAGAGGAAAATTCTTGATGACAATAATGAACTTCAACTTTTTAAACATCTGTCTCGTGTAAGGACATACTATAGACTAGTTAAAATAAACTGTCACACTAGAAATTAACTAGTACTCCTTGCCTAATTACACCATGCTGTAGTTTATAGAATTTTAAATTTCAAATAGACTGAAGGAAAAATAGCCATATATTATACAATGGATTCTGATAGATATTTACATAGAAAAACTCGCTGCCACTAAAATTATACATAGTTTATTGTTTTGCTAAAATAATTAGCTATTCAAACATATGCTTTACTTCAATGCTTTATATGTTCCCAGAAATGATATGTAAATATATTATGCATGGAATGTGTTCTATTCAAATATGCTAGTTGAGTATCTAATCCAATGAAATCCCATAAGGGAATTCTTTTATGGAGTGAAGAATAGCCCTCTAACATTTGCTATCTAGGACTATATTTTGATAGCAGTCATTTTCTTGAAACCAAACAAACTTTTTCTGAATAACTCCTATTCTATCTCACTAACCTTTGGAAAGCTTTTTATTTCCTCCCTAATATTAAGTAAAGCATTTCCCTACCCTAGAAACAAAACAATTTAAGAGTCGAATTTGGTACCCAATTCTAAAAGTAGCATACAATACTGTTGAGTCTAAAAAATAGCATTGCTGAGTTGTGCAAGTGATGCAAATAGGACCTTTATTCCCAGGGATAGGAAAGTTGGTGTTGACTATTTTTTTTCCATCCGCAATTACCCTTTTGATTATCCTGAAGCAAATGTAATGCTGTTGACTTTGGTTTTATCGCACTGTAGGGAATGCACAAAACATATTTTCACAGACCATTTCAAATTAAAAGAAAAAAACAACCATAAAACTTCATTTTCTCTATGGCAGAAATATAATAATACCCAAAGTCCAAGTTTTAGATGAAAAATGATGTGCTTGTTGACCCCTCAAGAAAGTCAGGCCGATCAGCATAGCTCTATTGCCCAAAACAAAGCTGGATAGACATATATTAGAGCTTCTGGACAAATAGCAACCATTGTTAAAACATATAAAGACACAGAGACTGTTATTATAGTTATTTAAACTGATGGTATTCAGTTCTATTCTATCCAGATTTTTCATGCCATGATAAATGAAAGTAACAACACTTGACAGCTGTTGTAGTCACGTATCTTACTTTTGAACCCCAAAAATCACCCTAAAAATTGTGATTCTAACCTGACAAAAAAAACTTATCATATTGGTATTTCAGTTCATATTTCATATCCTTAAAGGATAAATCAGTAAATTGCATCCAGTATTAGTATTCTTAGGTCATTATTTATTTTAGTAGCTTATATGAATCTCAGATTCTCAAATTCAGCGTCTTTCTTTGGTGTCAGAGAGGAGAAATACACTGGGAAAAAAAAATGCAACTTTGCATCTTTGCTTTTAAACTGCTGCCCAAGCAGAAGTCAAACTTCCTTTTTTAAACATTAAGTGTTCAAGGCCTAGTGCTAAGACAGACTTGAAACCCAAATAAGATGGACGTGGAGGTTAGAACAGCATTTATGGGCCTCTGATACCTGAAAGTTTGGAAGCCAGTTAAAGCACTTATTAAAATGCTTTAAAACCTGGGATAGAGGCAATGAAATTGAGTCTTCTTTTTCTTGCTTTGGGAAAGAGCCAGAAAGTAGAGAAGATAGAAGAAAGCAAAGGTCCAAGAAAGAAAGTGTTGGCACCAAACCAGGGCAGAGAGTCACAACCCCGGGTATGGTCCTCTTGTTGGACCCCAACATGCATCATGGGGATTGCTCATTTGCCACAACACTAAGAGTACTATTTTATTTGTTATTGGTCAGTTAAGAAACTATGTATGTATGTATATATGTATGTATGTATGTAACTCTTCAAAGTCCTAATGTTAGGAACTGTAGGAGGTTGAGGGACTTTGGAAGTCTGGTAAGTAAATGGAGAACAAAAAAAATGGCTACATAATAAAATGGCTAACAGTGTCACAACATTTACAAGACCAAGCTTGTCATCACCTTTATCATCTTATAGTTATTATGATTATAATAAAGAGGCAGCATATGGCAGTGACTCCAAGTTCAAACAGACCTAGGTGACAATTCAGCTCTGTCACTTATAGAGGTGTGACTTAGAAACTAGCTCTCCGTTTCCTAATCAATAAAAAAGGCAACATGATAGTACCTACCTCTGTTGAGTTAGTGTGGGTGTTTAATGAGATAGCACATGTAAAGGATTAGTGCATTGGCCTTTATTAAGCTTTCTATAAATGATTGTTGTTAGTAGTTGGGATATTTTAGTTTTCAAATAGAATGTTACATATTGAGGATTCCTGAAATGCATTTCGAATGCCAACACTTGCTTGATTATCCTTATATTCTTACTAGGGTGTCATACTATGGCAGCAGACATGGGCTTCATAACAGAATGGATAATATTCTAGAAAATTAATTTCTCTCTCCCCCCTGAGAATATAATATGCATACTAAATTTTGTAGTTTAGATTTATCTTATAGAAATTATTGAATATAGAATATAGAATACTTGCAGGCAGTAATACATTGCTATAACAGAAGAAAATGATCCCCATCCTTACATTTAAAAAATTACCATTTAATGGACCCTATGCCACACAAATTTATAAATGACCATCAAGAAGAAAGTAAGAATGGAAAAAATCTTTTTTCCAAACAAAGAAAATTCAGGCATATTTCTTAAGAAAAGGGACATGGAGAATAATTTTACAAAACATCAAACTGTTATGACTGTCAAGTTCCCCATGAAGATTTTGGTGATAGTCATATTCATTTTGTAGAAAAATATTGCTTTTCCTCTGGCAAGTACTGCTATAGCAAAGCTTTCTAAATTGTTCATAATGATTAAAGTTTACTGAATTTTCAAAGTAAATGCCAGCATATCAGAAATAAACCCATCAAAGGACTTCATGGTGTAGAATTTAGAAGTTTCAGAACAAGTTTATGCACCACATGACTAATGTTCATTAAAATAGAAACTATAAAAGACCCAAATAATTTAAAATTTGAATATAAAGAGGGATGTTCATCCACATATTTCTTCTTGAATTTTGACTAAATAGCTGAACATTCCTCATTGTATACAGACCCATCATGAAAAATAGTTTGTGCTTGAATACAATTATGAAAACACGATGTCAGTATTTTGTGGTTTAATGTTAAAACACTTAGCATTCCAGCCATACCTTACTCCACCAACTTAATATGTTCCTACAGATTTGTGGGTAAATTGAAGCATCATAATTTCAAGTGTTCCCTTCATTTTTGATTGATCTTTAATTAGCAATGGCTTAACATGTCAGCTTTAAGAGGCTCTATCCCCCAGTCTCTCTTAAGTAGCTAATGATCAATGAAAGATTTATATGCGCAGGGGAAATATACTATATAAAAAACTCTGCAGTGAACAATTTTATTTAAGAATCATTTTGTAATTGAATAATCACCCCATAACTTTCCTCTGTGAAAGTGTGGATTTTTACATTTTCATCAGATACGCGGTTCATTTCTAGGTTACTGCGAGCATCATTTCTAAATAACCGAGGTAACTAACCTATCACCTCATGTGACTTCCCCATCTCAGAGGAAATTGATGTCCCCGGTGTGAAAGTCTGTTTCCTCTGAGGAAATATTAAATTTTATTCACCAGCTTCAATGTCAACAATGTTTCATTTTAGTCTAATTCTTTTTAAATTGATGTGGTAGCTAACTGAAAAATCTCTTGGCCTGTTATAACGATTATGACAAGAGTTTATTTTCACATGGCATACACTTGGAAGACCATCCTATTATCTTATCTGCCTTGGTTTTGTTGAAACGCATCCTAATAGAATGACTTCCCTTGGTATCCTTTGCCTTTCCATAGTTAAAACTGCGGGGAAAGTTCTTATTTTCAAGTGTAAAGGGAGCGTTTTGTATTTTGACTCTTCTGGAATTTATGTGGCCCTTTTTATCACATCATTCTGCCAGCCACTTATTTTATATTAATTATTCATATGTATTTAATAATGTTTTTCTTTTTCATATGAAAGTATACACAATGAAGTTTTATTTGTTACATTATGAATGAGGCTATTACCAATATGTGCATGAACATATGCTCCAAAATATGCCAGATGTTTACATAAGAGCCTAATGCTTAGAATATCCAGAAGGTTTTTTACACCTGAGCCCCACAGCAAACTCTCCTAAAGAGGCCTTTTTCCAATTTATTGCACACTAGCCCAGTGCTATTGTCTCAGAAACATTAAGGATCTTTTTTAAATTTTATAATTTGAGTTCACAAAATCTAAGTGGTCATATACTAACCACTTGGATTTAAAAAAAAAAAAAAAAAAAAAAAAAGCTTGATAAATAGGTTTCTCTTTTTCCAAAATTCATCTTCACTGAAGTATGTCTTGGACCAATGGCCTTGTCAAAAGAGAGTTCCCACTTCCACCTCCATTCCACAATGTGTAGGAAAGAAGTCTTCAAGTTGCTGAGGGTTCCATGGGACTCAGTAATTCTCTCTCCCTCCCACTTCTCTCCAATGGTCTTCTCCTCAAACTCAAGGCTTTCCTCACTCTCTGAGAGTTTCTGCTTCTAGTTCCACCTCAAACTTGTCTACCAAAGAACCATGTCTTCAGAACTTTGGCAACTCTTTGAATAGGAAGAAAGCAAATGAAAGTGCATTGCTTTTCTGACAAAATGAAATCAAGTGCATCCTGTTGCATCAAGCCATCACTAGAAATTGGATATTTACAATGTGACAAGTTCCAGGAAATTTTGAGTTTATTAGAAGCCAAGATATGAAATAGCTTAGGGAAAGTTCATTGAAAGTGTTTTTGTTTTCTCTTCTTAAAAGAAAAAAAATGTTAGTGCCTCAGATGAACATGTATTTATGAAATGATAATGTCAATTATCCCGGAAACTTTAAAGCTTTTTAATTAGTTGACTGAAATTTTAAGTGATTTCTGAATAATATACTATTTTTTACTAAAGTTACTTAAAATACAATTAGACTATTTTTGTGTGCTCTTATTAGGGGGCTCTTTATAAGTAATATGAATATTTGTTTCAAAATTATATATCACATATGATATTTATACAAGGACAAAGATTTTGTCCTTAAGCATAAATCTAATTTGTGATGATGATTATTTTTGTAAAGTCCTACATTTCCTTTGAAGAGTGTGTTTTCACTCCAATGCTCCTTAATCAGGTTTGCTACTAATTAAAGAGTAGGTGTAAAATTTTTGTATAATGGAAGATAAATAGAACAAGAGAATATTATAATAGATGAATAAATGATCTTTCAGCTTCAGGTGAATTGTCACAGATTACATCAGTTATTATATATGGAAGAAATGTTAAACCAAGAGGGAAACCTACTGTTGACAGATTACAGTGTAGATGGGCTTTTATTTTCTTTCAGTCACTATTTATGTGCATTAAATGAAGTAGCAAATTAATGCAACTAAGTTAGCAATTGAGAGGGGAAAATAATAAAAACTACTTATTTTTGTCTCAGGCAGATGGCTTTTACAAACAAAAGTTCACTTGTGGATTTTTTTTTTTGTCAATTCCTATTCCTAGACAAAATTTATACTTCATGAATCACAGCTTCTGATATTTCATAGTCTCTGATCAGGGCTCTGATCAAAAGTGACAAATCCCTTAAAAGGCAGGAGTGTTACTGACCCTCAAGGACAGCTGAGAGAATGCTAGAACTTTCTCTATGTCTTTCTTTTCTGCTTCTCTCAGCATGTCATCTTTTTTTTTTTTTAATTGAGGTGGAACATGGGTGGAGGAGGGAAAGGAAGAACAGGCAGGATGGGGCAGTGTTTTGTTCAGTCCTTCTAACAAGAAGTAAAAGTGAAGTTTGGAACTCTAGCTGGAGTTGGAAACTCTCTGGCGAGGACCCTTGATTGGCTTAGCTTGGGTCTAAAGTTTAGACAGATTACTGTAGCAACCAGGGTGAGGGACTTTGGCTCAATGGTTGTCATATGCTCTCTTGTGGCGAAGAAGCAGATGTCTGTGTGTGTACATGGATGTGTGTCTAAGGAAGGGGCTTGTAACACAGAACTGTTGGTAGAAGAAGCAATAGTTATTACAGAATCCATCTTTTCATATTCAACATCTGTTTTCTTGACCGTCCTTGGTCAATCCACATCTTATTAACTTAGTTATCTTTATTATGTCATGTCATTAACTTAGTGAGGGTGGACTTAGCCACCCTGATGCTTTTTGTGCAGTCGGTCTTAGACTGAAAACTCTTCCTTGCCTCTTCTCCCCAACCAGTGCCGGCACCTTCCCCTCTGTATCCATAGTGGATGCTTCTCAGGCCCACACCTACATTCATCCTTTCACTGCCTCTAAACCTGTGTGCAGTTATTGCTCAACCTTGAACCTAATGTCTGCCTCAAACCAGATTCTCAGTCAGAGTCTCAATAATTAAAGGCATATTCAGCTGAAAGATCCAGTTCCCAATAAGATAGAAATGCTAGCACATGGGCTGTAAACTCACGTTCGTATCATGTAAATGAGTAAAGCGGGCCAGGTATGATTCACTAAAGAGGGGTGGGGATTATGTGAAGTGAGGAACACATGTCCTGCTTAAAGGAATTCAAATTCATGTTTAACCCCATATAGGCCAAATAAAATATGTCTAGTGGGTCGTTTTAGTCAGTGGCCTCAATGTCTGATACCTTGACTGGTGAATCCATTGTTCATGCCACCAAATATAGCTGTATTGTGGAGCCACCTTAAAAATCATGTAGGTTTCTAGTAGAGCAACAGAGTTAATTATGAAGGAAGGAATTATGAATTATGCCACTGAGTGATGCAGGAATCATGGAGATGAAATCAAATGGACAAATTCTTTTTAGCAGTCTGGCTCACCAAGAAGTAGCTATGTTTATTTTGTTATTGTATACTTGTTAAATTAACAAAAATAGATACAATTGTTAACTATCTCAGCAGACATTTTTGCTTCCTGTTCTCTCCATAAATTTACTCTGGATATATCTTTTTTCCTATGGCCCCATATGTGAGAATAGGTGTCACCTAATTAACTTGTGAGGGTGTGCCAAGAAGAGGATGGACTATAGGATCAGTGTTTATCCTTGCTTCATGAATTGGAGCCTATATGTAGTGGCTTTCATGAATTTAATGCAATTATAATTCCTGTGTATGGTCATCAGGGTCAAGAGTTGGGGCAACAGAAGGCAAATATCCTATAACAGGCACTAGAATTTTTATTTCAAAAATCCGAAAAAATTGAAAGAGTCCGTTTGTCGGTTTGATTTGGTCAGAAAATCCTCTTTGTCAATTGGAATAATGCTTGATTCCCTGCTTAAATATAGTATGTGTGTACCTCTTGCCTAGAAGATAAAGGACAGTCCCTTTATAATGTG
Source organism: Tolypeutes matacus (assembly GCA_026826555.1). Lineage (NCBI taxonomy): Eukaryota > Metazoa > Chordata > Mammalia > Cingulata > Chlamyphoridae > Tolypeutes > Tolypeutes matacus. The sequence goes on from JAKSZT010054121.1 coordinate 2,351,047, forward strand.
GCTCCATTTTATCTTCATAGTTTCATATACCCTACCACTAAGTCTACAACACTGACCAGGCACTCCTTACCCTACCATGGGCTTTCAAAACTATATCATTTTCACATGCTGGGTCTGCCACCTGGAATTCCTTTCTGTACCTCTATCCATTGTGCCTTTCTACTCAAATTTTAAGATCCACCTCTGTGTTACCTCTGTGAAGTCGTCTTTGACTCCACTGCCACTAGGCAGAATTAATTACCACCTCTTAAGTGCTGGGAGGTCTCAATTTCACACCTCTATTATAATATTATTTCTTTCATCATTTTGTGTACATATCTTTGAGTATCTATTTCCTTTACCACGCTGGGGACTCTTAAAGAATGAAATGAAGTGTTTTCATCTTTGCATCCTTGATATGTAGGTCAATACCTCATGCACCAAAACATATGAATGGAAAAATCATGTAGCATTCTGCCAGCTTTAATGCACATCAATAAAATTCAACATCTATAAACTCACCCTTTTCAGTAGTTGTATACTACAGAGTAAATCACACTAAAATTGTTGGTTTTGATTTGATAGTCTGGTATGATTGAAGACTCCCCTTCGTGGATGAGGGAGACAGATAGAGAAGGGCCCAGGAGTCTGGCTGAGCTATGAGGCTCTAACAGGGAAGCCCAGCAATAAATGAAATCCAGATTAGAAAGAGGATGAGAGATCAGATGGACATAGAAGGTCAACAGAAAAGTAGGTTGTGTTTGAAGAAATAAATAGGGGTTAAAAGAAGTTATATATCAAAGTTCAACTAGAAAGCGGGTCAAAAAGTAGAGGGTTAACTGGCATCTTGAGTTTAGGGCAGATTTCTAAAGTTTAGGCAAGTAGAATCCACAATCTTGAAGACCAGAATGAAAAAAATGTATTCACTATAAACAAAGAAACATTCATTTGCTACTTTGTTATTGAGCATTTATTGGATACAAGGTCTGGTAAAATCTTTCTGGATAGATCATGGATGGATGGATCGATTGATCAATAGATCTAGTCAGGTGCCTGTCCACAAGGACTTCATATTATGATTTCAGGTAACATCAGGGATGATTCTTGTTCCTCAGGAAGAGACTAAGGCTTTCTGTCATCATTTATACTTTCAGCCATGAGTGCCAGCTCTCATTCAAATGAGCTTTTTAATCAATCAGGAAGTCAGGGCACTGTAGGTGCAGCTTTCCTTGATTAATGATCATAATCTCTAGTTGCCCCTGGAGTGTTTTATATTTGCAAGGCATTTTTATATGTTCTCTCATTTTGTTTTTTCAATAGTCTGTGATGTCTGTATTAGGCCTCCATTTTACAATTGTGGCTGAAGCTTATATGCTTGGCTTCTTGAGACATTTCTATATGCTGTAGTGAAATGATTATGGTTTTCTTCTTCACCCCATTGTTAAGTTCCAATTGTGAGCAAAATGCTCTCTTAAATCATGCCCTCCATGACTACTGTGATATTTAGAATGGACTCTATCCTTATTGACTACTTTGATTTTTTTTTTTTTTACTTCACTGTTAACAGTTTCTGTGTATCGTCAGATAGAACATCTAATAATAATGCATTTGAATATGAACTTGTCCTTGAAATGTTTCTCAGGTATTTTTTTTCCTTCCTATTCAGTTGCACATGTCCTGGATCTGCTTCTGTTCATTTTTGCCTCCTATTTTCTCATTCCCATTTTTTGTACTCTGCCCCCTCAAGTACATTTTAACAGACACTTTTCTTCTTCCACTGATCTTCAAGCATGAAATTTCTTTTCAAGGCACTTAAGAAAATGGAAGTGCTTAGAACGTTCATGAACAGAATGTACAAAAGCTAATGTGAGAAAAGCAGATAGAAGAGTCGGCTAGTTCACCAGAGTTTTTACTCTTTAAAAATCAGCAAGTTATAATCTCTAAATAAATAGCAAGCAAAAAACAAGTGGTCTCATTCCACTTCTTAAAATAGACAAAATGAAACTAATAATTGATTTGTCAATTTACTGTGACTAGAAGGGGGGCAAGATGGCGTTGGTGTAGGAGGGTACACACTGCAAGCTCCCAGAGCAAGGCGGATTGGGGACGGGGTCCTGCCCGGGGGTCTGTGCTGTGCACGCGTGGAGTGAGAAGCTTGGGACATCTATCTGCGTGGATCGGCGGCGTGGACCGAAAGGTGGAGATTCGTGAGTTTTGAGGCTGCCGGTGGAGGTTGGCACAGGCGGCTGGGCCCCGCGGTTAGGGAAAAAATAAATAAAACGGCCATTTGGAGCCGCGGGAGGGGCGAAAAAGTTTTATTTTCTGGGGAGCTGGCTGCCTGGCGCCCCTTGGACCTTGTGTGAACAGAGCAAACGAGCTAATCAGCACCCAGTGAACCGGAGGGGGGATTTTGGTCGGGCAACGCAGCTGATTTCCCTAGCCACCCAGGGATAAGACCCGGGCCGCTGCGGAGCCAGGAGGAAAGGACACTTCCCAAAGAAGGGAGGGTTCGGTTGGAAGACAGGGAAGGGTATTTTATATTTTTAGACATTGATCTGGCTGCCTGCACCGCCCCATAGCTTTGGGGAACAGATAAGCCTAACTGAAGCAGCACCAGGCTGAGAGCAGACGCGAATCTGCACTCAAACTGATTTACTGAGCAGCCCGGTGACGCTGGAGCTCGGCGCCAGAAGGGGCGGAATCCGCCCTCTTTAGCACTCCTCACTGACTAACATCAGAGCTTCAGCTAACCTGGGGAGTCCGGAAAGTGGGACGTGCTTGATTAATTTCCACGGGCCCAGCTAGGGTCCCTTCCGTCAGGGGGTTGGTCTAGAAGAGGAATTATTTTGGGTCCTGCATTTGGCTAAAAAAATAATAATAATAATAAGTTAAGTGAGGTCACCTCAACAAATGAAAAATAAATTCTTTTTAATTTAGTTTAATAGCTAAAAGCTGCTTCAGGACCTGCATATAGAACCCTGTGGGGAAATTCATTGATAAACACAAGTAGGCAGGATGGATCCACGTGGACCCTAGGGGAATCATTGACCCCCCTTAGCTCTGTTTGACTGCTTGCCTGGGTGGATCTTTGGTTTCTCTCTGTTACTTTCTGGTCTATTGCTATTATTCCCATTTTCCTCCCCCCTTCCTTTTTCCTTCTATTTTTTTTTTTTTAAATAGGTGCTGCCAGCTGGTCGCTTATTTGCTGGGCTTCTTATTCAGTAATTTCCCACTCGCTGTATATATTGATTCTGTATTACAAACTATCGCTTATCCTTCCTGCATGTTTCTGCCTTCTGTTTTCTGTTGTGGCTCTTAGAGACAACATTTTTTCATAGGCCCACAACTTAAGGGTGTCAATTTCTATCCCATCTATTTTGTTTTCTTCTTCTTTTTTCTTTTTTTTTTTTTATTAGTATTAACTTTTTCCTTTCAGACCTTTCTCTACTATTTCTCTACCTCCTCATAATTCTAGCCTTCTAAATCACTATATATATATAT
>JAKSZT010054121.1:2364526-2652354 GCA_026826555.1 Tolypeutes matacus
TTGTATGTATTGTGAGAATTTTGATTTTTACCCATAATAAAAAAAAAAAAAATTTACTGTGGCTATTAATTCCCATACAATATTGGCCTTTGTTAATTTAGGATTCACATTTTCTTTCTGAATATAATTATCTGACTATATAAAGAGAAGTAATTTAAAGCCAACTAATGATTGTTTGAGCATTTAAAGTTAAAAACTATGTAGACATTAATAAATTATCCATTTAGGAAACCTGTAACAGTTGGATCAAAATTAATGGTAACCAAGAGGTTAAGTTGGACTTATGGTATTTTTATGACGTTTACAGCCCATCTTGCTCATGGCTTGTAAATCTCTGTCAATTTTAAAGAATTTGGTAAGGTTTACACAGCCACAAAGATGCTTTTATTATGTAAATCTATGTTGCATTAACCTAATAAAGTAGTTTGCAGTTTCTCCTATGAGCTCGCATTTACTAGGGCAAGAACCCATAAACACTAGTAGCAGAAAATGGTCACCAATTTTGAAAATTATTATAAGAATGAAAGTAGCATAGTCATAAAGTGAACACTGTAAGCTTCAATGACTAAAAGAGTCTAAGTATTAATTTATTTTAATTTCACAATAGTATAATAATGAAAATAGATGGAAGCTGACTTTAGTCTAGCCTATGAGAACAATTTCTCAGTGGGGAGACAAGACTACAATTCTCAAAGTTTATTGAAATAATGATGAGTCAGTCACCAAATGCAGAAGAGCATTTTGTATTCACTTTGTTAATCCTCTACCTTTGAAAGTATCTATCCTGTATTTTAATGGTTTTAATATTGTATGATGACATTTTCAGTTTTAATTAAGTTTTCCCTACAAATAAAGAGCTTCTTATTTGGCATCATGGTGTGCTGATACAGCCATTGGGTAAGAGTCCTACCACTGATTAATTCAGACTCTCAGCCTCCTAAAGATCTTCATTTAAAATTGTCTATGGCAATGATTCTTGCCCAGAAACAGGCATCACAAATACCTGCAAGGCTTTTACAAAACCTATCTGTCCAGTTTCCTTGCTCCCTAGCCTTGCCCATTACCACATCCAAAATTTTAATGTATTGTGTCTGAAATGGAAGCTGAGAATTACTGTCCTTTGTCCTGTTGGGACTTTCAAGTACTGCAAGCAGAAATTTCTTATAGTCTTATATCTGCATAACTTCTAATCTGGTGGGTCTGGGGTTTTCTTGGTCATTGTGATCTCTATGCTTTTTGGAGCTCTTCATTCTGCATGTAAAGGATCTAACCTGTGGGTTATCTCATCAGTTAGGCTGTTACTGCCAAGGAAGAAACACTATAACTCAGGCAGAGAGTGGGCAAATGAGGGCACCTGAAGACCCTTCCAAGTAGAGGTTTGTATGATGCTATATTGGGAAATAAGAATGGGAATGAAGTGGAGAAAGAAGGCACTGCTTAGAGCAAAGTAGAAATTCAACAACAATTTGAGTCACTTACTGAAATGTTACCTTGGTATCTATATTAACGTCCTGTAGCTTCTCTAACATATTTCCACAAATTTGCCTGCTTATAACAATGGAAACTTATTCTCTTGCAGTTCTGGAGGCCAGAAGTCCAAAATTAATGGCTGCACTCCCTCTGGAAGCTCGAAGGGAGAGCCCTCTCTTTACCTCTTCAGCTTCTGGTGGCTGTCGGCATTCTTTCACTTTTGGCCACATCACTCAAAACTCTGCCTCCATGGTCACATTTCTTTCTTCTTTTCGCTGTGTCTTCTCCTTTTCTATCAGCCTCAAATCTTCCTCTGCCTTTCCTTCATAAGGGCACTTGCCATTGGATTTAGGACTTTTATTAGTCAGCCAAAGGGGTGCTGATGCAAAGTACCAGAAACCTGTTGGCTTTTATAAAGGGTATTTATTTAGGGTAGAAACTTACAGTCAACAAGGCCCTAAAGAGTTCAACTCAAGTTACTGTAAGAGGTACTTCCTCAACAAAATCTGTTGCCATGTCTTGAAGCAAGATGGTGGGCGATGTCTGCAAAGGTTTAGCCTTCCTCTTTCCTCTTAAGGCTCCGTGGGCCCAGCATCTTCTGTGTCTCTCAGCTGTAGGCTGGCATAGGGCTCAGCTGCTCTGTTCTCTTCAGCTGCAAACTATCAGGTCAGTGGCTCATCTCTCTTCCCAGGGCCACAGGATCAAAGCTGACAAAGTTCTCTCCTCTGGCATCTATGGGGCTCTCTCTATTCTCGTGTGTGTCTTCTCTGTGTATCGCATCTTATTGAGTGAGTGCCCATTTATATAGCCCTCAAAGGGGGCAGGGACTCAATGCTGAGTCGCACTCTAATGACATGGTTCAATCAAAGCCCTAATCTTAACATGAGTTAATCAGACATCTCAGCTGAATCTAATACAAAGGGTTATCATACCCAGAGGAACAGACCAGTTTACAAACATGATCTATATCTCTTTTTGGAATTCATAAATAGTATTTAACTGCTACAGGGCCCTCCAGTATAGTATAGGATGATCTCCTCATCTCAAGACTCTTAATTACATCCAAATAAGGTAAAATTCACAGGCTCAAGAGATTAACACATGGATGTATCTTTTGGGGGCCACCATTTGACCCACTGCAGTATCCGTCACATGTTCTACTCCATTTGCAAAGACGGAGAGACTGAGTAAAAGTTCACAAGAAGAGTGGAGTATCGGCAAGAGTCCACTCCTGTGTGTGTGTGTGTGTGTGTGTGTGTGTGTGTGTGGTGTTGTGTTTTGTGGTCATTTTCATTTTACCTGAAGCCCCTGAGTTACCCTACAGCAAAGGCATCATTAGAAGTTGTCCATAGCACAAGAGTTTTAAAGAGCCCAGTAAGTGAAACAAATGAATACATCTCTGAGAAGAATAAAACATAATGACCCCAGTAGTTCTGAGAGAACACAGAGAGTTGCATCATAACTCTTCAGAGGTAAACTTGGCAATATCCAATTATTCTCTTACATTTGGCAAGAATTGATTCTCCTGAAATAGAAAAGGATGTCTGTTGATAAGTGAGTTGGTGATTAAATCTACTAATAGTAAATGATATATTGTTCTCAACCAAAGTATTCACAAATAAAAGGTTGGGAATAATATATTTTTCTCCATTAGTAGACACATCCTGGTATCAAGCCATAACAATTACAGACATAGCTTTTTAAAACTATGGAGATATTCACTTACATTGTTCAGTGTCCTAGGTCTTATGATTCATCAGCAAAGTTAAATTGTAAAATGTTCAAGGTGCTAATAAGGAATCATTCATTTTAACAAGCACTTATTGAATACCATGTATTCTGCACAGTATTTAGGCAAAGTGGTAAGTAAATACCAAGACATATTTATTCTGTGGTTTCAGAGAGGAAGAGCTGATTTCAAATGCAGGGTCAAACAAGACCTTGAGGTGAAAATGTTATGTGACTTAGACCTTAATTAAGGAGTAGGATATAGGAAGACAGAGATGAAATAGGAAGGCATTGCCACAGGGAGACCAGTGTGAAAGGCCCAGAGATGAAACAGTGGGTGGCAGCTTTGGGAGTTGGATAGTATTGCAGCCAACTGCAGCAGAAGATGGATGAAAAAAAGTAATGCCAGAAAAATTAGTAAGCCTACATCATAGAGTATCTTGATTTCCACACTTATGAATTTAGACACATTTTCACTAGCTAATACATATCCATCGAAGGCTTAAACATTAAAAAAAAAAAAAAAGAGGGACAGAAGGAAGTTCAGTTAATAAGTTAGTCTCGTAGGAGACTGTAGAATGAATTCCAGGAAGAGGAAGCCTGAGGTTAGCTCAGTAGCTCTGTAGATTAGCACCTGCTAAGGTCAGATTTGAGGGGGCTTAGGTTTCAGAGAATGCCAGGAGTATAAATCTCATCAATCTAGAGACTAGCAGGAAGTAAAGTTGACAGAGAGGAATCAAAGAAAATAGTTTGGAATTATGACTGAGAGGAGGGTGATGCCAGTAATAATACGAATGTCAAAAAGAGGAGCAAGCTTTGGGGAAATATGTTGTCAAGCTCTGGTTACAGGCCTGTGGTATATTTTGGCAAGGCTCTCTCACAATTGGAAATATGGACAGAGCTTGAGTGAGGTGTTTGCTGGACTTGTATTTGAGTTACCTCCCTGAGCTAGCACGAGAAGTCAAACAACACTTATTGATCTGAGGGATAACTTTTAGTTTTGGCATTCTGTCTCAAATTATTACTGTAATAATTAAGTATACTAATTTCTGTAGGTATTATTTTCCCCTTGAGAACAGGGGATGTGTTTTATTTCTCTCTCAGTAACCAACAGAAATATTGTGTTCAGTAAGTTTTTGTTGAATGACTGAAGTTTAGGTCACAAAGTTTTTTGAGATTATTTTTGCAAGTTGAATGGAAATTTTTTCATATTTACTATTGTGTCCTGAAAACAAAAGCACTCTTAGTTTTGCTACAATCATATTATCATATCATTATCTAATCTTTCAAGTTTCCAAATACTTTTCAAAAACATAATTATAATGTAACATTTATATAATCTAAACCTTCTTTAAAAAAAAAAAAAAAACATAATTAGAAGATGTGCCTAGAAAAACTACTAATTTCCATAAATGAATTATATCTGTTCAAACTTAGTCACAAATAAATATTATCGGTTTAAGGAACTAGTAGAGACATCATGTATTATGTCTCTTCTTTCCACTGTTGCTTCATTTTCTTTCTCTTCTGCCCAGGAAAAAAAAGGTACTATATACATGTGTGTGTGATATTAAAATATTTCGTAATTTTGGTTAGACAACAATTTAAATAGCTGTTCTTATGGTGGGAAATAGCAAAAGTTAATTGATTCAAAATTTCTTTTTCAACATTTCCTTTAAAATATATAGGCAGACACATTTTTGACTGTTATTTATTTGGAACTGTCTCTATTTACATTTGAATTCCTGTGACCTGCTTACCACTTTTAGGTTACCTATTTTTTTCTTCTTCCTTTGTCTATCTTTCCATCCTATATTGACTTCTGAATGTCCATGGGACTTCCATTTTCCAGCTCATTTAAGTGCGTTTCATCCTGCTGTGTTGGTCATCAGCAAGTCATGAAAATGCTACTCAAATGACCACATAATGCATTGGATTTGAAACAAGGGGAATTGCACTTTCAGAGGGCATGGGATTTTTATCTGGGTTGCTGAATGTAGTAAGAAAGTAAATAGTTATCAGGTTTTTCTTCATAGAAGTAAAGAGAATTTTGAATGTCATCATATCAGTAGTTCCAAGACATTTAGATTTCAAGAATCAGTTGAATTTAAATTAATTAATTTATCAATTAATTAATAAACCAACCACCATAGAGTTGCCAATTTATTTAGTTTGCCAAATATTATTTAAAAATACAAACTAACATCTGCTATTAATGTAATTTGTAATTTCTTACAAGAATGCTTTAAAATCCAAAACTTGAGAGGTTTCTTGGAGAAAAGGCCAGTCATTTGAATTGAACACATTCAATTTTATATTTATTAAAAGCTCACTACACTGTTTACTGCCCCCCAATGCACTTCATTTTGCTTCTACAAATGAAAGCATCATCTCAGACCTATCACAATCATTATTGAGCATTTCCTGCCTGCATGACAGACTATATTCCTAATACCTTTTATTTTTTCCCCAACTAAAATAAAATATTTGACAATGGATCCTAATTCAAATGTACAGTGTACATTTATTTAAATGTGGAATTTTCTTATGGATATGAGTAGTTGTGCTTTTTTGTTCACCATGCCAGTGACACAAAGAATTTATTTTCATCACAGTTACATGTGAGTTAACTTTTGGAGTCGTTATGAAAGATTTATTATATAAAATATAAGCCCCTCCGCCTACCACCCAGCATTAGTCCACTTTTCACAGGAAACCACCACAACTCTTACAGCTGACTCTGGGTATTTACCTCCATGTCTCCAAAATAATATGATTGTATTACAACTTTGTCATTTTTCTATTATTTTATTAAAATCAATTTATTGCTTTAATCTATTGACTTCCTGGTATTTTAGATGAAGATATAGTGTTCTTTCGAATTTTCATCCCTATTACACAAATATGTATCTCCTGTCTTTTCATCCCCCAGTATAATAATTTTGGCTCCATCACTACCCACTGGTCGTTTGTGGCTATGAAAACACTAGTGAAAGCTGAGTGATGTGGCATAGTAGTTGTCCATATCTTTGTCTCTTTGCTTTCCTTTTGGAAGATTTCCTAAACTTTATCTTCCAACCCTCTCAATGACTTTTTTTCTTTTCTGGTAAATATTTTTAATTATTAAGACTTTTCCTTTACTTTCTGCATACATCTTTTTCTACAGCATCCTTTTCACATTACATGGAGGCAATAGCAACTCATCTCTCTGAAGACATTTCAGCTATTTATTTTGTTTTGTTTTTTAAGAGGGTGTGTTCTTTCTGCATGATCTTTGTTTTCCCCAAGTTCCTTTTGTCTATTTGTTTGCATGTTTGGGTCTCCTCTCCATGCTCAAGGCTTCCCTCAAATTTCTGGTGGTCCCTGGTTCTCTGCCCATCATTATGTGTAGATCAGTAAAAAGATACTTGGGAATTCTTCACAGCCTGCTGATTGTGTGCTTCATGGTTTGGCGATCTGGCTGGTTGGGAAAACCCCTGCTCTCAGTATCATTCTGTCTTTTGATCTGCACTGGTCAGAGCCACAGAGAAGAATCCTCCAGTATTCTGTCTGTAGGGCACAAGCCTGGCTCTCTGCTTCTGAGAGATGCATGGGAAAGGGTTTCAAATTCAGCGTAAAAGCAGGCCATCAGCTGTGCCTGGTGTCCTACAGTGCAAAGCGACTCTTTTACCCTCTCCAGAGAATGACCTTCTAGTCTTTGTCACAGTGGAAAAGGGATTCTATATTTGTTTCTTAAACAGATTTTTGAGCCATCCTCTTTTCTTAACTGTATTCTCATCCTCCCGTCCCTAGATATCTGGTGTCATCAATTCCTAAGCCTTTGGGAGGGGTGCTCTGCTTATTTAATCGAATTGTTCCTTGGCTTCAACCTCTCTCAGATTAGAGTTCAGCTTTTTCAGGTCTTCTAAGTGACTTACTACTTGCTTACTACTTGTTCCTTAACTTTCCAGCTTCCAAAAATTCCAATATAAAAGTCCTTGTATCGTCATTTCTGAAATAAATGAAATAAATGTTCTCAGAAGGGAAGAATAACGAGATTTCTGTGTTCTGTCCAACATCATTACCTGATAGTGTGCATGTGACTTTAGGAAATTGGTTCTTTTTTTTTTTTTTTTAAGGAAATTGGTTCTTGACATTTTATAAGATGATGGCATAAAAATAAACTGTCAACAAGTATCCATAGAGGATGTATGAGCTTGGGCAGTAACTGTAATACTCCCTCTTAGCTACTATGACACAACTCTAAATTAAAGTGAACCCAGTCATGTTTGCTATTGTTGATATGCTGTGGACAACAGGAGTGAGAGTCATTTTTAATTAATCCATGGATAATTGCTGTCATATAACTATATCCCATTAGTGGTCACTTTATAACACTTGTAACATAGAAGTAAAGAAAAGACTTATTTTCTTCTTTCAATATGCTAGAAAAGGTCAGCCTTGCTTTGTAAGTCGGAATTATTAATAGGGTAGTTTTATTTGGCTCAGTGTTTTTGTATCTTTTTAGCTCAACTGTCCATTGTGATACAAAGCTTCTATCTGTCATGTAAGAGTTGTTAAACAGTGCTGTTCATATCTAAAATGCACCATGTAGGGTGATTCATCATCATTTCACAAAAACCCATACACTAGATATAATATAAAGCTATTCTTCCTGTTAACGTTTTTATATATATGATGGACAATGGAACCGAAACAGAATCCTTGGAACCCAGGCATTTCTGATGCATTTAGAAACACTCTACCCTGTAACTAGCTATAAATGTATCCTGCTGTGATCTGTTTTTTCTCAGTCACCTTATCCTGTCAAACAAGTGACTTTTCTCCTCTTCAATATCTCACCTTTTATGAAGACTTAATTTCAGTTCACAAATTCAATTTTATCCTTTATTGCTGGAACAAGATGTTTCCCAGTTTTGATGTAGTCTCCACATTGATGGAGGGCCCAGTGTACATACAGATGGTAGTCAGGGACAATATGTCATTCCAGGCAGGGAGGCTCTATTAGTTTCCTAGGATTACCATCACAAAGTACCACAAACTTGGTGACTTAAGACAACAGAAATGTATTCCCTCATAGCTCTGGAGGTAGAAGTATGAAATCAAAGTGTCAACAAGACCATGCCTCCTCCTCTGGCTGTAGGGAAGAAACCTTCCTTGTCTCTTCTAGCTTCTGGTTGCCAGCAATCTTTGGTGTTCCTCAGCTTCTGGCAGCATAACTCCAATCTCTACCGCAGTCATCACATGGCCATTTTGCCTCTGTGTCTGCTTGTGTCTTCACATGGCATTTTCCTGTCTGTGAGTCTGTGTCTGATTTCCCTCTTTTTACACCAATCATCTCATTTGTAAAAGTTCACCCTAATCCAATATGACCTCGTCTTGCTTACAACTGCAAACACCCTATTTCCAAGTAATGTCACATTCACAGGTTCCTGGAGGACATGAATTGTTGGGGGGACGTTATTCAACCCAGTACAGAGGCTCATATGTGTGTGTGTGTAATGTAGTGTGATGATCATTTGTCTCATCGGTATAGATAGAGATCTTTAAGGACACATAGATGGGATGGTTATAACTGCTCAGAGAAGTCAGACAAAGCCCTTTCAAGGAGGTAATGTTGGCTTTGAGACTTAAAGGATGGGTATACTTTCATCAGGTGGAGAAATGGAGCAAAGGCTCATGATTGGTAATAAATCTGAGTGGCCACGGTAAAGAAATATCCTGGAATGTAATGAATGGGAATTTACCTTTAGGTTTAAATTTGCAATAACTAACTTTTAATGAATACTTCTTATGTGCCAGATACTATACTAAGAGCTTTTCTAAATGATCTCATTTAAAATCCAAACCAGATTATTGATCACATTGTACAGATGAGGAGCTTGAAGCACAGAGAGGTTTCCCTAGGTCACACAAGTAACTGGTGAAATTGAGACTTGAACCCAAGCAGACTGATACTATGACTCATATGATTCATCACTGTAACAACAATTGACACAGATACTTCCTTCTGTCAACTATAATTGTTCTTTGGCATCTAATTATACAATTAGAGGATATGGGGTGCCCAAAGGTACTTCCTGTGTGGGATTGTGGTGGGGATGGGGGTGAAGATACTTAAACTCTTTCCCCTCTTATTGCTAAATCAAACCCACTCTTTACATTTTTGTGGAAATCTTCAGAATAGCTGGCAATGTCTATTTTCAAAATAGAAATAAATAAAATTGCTTTTGGTACATTTAAACACCTCCTAATCAAGTGGACAATTTCTGAGATGTCTTTCTTTATGGCTCATAGAACTTTAGAGCCAGGCAAGACCTTAGAACAGGGTTTCCCAACATCAACACTATTGACATTTTGAGCTGGTTCATTCTTTGTTGTGGGAGACTGTGCTGTGCATCGTAGGATTCTCAGTGACATCTCTACCCTCCACCCACTAGATGCCAGTAGCATTGCCCTAGAATACCAAAAATGTTCCCAGACATTGCCAGATAGCTCCCAGAGGATTTCCCATCCCCTAGGTTGAGAACCACTGCCTTAGAGAAATCTGTGCAATCCCCTCAACTTAATACAAGAGGGTAACTGAAGTACTTTAATGACTGTTACCCAGTTGACCACATGGTGCTTTTCTTTACTCTTCTTTTAAGAGAGACATGCACTAAATTGTCTCTAAAAATTCTCTCAGGTCTAAAAATTCTGTTGAATGCAAAGGAAAATGAATGGAATAAAGCCAAAAAGTAATGAATTTGAGGCAACATACTGGTTTGGCTTTTGTTATTGATATGAAATGCAACATCACAAATGTAATACTCATTATTTTATCTCAGTATTGCCTATTGGAAATCACAGTATCACATCATGTCACAAATAAAATCTTCGTTCCACACTAAGAAAATTATAGAACATGTTGGATATTTGGGGGGCAGGGGAGGGGCGGGGATGCTGAATATGCATTTTACATCAGATGTCATTTAGTTACACAAATGGAGTTCAAATTATGGATTTAATTTTCAATCAAAAAATGTTCTCACCTTTAAAACTACTTGCTTCACTTTTTTCTGCAGATGATAAAAGCCTTTTCTCGATATTATTAATCCCTTGTTTTTTTCCCTTTTGATTACATAATCAATGGATTTTTAAAATGAAGCTGCCATGGAATGTTGCAATCTTTTAAAAATCCTCAAAATGTTTAACTCTTTCATTGCAAAGGTTTTTCCACAGGTATTTTACTAAAATTGTATTTATTTTTCTGTTTTCATCAGAGTAACAAAATTACAGCTTTGTAAGAAGTTTATGTTGAAAGGGAAATGAAATAAATTCTCACATAACATATTTTTAAAGGAAGAATATATTGACAGTTTTCTTTTTTGTGACACGTCAGGAGTTGGAGGGATTGAACCATATGCACTTATTGTTTGACTATATAGCATTGCCATTTGAAAAGTGTTCACTTAAAAAATATCAAAGAAAATCAGTTTGTAGACTCATATCAGAAGACATTGTACTTTAGTCTAAAAATAGCTGAACTTTTAGCAAGATGGAAAATTCCATCATTTGCCGTATATGTATAATTTATCTATAAAGAGTAATGACATTTGAATATAGTCAGAGCTCCTGTGGAGGGTGCCAAACAGGAAAATCTTTCAGGAATTTTTATTATAAAGAACTATAAAGAATTATTAGAAAGGAGAACTAAAATTTCATGTTTCAATATTGTTCTACTAAAATAGTCCATTGATAGAGGAAGTCAACATAGTATCATTTTTGTGTCTTATACATCAAAGAAAATAACCATTCATTCATTCATCGAGAAGCAGAATATTAGAGTGATTAAGAAGATGGGCTCTGGTGCCAAACTGCCTGTTTTCAAAATCTGACATTGTGTCTTAAGAAAAGTATTAATACCCTCCCTGGGATTTTGTTCATCCATCTTGAAAATATTGCTACTATTCATATTTCGTTCATAGGACTGTTGAGGAGATAAAATAGGCTAATCTAAATAAATAGGGAAGAACCATGACTGGCACAAGGCAACATCTCAAAGTTGTTGTTGCTGCTGTTGTTTCTATTAGTATTATTTACTAGGATGTGAGAAATGAAGTTTTGCCTGAAGTGCTAATATATGATAATTATCAGATACTCAAGCAGAATACCCTGGAGGAATCTTCAAAGTGGATAACTCAGAAGAGTTTCCATGACTCTTGACACCTTCACCCACTTTGATATAAAAGAATATAAAAGAATCTAGAGTAGAGAGAGGAGGAGAGGGACTGGCAAGGAGATTTCGTTACAGAGAACTGTGGTGGCATATCATTCTCCCTCATGGGGTAAGCAGGATATTTTCTTCACCTCAAGTCTAAAGGGTGGAAGCTCCAGTGGGGCCAATCACAGAGACTAATGTGTGTTTCCTGGAGTTGGGAGAAGCAATGAGTGGGTTAATGCCACATTCATACCTGTGAAAGGTAATGCTGGTATGCCAGAGAGGGGTGGGGGACAGAATAAAGGGCCAGAAAACTATACTTCTGTGGAAAATGCAGAGAGAAGAAGGTTAAGAACACATAAGTGTTGCCCATGGAGCAGATGTGGGGCACATGGAAGCAAAAGCCCATTGGAGAGGTTTTAAACCCTGCCCGGGAAGAGATTCTCTGGGTAATGTGAATCCTTAGAGATGCTTGTTATGACTGGAGAGTGACCAGTCAAAAGGGAGGCCTCTCACCATCTCAGGAACTGGATCAGAGTGTCCAAGTTAGGGACCAGTGACAAACCCACAGAAGTACCCAGCAGTGAAAGATTTAACTTTACACATTTGCCAGTCACCAACCAAGTGATAAAGTTCCTGTCTTTAGATCTCTTCACCCCTCCCTGCCCCTTTGTTCCTGGGTATGGTAATGTCAAGGAAGGCAGGCCGTTAACTGATAGGAACTTAGGTATGCCACCAACCACAAGGCCTGTCTGAGAGGGAAGGGAGAGAGCTCTTACCTTTGATTGAAGAATGACATGTTGATTAGTGTGATCTTTGAATACTGAGGCAATACTTGTAACTTAAAGTGACTGTACTACTATATGTTTCCTAAGAGTACAGAATCATGGGAATTGCTGAGTTGTCACTAGCAGCAGGGGAAATTTTCCCCATTGACTAAAATTTGTAACCTAAAAGGAAAGAAGCCAAAAGTTCCCCTATGCTGTTCTGCTGGTTTTTTGAAACAAAAGAGAAAGCAATCATAAACTATATAGAGAAAGCACATGAATAAATGGAAAGGGCCATGGCTTAATACAACATTGAAATTAAATACTTATAGGGGGTCGGCTGTGGCTCAACTGGTTGGGCATCCGTCTCCCATATGGAGGGACCCGGGTTCGATCCCCGGGACCTCCCGGTAAAAAAAAAAAAAAAAAAAAAAAAAAAAAGAAATTAAATACTTATATGATTCAGTGTCTGGCCTGCCATATGAATTAAAAATGACATTGTGTAATGAATTTAATTTCTAACATAAAGAGGAAAAAAGCTCAGCATCCTCCTACCTTAAATGTGTACAGAAGAGGTCAATAAGACATGACATCATTTCTAGATGATTAAATGAGTTGAAAATATAGTGCATAAATTATAAATAATCATGATTTGCACTCTCTACTGGATTTTACATATACACACTTCATTAAACATTTTACTTACCATTTTCCCTCCACTTTTTTGAAAGTTATATGGGGTATTGATTTAGGTAAACCTAGTGAAAAAATATTCATTGATTATGTCTAGCAACAGGATCTTGCACAGGGAAGATATATTTTAATACTAAAATATTAAGTTTTGATTTATTTTAGGTTGATTTCAAGTGAGAGAGAAATATGGAATTCATGTACTTGCTTATGGATAAGTGATTTCCACTTAAAAATCATGAAACAAAGCTTACTGTACTTTGCTTTGGGGTATTTCAAGTGTTGAACCTAGAAGTCTAATTCTTGAAAAAGTCAGGAATATTTTCATCATAAATATCTCCAGGATTAAGTCTAAATATTAGCATTTTAAAAACTCACTAGGCTAGTTTTATGGTATCAAATTTTGTCTTTTTAATTTTAATTGATGATATTGTAAAAGTTTCCAATTATATTTTAATAAAATGTATTATTTATTAATTAGTGCTTGAAGGACATGATGTTGTTGTCTATTGGAAAATCTGCTAACATGTTAAAGGCTTCAAATAGAAAACCCATTTTAAGACTATAGAAGTTTGAACCAGGTTGAATAAGTCAGGTTTATTTTTCCTTAATATACTATAAGAGATGTTGGGTGTCAGAAATATTGTTGAAAAATATTAAATTCTGTTTTGTTATATATTACGTTGTCTAAAGATGTGATACTATCTCTCTAAAATTTTGCTTTGATACAACTTTTCTTGTAACTATAATTGCAAATTAATCTTATTGCAATGCCATGACCAAAGAACTCTGTCCTTCAAATATTAAAGTGATTTTAATAAATTTACTATGCAGTTGTAAATCAGTATTAGAAGCACCAATATCAGAAGACCTGACTGTAAGAAATAATAAAATTGTAGGGTAACAATATTAGAGCACCTGTATTTTACACAGTATTGAAGCCTACCATTTCATTTGGCCACCTTTGACCCTCCCACCAACCCTTTTTGGCAGGTATTTTCTCAATCCCATTCTAGAAATGAGAAAACGAAGATTCTGAGTTGCTATGGGACTTTCCCAAAGCTGTACAGTTAGTGGGTTTGAGACTCAAACCTATGTTTCCAGAATCCTATCCATAAAATTCTTTTCTTTCTAACACTATATTTGGAGTCAGAAAACATGGAATCGAACTTCATAGCTCGTACTTGATTCCTAGGTAGAATCGGAGCCACATTTTTAACATTAGATCTCCCCACTGTAATATGGGTATGGGATAAAATTCCTTGGGGTTCAAGACAAAGGATAAAGAAGTTAATGCATTTTAAAAGCACTTACTTCATACCCTGAAGGTAGCAATTCTTAAATTGCTTTCCACAGAGAGCTAGAAGTACATAATACTTCTCCACAAATGCTCTGTCATTTAAACAAGTGTGAGAAATGATACATATTAGTATGTTCCACTCTGAGAGATTCATAATTTTAGGGCATTGAAGACTGAAACCTGTTTAATTCCGTGTATCCCTGCATACTTGACCAAAGAACCTGCCCTCTTCTTTTTGGGTCATATTTATTATTTAGCGCAAACAGCTGATTTTCCCTAAGCCAGATTGCTATGGTGCACTCGGAAAATCTCATTAAAGTGGGACTCAAAGAATATGCATCCTCTCCTGATTCTGCCTCTAATTGAATGAAAATGTGTACAGTTTTTAAAAAAACATGAACCTTCTATTTCTTTTTTTAATGGATACACAATTCTGAACAGTTTCAAACATATTAAAAAGGTAGGGAAAATATTGTAACATATCCATATACCTCTATGAAGTTTTCAGATATTAACTTTCTTGCCATATTTTCTTCAGTGTGCTCTCAGTTTCTCATATTTTAAAGAAATAAAATGTTACAGATACAGCTTAGACTTAAGCTTTCGAGATTTCACCATGTTACTACAACTAAATTTAGTTCATTTATTTTAACTGTGGTATAATATTCCATTGTATGAATACAGTTTATTTCACTTTTCTCCTACTGAGAAATGTTTTTCCATATTATGAAGAGATATACCATGAGCATCCTCATATATGTATTTTTGTTACATAACCGTTTCTATGGGTAGACACCTAGAAATGAAATTCCTAAGGCAGAGGGTTTCCCCACGTATATATTTACTAGCTATTGCCAAATTGCTTCCCGAAGAAACTGAACCCATTTATTTTCCCATCAGCATGACTTCTCAAATTCCTCAGTAAAACTTGGTGTTACCATACTTGAATGTTGGACTGTCTTTTGACATTGGAATGGTATTTTGTGGTTGTTTAATTTTTCTGAGTGCACAAGATAAGCACAATTCATTTGTTTATTCAATCCTTATCTATATGTCTATCTATGTATCTATCTATCACCTATCTATTTACCTACCTACCTACACCTACCTACTTACCTACCTACCTGTCTTTCTTCACTGGCCAGGAATTGCACAGATAGTGAAGAGCAGAACTCCAAGAACCAGGAATTTGAGCTCACTTTGCTGGCCATTGAAGTACATTCTCATGCAGACACAAATGCTCACAAATTTGCACACATGGCATATACATGGTTACATATTTAAAAGGCTTCTTTAGTATCCTGGACTCTATCCTTTGTCAGTTCCATGAGTTGCAAATATCTTATTCCACTCTTTGCTTTAGATTCTGGTGGCGTTTTATCATTAATTTTATTGTCATCAAATTCAACAATCTTTTATGGTTTATGTTGGTTTTTTGCTTCTTTAAGAAATGCTTCTTGGGGAATGGGTGTAGCTCAGGGGTTGAGCACCTGCTTCCCATGTACAAGGTCCTGGGTTCAATCCCCGATACCTCCTTAACAGAAAAAGTGCTTCTTTTCCTCAGGATCTTAAAACTCTTAAATATACCCTCATATATTTTAGTTCCAGTCTTCTCAGATTCTTCTTTTCATTCTAAGCCTATTCCATTGGAGATTTATTTTTCTGTATAATGTGTAGTAAGAATATAATTTTATATTTTATAGATAGGTAATTGTGCTAGAACCTTTTATTGAATACTTTATCTTTCCTTCACTTATTTTTAATGACGCCTTTATCAAATAATAAGTTTCCATATATTTGTAGATCAGATTCTGGTGATCTATGTTCTTTTTTTGTCCTGTTTGTCTGTTCCTGTGTGTATACCTCACAACCTTGATTAACATAGCTTCATATAAGATAGTTAAAGTAAGTCTTGATATCTGGTATATATCAAAGGACTAACCCCTTGTTAGTCTCCTTCTTAATTTTCTGGTCTATTCTTGGTCTTGGATATTAAACATGAATTTTAGGATCAGATTATAAAATTCTGTGAATATTCCTGTTGAAATTTCTTTTTTATTAAATCCAGTTTGTAGATTAATTTGGAGAATCACAGCCTTTACAAGTTGGGGTCTTTCCATCCATGAACATGGTATCTATAGTCTCCATTCAGATATTTGATATATCCTTTAATAAAATTGTGTATTTTTTTGGTGAAAGAGTTATACTTTGCTACATTTATCAGGTCCAAGTTTCCTCAAATGTAAATTGGAAATAATTTTTCCTGCCTACATTTCAGGGTTATTTTGAGAATAAAATGAAATGATGCTTATGAAACAATTATGTAAATGATAAGATTCTGGTTGTTATTATTTTAAACCAGAGGTAGAGGTATATTGTATGTTTAATGATACTCCATAATTTTCTGTGAGTCTATTTAATTTTTCTCTTTCCTTCCTACTGCAAAAGTAGGATCTTATAATTATTTCAAGTAATTGTTACTCTTCAACACTAAATAAAGGCATTTTTATGTTAAATGATTTCTGTAATGTTCACTGAACCATGACATTTTATTAATTCTATTCAGTCTTTGATTTAATGAGGAATATGAGAGATTATTTCATTAAGTATTTATTATATCATTTACTATGTTGTTAGCACTGAATCCATTTTGAAATGATTCTTTTGGGTTTAGGGGACAAATTTTTTTGTGTGTTCTGTTATTGATGACTATTTTTTATGCTTTGCATTCTAGAAACTCTTTTCTAAGCATGGACATTATTTTTAAACATTATTTTCAATATTGCTATTTTTAGGAAAACATGACCCCAAGGTTGTTTTTTTTTTTTTTTTAATTTTAATTTTTTGGTAATAAGGTTTATTTTTCTTTTGGCTTTTTAAAATTAATCATTTCAATAACATGTCATATCTAGAATTGCCAAATCTGTTCTTTGCTTGATGGTTTGTTTGTTTGTTTTCAGAATGTCTGATCAAACACTACAAAAGACCAGAATGATGGGTAGATGGTTGAAGATGTTATAAACCGATTTTTATTTAGGTTCAGCTGGTCATTATTTAAAACATTAAAAAGTTTATGATGCAATTTTTTGCTCATCAATTTATGTGAAAGTTTGAAAAACCAAGGAAATATTTCTTTTTTTTTTTTTTTTCAGGGGACTCTCTGTCCGATATGCAGAGAAGAGCCCCGCCACCTCATAAGGTGTGGCTTTTATTTTGGCTTTAGAAGAAAGAAAATATGTATGTACATATACAAAGTCAATAGATAGTTGACAGTTTACATTTTACTAAAATGAGCAACTGACAAAAAAGGTCACCCTGGAATGTAGGAAACAAGCCCTCGGGTCTCATGCTAATAGGAGCTGGGTGGGGAAACATCTTGAGCTTGTAAGATTTACAATGTGAATTTCAGGAAGGAAAGGAGGAACTGAGCCATTAACTTTTAAGGAAATATTTCTTTACTCATGCTTCACTGAGGTATTTTCAAGTCTATCTAAAGTTTGGAAGTGTTACTATACACCTGAAAAATCCTGTTTTATATTTATTGACATTATCAGAATTTTCCTATAAGTTAAGCAGTTAAATTCCCTGTCTTTTAAAAGAACAAGGATAGGGAAGCGGCTGTGGCTCAATCAGTAGGGCTCCCGTTTACCATGTGGGAGGCC
This sequence comes from Tolypeutes matacus, assembly GCA_026826555.1. NCBI lineage: Eukaryota > Metazoa > Chordata > Mammalia > Cingulata > Chlamyphoridae > Tolypeutes > Tolypeutes matacus. The sequence goes on from JAKSZT010054121.1 coordinate 2,382,344, forward strand.
CTGGGTTCGGTTCCTGGGGCCTCCTGGTGAGGGCAGGCCCGCCCGCACGGCGTGGTTGGCTGACCCAGCAAGCGCAAGCAGCAGGGGGGGGATAAATGAATAAATAAATAAAATCTTTAAAAAAAAATAAAAATAAAAAATAAAAATAAAAGAACAAGGATAGATTGTAGAGGTGGCTTAAATGATTAAATGATTTTATGAGTTTTCCCTGTATTAAAACTACAAATTAATTTCACCTTTATACTTTTAAACATTATGCCAAAAATCTATTTTATAGTTTTAGTATATTGTAGATAAATTGGATTTGTTTATTGATATTGTGACTTGCTGTCTAGTTATTCACAGTTTAAAGTGATATACTGTATAGCTGTTTCTATACATAAGTATTCATGATTTCTAGCTAATATAGTTCAAATAAAGAAGATAACCAGAAATCTTGTTTCCTTTCATTTGATGAGAAATGGTGCTACTCCCTTCTGTCATTAGGATCATGATTAGCAAGCATGTTCATTTTCGAGGAGATTGTGATTTAGGTGAAGTCTGACTTTGAAACATTGAACATACAACTCTTCATCCCCAGCTCTCAACTGTCATCCTTAAACAACTATGTAATCACCTCTTACTTAAATTTTTGTCAATATATTAATTGAAAACTAAATTATATCCAAAAATAGTCATTTGTTGAATCAATGAAAGAATAACAAATGAATGAAGATGACTTGAATATATGTATTTCAATAGAGAATTTATAAAGAAAATACAAGACTCCAAGGAATGACACTATACACACTTGCATATTAAATAATAGATACTTTTGAAATAAGACGAGAAACCTCATATATTGGAGGATGGTACCAAGATTCAAAGATATTTTAATAGATTAAAATAATGATTTAACTCTATTAAAGGATATATTTATCAGGTCTAAATATGAAATTCTATACTTAGGTTCAAAAACTCTATTGTATACATACAGACTTGAGTACAATTGCATTGTGAATAATTAGTTAATGGTGAACACTTTTACATATTCTGTGTCCACTTAAAACATTTCATGGATACTTAGCCCATATGTATATAATTCATATCAAAATCAAAGGAGAGCATGTTCTTTATGGATTCTGCATTGGAATGATGTATTAAAATATGAGAACCACGGGGAAGCGGCTGTGGCTCAATCGGTGGGGCTCCCGTTTACCATATGGGAGGCCCCGGTTCGGTTCCGGGGGCCTCCTGGTGGGGGCAGGCCCGCCTGCAGGGCGTGGTTGTCTGGCCCGGGGAGCACAAGCAGCAAGGGGGGGATAAATGAATAAATAAATAAAAATCTTTAAAAAAAAAAATATGAGAACCATTTTTTATCAGGGGTATTGACAAATTAAAACCATATTCTAATGTGAGTAATTAGGTTGATGAAATATCTGGAAATTCTTACACGAGAATGAGTTGAGGGCCGAAGGATAGTACACTGAAAAGGGAAGATTGTGTGCAATGGACAAATGAGTTCAAATACTTGAATAGCTGTTACATGGACTCATATAAGTTTAATAGTCAGAACCACTGAACTTTTGAAAGGCAGGTTTCAGTTCATCTAAAATTAAATTTTTTTGGCTGTTTAAATGATCTAATGATAAAGGCTCAATTGTAATTTGTAGAGGCGCTTTCTAGTTTGAATGGAAGGCTTAACTAAATGACTCCGGCTGGGTGTTGAAAATAAAAAAAAAAAATGCTCACTGATCCTTGACGGTACGTGATTCTAGATTTTAATTTATAAAGAAAATGTTTCCTGTAGCCATCAATATTTAATACATATGATTTTATAATACACTTGAGTAATCATTGAATTTATTATACATACTACATAGTTTTGAGTGTACACCAAGTCTATTGTTCTGTGCCAAGTACAGTGAATAATCTGAAAATACAGACATGAAAAGACAGGACTGGATTAAATGTTAAGACTGATTTCTCAATTAGATTAATTTATCTCGAGCAGAGGATTTTCTTAGGGGAGGAATGAGAAAAGTGATCTGATGAAGCCGTGTTGAGGAGAAGCAGAGAATGGATTCCTGGTGATTCCAATGCAGGATCAGGGTTGAGAGTCACTGGTGTAGACTACCGGTGTGAAGAGTTGCGATCTGACTTGGAAGTCAATTCACGGTCACTGGATGTCAGTGGAAATGAAGGAGGCAGAGAGCCCATAGCTTCTGGTAGTAATGTGATTTATTGCCTAACTTATATAGTGCATAACCCAGAGGGCGCTTAACATAGCCAGTGTTGAAACTCTTGCTTTGAAAAAAAAGTCATTGATTTAAGTTTGCATCTACCGTTCCAAATGACAGAGCTGGGTATAGTTGTCTTGCCAGAAGAAAAAAAAAAGCCTTTATCTTTTGTTTCACAGAGAATGAATTCTTTCTTCCTCTAAAACAGTGTTGGGTAATGTTCCAAAAAAGTAATTACAGGGCAGTTAGTAAATATATGCTGAGAGAGTAGTGTGCCAGATAGCAACAGCTATATGTCTGCCGCTGCTGATTGATCAGCTAAAGAACAGACCGATTTTTTAATTTAATATAGGATAGGGACTCCAGTAAGGACAGAATCTGCATCTCAGTCACTAAACATATTCCCCCATGGTTTCCATCTGTACTTGGATGTATTTTCATCTCTTTTGTTGTCTTAACAGAATGACAATCGGGGCTGCACACTTTTACAAATTGCTTTTTCACCCCTCCTGTCTTCGTCTTTTACTCAATAGGCTTGTCAAGCTGTAAAAGATGATGAAAGTTTAGGGAGTTAGAAATCACAGCCAGTTCAATCTCATTTTCATATAAACTGAACCGTAAATTATTTTATTGTAACAGCTTATCACTTTGGACCTAAATTACAATGAGGTAGTTTGGAGATCCCATAACAGAGATAGAACAGTCCATTATGTAGGCATGTTTCTTCCAGTTTGCTGTAACTTTCAGCACTAGCGCAATTTTATATAACATTTTGGTTTAAAATGAGGCAGTCATGACCTACTGGGCTTTCTGATTTTGTTTCTCGCAAATCTTAATTGCCCAAGCTAGTTAAAAACCCGTTTTAGGTTCGGCTGCCTCAGATTCCAGGGTTTATCCAGTTTTAGGTCTGGAGAAATATGAACTCTATGTCAGCAAACGGAAGAGCGCTGTTGGGTCAACTTTGTGCTTACCCCTGTTGTACTTCTGTTAAGGAGTTTTCCTCAGACCCAGTAATTTGGCCTGTAGCTTTGCCTTGATTCTCAGTCCTGCCTCTAGTTCATTTTAAAACTGATAGGGAATTCTTCCCATAATCTCCAATCCTGCAGAATTTGTGTTAGTTTGTGTTGCTGCTGTGGTTTAGCAAGGAGTAGTTTAAGTAGAATGTCAGCTTTGGGAGTTGTCCTGGCCTTACTATTAGCTAACAGCAAAATTACACATGCAAGTATCAACACCCTCCCCAGACACCTAAACTGATGTCTGTTTCCAGGTACCCCAGTTTGATACTCCTTACACATGTTGGGGCAGCCTCCTTTGTGATCTAAAAGGATTTGCCTGGACCCCTTCCTGTTATTGGCTGCTAGAAAAGCCCTTGATTGTCAACTGTAGTGGATGCTGTTGTTAGCCCACCCAGATGCTCTTCACCTGCAAGAGCACCCCTTCCCCAGCTGCTGGGAGTCTTGAATTATAACTCCCAGCTACCCCTCCCCTTCCTCTGGGAAACTGCCTTAGGCTCGTTGTTTTCAAATATTAGCTTGCATCTGAACCACCTAAAGGGCTTGTTAAAACAGATGCCAGGGCTCCACCTTCAGTTTCTGATTAAATAAGAGATTTTGTATTTCAAAAATGTCCCATCTCCTCTCCTCAGGGCAGACTGTGACTGATTGTCACCAGCATCTAAAAGGCTGGTCCTCTGGCCTCAAAGGAGGACTAACTCTATTGTCTGATTTATGCTCCAGAGCTGCCTGGGGGTATCAGAATAAACCCATTGCCATCACCAGAAAGTACCTTCCAGCCTCACTTGTTTTCCCTCCCCTCTCCTGCTTCCTTCACTCTTCTCCTGAAAGCACTCTCTCAATAAATTATTGGAACAAAATCCCCATCTCAGACTATGCTTCTTAGGGAATGTGGCCAGAGCCTTATACCTGTGAACCTCTGGTGATCAGTCTCTTTACTTCAGTTTATTCAACAAACTTTTATATGTCCCAGATGGTATATGGCATGGGGGACAAAGTACAGATCGGGTTACTCTCTCCTTATAAGCAGCCCACCACCATTTAGTCAAAGAGTAGATAAGTAAATGTACAGTTACAGCCTAGCATGATGGATGTTCTGCTACATCAGTCAGTGCTGAGAATTTGAGGCCATAGAAACTTTCATCTGAGCATTGGTGGGTGTTATGAGCTGGGTTCCCAGGGGAAAGAGACTCTGAGGTGGAGATTTGTGGGTCAGAGGTTTATTGTGTGCTTGGGAACACTAGTGAGGAGGTGAGGGAAGCACAACTGGACAGATGAACAGGTTGAGCGAAGCCTTCGGTGAACCCATGGTGAGCCCTGGACATGGAATGCCCCTTCAGAATTGTCCAGAATTAAGGAAAGGGATCAGTCAGCAGAGGCTGGCGGTCTACTGAGGGTGGCATAACATTGAGTGAAAGTCGAGGGACTCTTGCAAAGAGGGACACATTGTAAGCTATCGTTGGCCAGTTCTCCAAGATGCTGGAGAAATAGGTGCTTCGGTCTAGTAGGAGGGAGAATCACTTCTCAGCCAACTCATCCCAGGGTCATGGAAAGCAGGTTACATCCCATGGAAAAAAGTTGGGGGATACAGCAAGCAGAGTTAGTACATATATATGCAATGAAGTTGGTCTCTAGAGAGCCTTGCTTTTGATCATCTCAGTAATTATATACTGGCTTCCTGCCAGATACCTATCACTCCTCATCCACACAATGGGACTTTTAATTGAGTTTACCCTTAAGTACTTTAGATTCTCAAATATCGCAAATGCAAAATAGAAAGTCAACCGGAGATTTCCTGAAAATATTTCCTGTAGGCAGACCTGAAAGAGTTCCAAACCTTGTTCAAATGACTCCGAGGAGCAAAGCAGCAGGTAACAAATCTGCAGACAACTGGCAATATTCAGAATAAACATATGTGGGCCCAGAGTTCAGAGGCTAAAGTCAATTTAATGAGAAAGCTGTCACTGTTCTTCTTTACGTGAATTAAATGGATTCCAAGTAGCCAAAGTCACAGCCTAACAGTAAATAGTCTGGCTGCAGAGCTCAGCATTTGTTTTATGCTGTTCTCAGGGTCACCTGAAGATGAATGTGTGTTACCTGGATTGGACAGAATTCTATTCAGTTTGTTCTAATACGTGGTGATAAGACTCAGGAATCTAATTAAAGAGAACTTATTTGAATTGAAAATTGTTTATTTTGCAGTACATCTCTGTCAAACATTGAAGTTTTTCCATTGAGATAATAACAGCAAATAGTTTGTAAAGAGGAATATGAACTCTTAATGAGTAATGAGCAGGCTGTCAATAAGTCTTCATAAAGTTCATTAAACACCATAAAGACAACAAATGATTCAAGTAACCTCAGACCTACCCAGAGTAAATGTCATAAAAACTCACAGGTTTTAGGCACCACATGCAAGAATGAAATAGGACCTCATCTCTCCTTGCAGTAGGTGAAATCTGTCCTGATGGAATGGCCTCTGGCATTATCATGAATCAGCATAAAAGAATAGCAGACTCGGCCTCTAGAAACTATCTCCCCTCTGAAATACGTGTTTAAATTACCTCATGGCAAGGCCGGTGACATTCAAGGATTGGGAATAAGGTTAGCAAAATGGAGATGTTTCTCCATTCCCGGGAAGGCCTTTTGCCTGATCAGCATTATATAAACATTTTGCTGAAGAAAGAGTAGTATAGAACTTTAGCTGCCAAATTACTAAAGAACAACAACAAAACACTTTCATGCCCCCTATGCTCTAGGCCTGGGATCAACAAATGGTGGCCCTTGGACTAAATCTAGCCCGCCGCCCATTGCTTTATTTTTACTTTTAATTGTGGTGAATGAAGTTCACATAATATAAAATTCACCATTTTAAAGTACAATCCAGTGGCATTTAGTACATTCACAATCTTGTGCAACTGTCACCTCTATCTCATTCCGAAACATTTTCATCACCCCACCACTACTCGTTTTTTTGTAAATAAAGATTTATTGGAACACTGCTAGGCTGTAGTTACTTTGCTGCTATAGTGGCAGAGTTGAGTGGTTACGACAGAGGTCATATGGCCTGCAAGCCTAAAATATTTAATGTTTTGTCTTTTTCAAAAGAACACATTTGTCAACACTGTTCTAGTCTGCTCTGGCCCAGTGAGTTCCAGATTTACTGATGATAAGAATCACCCAGGGTACATGTTAAAACTATAGCCAAAGTCCCTCCTTTGGAGATTTTGATATAATGAATATGAATGAGACCCAGAAATCTGTATTTTTAACAAGTGCAGGAACTTCTGGGAAACATTGGCTTACTTATTTTACTCTCCAGGTCTCTTAAGTACCATTTTTGTTCATTATCAAGTCCACATTCTGCCTCCCTTTTCTTCAAATTCCTCCCTATCTCCTCACATAAGTGCAGGGTATAGAACATTATACTGTGTCAAATTGTCATGGGTAGGGTTTGCTAGAAGCAAAGCTCGTGACAAAGATTTGGGTGCATGTTGTTTATTGAAGGAGCACTCTCAGGAGTAAGGAAGTTATGGAAGCAGGATAGGGTAGGGGGCAAAAGCTAATGGTAGAGTTGAATGTTGTCGAGAAAGGGCTCCATAGGTCCTATTAAAGAGTTAAGTCTTTCCTCTTTAACCCAAGTTGTTTGAATAAACCCAGAATCTAAACACTTAGAACAAAGACTCTTTCAACCCTTTCCAAATAATTCATTCTTGGGTTTCACAACCTATACCCTTTAAGCTCTCGGGAGAAATTGGGGGTGGGGAGAAGGGAGAGGAAAAGGAAGAGGTAATATGGTGAGAGTTATCCTACCATGCTCAAGACAGTCCAATTCTCAGTTGCAGGTTGCTCTCTCTAAAAAAAGAGCGGACAAAGAAATTGTGTCCCCATAGAAGGTTGTGTGACCTGAGAGCCTTGCCAGGGTCCTCTCCACAGCCCTCCCACTCTGAATGCAGTGGGGCACCTAAGGAAAAGAAGGTGGAGAGTGTTAGGCTATTTACTAGGGCTGGCAGAATCAAGTTTAAAAGGGCACCTAAAATTTTATCTTACCCTCTTCTGCTTTCTGTTTCCTTCAGGCAAAGTTAGCTTAACCTTTTCTTGAAGTGAAAAACTGTGTGAAAAAAAAGAATATTTTCCCCAAAACAACTTAAGGACATTTTCAACAACTTTTAAAACAGAAAAACAAACTGCCAAGAAAAGGTTGCTCAGACTAAGTCTCTGCTGTTTTGAGCTGGCGATAAAAATGGAACTTTGATTTTATCTCATGTGTTTTGGGAAAAGGAAACAAAGGCATTACATGGCAGTCGGTGAAGAAAAGAGAGAAGTGGCAGAGTTCCAGGATTTCTATGAGCCTGGGATTGAAAACCAAGCCCAGCAGACTCCAAAGTCAGTGCTCTTTGCAATTTCCCACAACAATTTCATACAGCTCCCTAGGCTAGGGCCGGGAGAGGCATCCCTGGAATTGACTTTCAGCAGAGCAAGGGGATGAAACTAGAGCACAATGACCAAGTTCAGCTCCAGAGTCACCTCCTCCATGAAGCATATTGTGCTTCATTCATTCATTCATTCATTCCGAAAGTGTTTCTTGAGGAACAGGTATTATTATAGTTACTGCAAGTACAAGAGTGACTAAAACCAAAATTCCTTGTCCTTAAGGGACTTAAAATTTAGTCAGGGAGATAATTAGTAAACTATATTGCATGTTACCTGCTTTCAAGTTTTGAGGTTTTTAGTTTAGCAAACTAAAACACCTACAATTCCTCTAATAAAGAAAGAAATAAAACTCAACAAAAAAACAAGATGAAGCCACGTTTAACCCCTAATTTATGTCTAATTTCACTCCTAAGGCATATCTTTAGTTTAACAAAAAATGTTGATTACAGCAGAAACTGCAGTATTTGATCTATGCATGCTTTTACATTACTTTGGAAATTCATATGTGAATAGCATTTTCCAATATGGTGCAGGCAAAATCCTGAATGCCATATTCTATTGCAAATGTAGGTTTGATTAAAGACCATCATGAAATTTTTTTACTGTGAGAATATAAGGGGATTGAAGAATAAGAGTATAGCACTTTGGTGAAAAACAGGTCAAAGTATAGAATTAAACTATATTGGAATAGTAATACTTGAAAGAATTACTTTTAAGAATATTGTTTTACCTTTAGGACTATTATTTAATAACAGAATTATGTTATTAAAAGAACATGATTGGAATATTTATCCCAGATTTTCTTTTAATCGCCTCTGGTTTAAATCCAACTTTCCTTTTTTTTACAGAATGAGCAACTTATTTTTTCATATGTTATATTGACTAACCAATCTATATAAATACTTATTTGCATTCACTTTATAAATTGTCTGTTACTATCTTTCTGCCCATTTTCTCTTGGCTTAGTTCATGTCTATCTTACTGATTTGTGTAAATTTTTTATATGTAAATAATATCAACAATCCATTGCAAACATTTTTTCTGTTTTGTCTTTTGCCGTAAAACTTTAATTTATAAATTAAATTTATAGTTTTTCAGATATATTCTGCCTTTACAGATCTGCTTAGAAAGCTCTTTGTTGTCTCAAGATGATATAATCAGGTATAGTTTCTTCCAGTGTCTTGAAATTAAGTTTCATACATATGAATTATTTCATAGCCAATATTATTTATAGCTTGTTTCCCAAATGAGTAACCAATTTTTCAACCCATTTTTTGCATGATCAATCCTTTCACCCATTGATTTGAGATGCTATCTGTAATATGTGATAAATTCTTTATGCTTGCTCTGTTTCTAGACTTTCTCTTATGTTTTCCATCTCTGTTCTTGCAACAACACCACATCAAAAATAGTCTTTAGTTATTAGAGCCTTGATTGGCATTTTAATATTAGCTGCTATAAGCCTATCAAAATTTTCTAGGCTATTCTTGCACATTTAATTCCTCCTGACTATTTTGGCAAGAATTTAAAAATGCCATTGGGTTTTTTGTTGGGATTGCATTCAAAATTTTGATTAACTTAGGGACAGTTAGCAGTTTTACAGTAGTAAGCTTTCATCCAGAACATATGCTTTCTCCATTTTTCCAAGTTTTCTTTATTTCTCACTATAAATTTTTATAGTTTTCTTACTGTAGATCTTGCATATTTCTTAAGTTTATCCCTATTTACTTCATAAATTTGGTACTATTGTAAATAGAATTTTTTGAATTTTATTTTCTAACTTTTATACCTGAGTATGTAAGAAAGCTATTGTTTTGTACATACAGTACTTAGTTTAAAACTTTCCATTAGACTAGATGGAATGAGGATCTTACCAATTTCAATGAGGCTATAAATTCAAAATTAGCACACTTATACATTCTCAAGGATATTTTAAACAATATTTTCTTTGATGATGAGTTATTAAGAGCTTTAAAAATAACATTGCATTTCTATTTGTGAATGACTTATTTTACCTTCCACCTGAAGCTGAAAATGCAAAGCAATATGATTAATACTTGAGGTAGCCACCAGTTCTTAGAAAACTACCCTGCTTCCAAATGAGATCATTCATGTTTTCCAGATGATTTGGCTACCAACACATGGAAAATAATGAAGTAAATAAACATTATTGTCATTGTGTTCATATTTCAAGTTTTCTGAACCAAGCAAGCAATGTAATATGTATTTTATTAACATGACGATGTTGGTGTGCTAGGACACCCTCCCTGGGGTTGAGATAGGGGCTACAAATCAAATCGAAGAGAATTCAGCTCCTTTTCAATATATCCTTGCTCAAATTTTCTCCCTGGGGCCCTCTCCTGAGGAGTCTGCCCACTCCCTCAGGAAATCTCTGTAGCTACATATGCATCAGGCATCAATATAAATGAATCGTAAGCTATTTTTCTAGCCCTCTAATTAGACTTTCTAGTCTAATTGCAGGAGATAAAATCAACGGAGATCAAATTTACCCAGATGAACAGACTTGAAAGTCATTACAAAGCAATACATTGACAAGTACAAAGCCAGCAGGCACCTGAGAGTACAACTGAACCTTCCTCTGACTCAGAGGACCAGATGGGGATAAGATAATCTGGTCTACCTGCTTCACATGCTTGCCCATTTCTTTTAAAGGTGAAAATGCACATAAACATGTAGCAAGGCAGTCTGTGTATTTTTTTAATAATTTAGACTCTAGAGTCAGACCAGAGTTTAAATCCTGAGTGCCACTTATTAACAGTTCCCCTTGAACAAATTTCTTTAACGCTTTAAGCCTCAAATTCTTAATAGAAAAAACTAGGATAATTATAGAACCTACTGAATATGGTGGTTTTGATGATAAATGATTTTATGTATATACAGGGCTTATCCTAATGCCTGATGGATAGTAAGCATGCCATAGATATTATATATTGTTATCATTATCCCTGCCAATTTCCCAATTGTTTTAAAGTACAAAAGAATATTATTCATTTTTTTTTTTTTTAAAGAGTACAGAGTATTATTCAGAGAGAAATGGAGATTCTCAAGAACTTTTTTTCCTGACAAGGAATTCTGAAAAGGATTTTGATGAAAATCTTGTGTAGGGGTGAGGAAGACAGAGTCAATTGTAGTGGAGACACAGAATTTGTTACTATGATAAAAGAAGTGCTGAGAAAATGTTGCTCCTTTATTATATCTTAAATTTATCTGGCCTCCTTCATGAGCCCTTTTCCTCTCTGTAATAGAGGGAAAAGATTCTTATTCTTATTTAAACTTTGCATTTAAATAGTCACTTCATTTAAGGAACAGTCTCTCCTAGATTTTAAAAAAAAATTCAATATCTTATTCGGCCCTCCTCAACCTCTACTTGTTTCACATAAGATGTTGTTCATATGTATGGCGTAAGGGCAAGGCTTGCAAGCCCCCATGGTTGCAAAGAAGACTGCCCTCTAATTGCTGAAATATTCAGTTGATAGAACACATTGTCTGAGTTTCCTAACTTGATCAGTGCCCAAAATCTCTCTCTGGTTGACTTGGATTCCCCTTAGATTGGAATGGCTCCAGACCCCCATGTCTCTGCAATATATTACATGTAGCCTTCTGGCCAGTGGTCCATCCCCAGCCTTCTCCATGGGCCAACTAGTTCTGCCACTGCAGGTCCATGACAAGTCCCTTGGCAGTGTCCAGCCATAATTCATTGTTCCTATAGATGCATGTGTACATATGTATGCATATATGCATGTGTGTATATCCAGCTATACACATATCTGTGTGTGTGTGTGTGTGTGTGTGTATATACACATTAAAGTGTCTCACATGATATGGTAAATTCTGTTCTATCCCGCCTAGAGCAGATTGTGAATTGTTCCAAAGCAGAGATTATATCTCACTCAGTTTTGACTCTTCGGCACCTCGCCCAATGTCTGAAACAAATATAAGCAATGAATATTTTCTCTCTTCTTGAAGGAGGAAATTTCTCCATTTTCACTATGTTTAGTGGGTTTGTGACCACTAAACATACCACACTGTACTGGCCAAGAATGTACAAAATATTGAAACAACAAGCACAGACGGAGAACACATTGAGAGGCATTTTAGGTTAATAATGTATTTTGGAAGAGTTCCCTGGATAAATTTTTATCCAGCTTCTGAATTTATAATGTAAAATTGGCATTTGTACTCAATCAATTCCTCTAGTCCATCAAATTCATACAGTGATTCTGGACTAAAGCTCAAAGAACATAGTAAGACTAGCACAGCCTCCTCTCTTCTTTCTCTAATTATTTTTATGTAGTGCTGCCCATGTAAATGGGTGCCTTACAAAGTACAAGAAAGGGACCAAGACTCTGATCTCAAAAACTTATGTGGAGAGGCTTTAAAGACATTTTTTTTTAGGTTTCCTAAAAAAAGAAAGAAAAACCTCAATTGAGAATGAGGCATGTGGAAAAAAAACATAGGGAATTCAGAGGTTTGACGTTTTGAGGTTAAACTGAGAAGATGCCTTCATTGCAACATGCGCTTTTGACTGATGTTGAAGGAGGTACACAGCCATTGACAATGACTGCATTCTCTCCGGCTTTTGGTTCACAGTGCTTTGCAGTGCCATGTTATTCAGAACTAAATAACTGTTGTCACTGCTCTATAATTTGGCCATGAGATATCTGGTTACTTTCAGACAAAAGAAAATGTCTCATAATAATGGGGTTTTGTATGATTCTGCTCTTTCTTCCAGAAAAAAAAAAAGTATTTAAAGATTTATCTCTTCACAATGAGGAAGAAAATAAGCTTTAAAAAGTTTTACTCCCCCCTCCCTCTAGCAATCTTGTCTGGCTTTCCATCAGGGAGAAATGTTACCTTCAGCATATTCTGCGTATGAAATAGTCAGTGCCAGATGCTTGAAACGGCCATAATTGTGAAGGATATGGAAAAGGAGACATCTTCCTACTGTGTTTCCTTTAAATGCGGAGGGCAAAAAGCCCTATGGGTAAATTAGCACTTGGAGGGTTTAGCAAAAGTGAATTAACTGTAACAGAGTCCCCTAACATCTATTTGATGATCTTGCAAGTCTTATTCCAGGTTACCTGGGACACTGCCCTGCTTTGGGATGCCACGGGGTCATTAAAACGTGAGACAGATTCTCTGGAGCAGAACAATGAGATGAATCTTGACTTGCAAACAATAAGTCTTGCTAAATAGCATTTTCTTTGACCACACCTTTCCCTTGGTGCAAAATTTTTCTCTCACACACACGTCTGAAAAACCAAAGAGCCGACTCTGAATTTTAGCTGCCAAAATTTAAGGACCCCCTTGCAAAGCTGCAGCTGGGACTGTTGGGAAAACTCCACAAGCAATTAGCAAGAGCTCTCTCAAAGACTGAACATATAGATGATGTTTAGTTATAAATCGGTATTATGATATCATAGGAATATAGAAAGGGGAAATGCAGGCAGAAGCATGTGGTTCAATATTTAGGAAAAATATGAGTAGGAGTCCATTATCCCTTATATACAATTCCAAAATCAAGAAGAGCTCTGAAAAAGCAAATGTCCTTGTGGTAACTCATTCGGCCCAACTTGGATGCATTGAATGGCTAAACCTTACTTGACCTGATATGAGGTTATTTATAGTTATTTCTCTATCTTGGTGCAACTGCTTATATGTTTCACTGCAGAAATACTATGTTTGATCACAGGGGTTGCCCAAGGCCCCACCAAGGGTGCTATGGAATATGTACTGCATTACTTTTACAAATCTAAAAAATTCTGTATTTTGGAATAGGAAATTCTGAATATTGGAATGCACAATATCAAACCCATGTCTCTTGCTACTTTGTGAGGTATTGTGCTTGCTGCTTTACAAACGTTATCTCATTGAAGCTTCACAACCTCATGGGAGACAGATATTTTTATGACCTCCACTTTATAGATGAGGGAATTAAGGATGGAATGGGGTAAAAGAAGTTGCTTAAGGTTATTCATCTGGTGTGTATGGTTGTATAATAAACATCCCTGGAATTTAGTAGCTTAAAACAACACTTTATTGTTATCACAGACAGTTCTGTTTATGGACCAGGCTCAGCTGAGTCTGTTCTTGCGTATGGTTGCTGTCATCTGGAGGCACCTTCACTCACAGGTCTGTGCCCCGCCTGGGACAGCCAGAACACCTCAGGGCTGGTCAGGCATCTCTCTCCGTGTGGCCTGTGTGGTGACATTACTCCTCCCAGCATGACGGCCTCTGTGTAATCAGACCTCCAACATGGTGACCAGCATCCCCTAGACTAGAGCGAGCATTCCAAGAGACAGGAAGTGGAACCTACCCGTCTTCAATCCTAGGTTCAGGAACTGGCAAAGTGTAACTTCAACTATTTTCTATGAGTGAAAACAGTCAGGGACATCACCCAGAGGGGGCATAGTCTCCAACTTTCTATGCAGGAATGGAGGCCACTCAGCTCAACTCATAAATGAACATCTAGGACTTGAATTTAGGTATACCTAATGCCAAAGTCCATTCACAATGTAGGAAATACTGCCTCTCACTCTTTCCTCCCTTTGCATGCCACCCACACTTTCTGGCAGTCTGTTACTTAATATCACATTTTTTCCTAACAATCTTTTCGCTGTAATCTCCTCCCTCTACCTCTAGATCAGGGGTTCTTAGCAAGGGGTCCATGAGCTTGAATTGAAATTCAAAAAAACATTCTTGTGGGGTCATATTGGTGTGGGTGTGATAGATTTATTAAATAATACACAGTGTAGTGTGGACTTAGTAAGGGGGCTGTGGTTTTCACCTGACTGGCAAAGAGGTCCGTGGAACAAAAAAGGTTAAGAACCCCTGCTCTAGGGGACTCTCCTGTTGGTAGGATAATCACAGGCTATTGAAATGGAGAATTTTAGCACTTTGAAGGAGATAGGACAGGGAGAATTTTTTCCACTCTCCTCATCCTGCTCTAACCTCAGTGACCCAGTCATCCACCTTTTAAAAATCTCCATCTCAATAGGAGACAACTAGGAAATAACAAAGAGGAGGGGCTCAAGGAAAAATAATGTGAAAGAGGAAGAGGGTAGGGCATTCTAGAGTCTTCCAACTGCAGTGAGGACTTTTACACCTCCTACCACCTCCCTCTGCCCCAAAGCTCTTAATACATTCCTCCTGCTAAAATAAACTTCATGTTTCCTTCTGTAAACTTCCACAGCATCCAAAAGAGTGTCCGATACATATTAATCCCCATTTATGTGGCTGAAAAATGCATACATGAAGCCCTGTAGGCTGCAAATGTCCTAAGACATCGCATTTGACCTGTCTCTAGATCTGCCCTCTATCCAACCAGAAAGTGTGTATGTGTATCTGTTTTTTGGTTTTTGGTTTTGTTTTTTTTTTTTTTGGGGGGGGGGGGTTGAGGGGGAGAAGATAGCTGGATTGTGCTTGTTCACTGACAGAGTTTTAGTTTGGACTGTAATGAGGCCTTGACTCATTTTTACCATTGTGAGTTAAACTTCTGGGTCAGGTCAACTTGAAGACAAACAGAAGGGAGTTTGAGAATTGAGACTCTGTACTTATTTATGGAGGAATACTCACAGTGCTTTTCAGGAAATTTGATGGGCTTGGTGTCTCTTTAAGGAAAATCAAGACTTTATTGGAATTAAACTAACAGGCAGTCATGATTGTGAACCCGGTATCCATTTGGCCAAACCTATCACATATGTTAAAATGGCATGGTTCTGTCAGGGGACTTTGGGAGTGAACCAGTGGAGGCAGCTGTGCTTATAAAATCCATCTGAAAGCAGCACTGAATTAGTCAGCCTGCCTCACAGGAATCTGGCATTTGCCTTTCATCTCCCTTCTCCTTCAGTCTTACCTCCTGGATGCTGAACATACAAGCAGCCCTCTTTCCCCTATCTTCCCCTACTCTCAATGAATTCCATAGTTTCCTGACTTTCCCCAGCTTACTCCACTTGTTTGAATGACACTGTCATAACTGAGGGAATTTTCTAAGAGAGAAAAAAAAATGGCCCTCAGGGCCAAGAAAATAATTAGGCCCAACCGTCATGTTTGCTATGCTACAAGCACGTGCTGTCTTCCCAATCGTAGAATTTTTACATATCAACATGAGAGGGCTTTAGGGATTTCCTCATCCAATCGCCTCATTTATCCTGTTAGGAAACTGGGACCCAGGTAAGTAAAGCCATATTCTCACAGATCTGCAATAACACATCAAGATTAGAACCCAGCCTTCCTGATTCCATCTAACTCAGCAAACTTTTGCACAATTCTATATTGTCTCTCCCTATGATTAATTCAGATAAAAATTCCTTCCTTTCCCCATCACCATAGCAGAGTGTCTTACTCTGTCCCATACTTGAATTTATACCCCTCTCACCTCAAAGCAATTTTTAATGTTCTAGGTCTCCTTAAAGGGCAGCAGGTACATTGGCCAAGAGAGCTTTCCTTTTTCTCTGTCCATTTGCTACCAACATGTATATTCCTTCCTTCTGTCCATATTGAGCAGGCGAGCCCCTGTTGCCAGGGAAACTAGTACAGCCTTTGGCCAAAAGCTAAAAGGGAAAAGCATAAGGTGGGGTCTGCTGACCGTCAAATAACCTTTAATCTCTCCATGCCTGGCTGATGGAGGAGATTTGCTCCCTCAGTTACTGTATGCCTGCGTCACTGGCAAAGAATATAAACTCCATTGAGGGAAGGATAGAAGGGAAGAGAAGAGAAGGGAAGGTAAATGGAAGGGAAGAAAAAGGAATCCAAACTCAAAAGCTACTCCTTTATGATTCTGTCACCTGTAAGAATTAATCACTTGCCCTCTGACCTCCCCTAGGACTTTGAAGATACTTCTATTATACCACTTACATCATTACATGCCATTTCTTTCTTTTCTTGGACTTTTCTTCTCCTACCTGACTGCAAAGTCTTTAAAAACAAAGCATGTTTCTTACTTTTCTTGGTATTCCCAGCTTCTGACTCAATTCCTGACTCAAGTAACTGCTCAATATATGTTTATTGAGTGAACAGTAGCTGAAACGTAGCTCCAGAGATTTAATTCAACCACATAAATTGATTTAACTAATTGGAGTTCTGTCCAAGGTTTAGACTCATTCTCTGAATCAGACTTCTGACCTTCAGAACTTTATAGGTGACTAGTCACAGTCATATTTTTCATAGTACTTGTCTCCAACTGATTTTTAGAAAATAACCTGCAGCTTTATTTAATACAAAGCAGATAATTTTAAATATAATTAAAAATCTCTCCATGAATTAGTATCAGATCCCATTGGGGCACCAAAAAACACAATTATCCTATCATGGCTTATGCTTTTTTTAAGCAAATTCATTTGTGAATATTAAAATCTGGTAGTCTTTTCTCAAAGTTAGTATCATCCTATAAATACCACCATACACCCAGTGGGAATTAAGAAGTCATTGTATTATCTCTGTCTTGGATTATTGCTCTAAGCAGAACCATCAACCCTGATATATATAAGGGCTTTGAGTTTAACAGCAAATCAGTCACATCGGTTATAACAGTTAATTATATTCATTTTCTTTAACAAATGATTAAATTCTGCACTATGTATTTAATAAAAGCATCCCAGTGAGCATGAAGCAGGTTCAAACTTCCTTTCTTTGCTCATTGAAACATTTGATCACCAAAAGTTTTGCTCATTTAGGTCTTCCAGGTCATTGCTAGGGTAATTGCCTGAAATGTCATTTGTAACATTAGGATAGAAATAAAATAGTCTGAAGAAAGTATTATTGACTCCTCTCTTTCTATTATTTGGAAAAGTCCGTGGGTACAGGAAGAGGGAAGGAAGAGTTATCAGTTGGAGAATGCAAAGTCTTACACATTGCTTTTGAAATTGGGAGAAAAGGACTTAAGAGATGCTTCAGACTGTCACGAGCACATAGTCATATAAATATGGGAGCAAGTAAGAAGGATTTACCTTTTAATGCAGATGTGTGTCACATACACATGCATTCATACACACATGTGCACTTGGGGCTCAGACCTGCCTCTGGTTAAGTTATTATGACATCACAGTAGCCGCCAATAGTGACCTAGCACCAGGGCAGAAGGCCTGCACAGTTAGCTCCAGCTCCCCAGCTTGCATTGTTTCCTTGATAAGGTCTCTGGTCAGTGGGTTGACCATTTGGAAGCATCACCCTTCCATGTTAGTGTTCAGTGTCCTCAAAATAACAGAGGTTTCAGCCAGATGAGGGCAAGCCACCCTTCCCCTTTACTGTCCTTCTCCCTTGGTCTCAGCACCAGCCAACACTGGAGAGCAGAGTAGAGGCAATTATCATGTAAGAAGGGGACACCTGTGGTTGTGTGATAAATATGACTTCTCCACTCCTGATTCCCAGGGGGGAAGCCCCCATCTTAAACCTTTCTCAAGGAGCCTCCTTTAGGTTGCATCCTCATTTTCTCTTCTTGCTCTATATACCTTAAGGTTAACTTGTTCTTCCAAAGTGAATATGTTTTCTCAGGCACTTGTCTCAGTTTCCTATTGCTGCTGTAACAAATTACCACAAACTTAGTGGCTTAAAACTATTCAAATTTCTTATAGCTCTGGAGGTCAGAAATCTGAAATGGACTCATGGGCTAAAATCAAGGCATCAGCAGGGTGCATTCTTTTCTGGGGGATCTAGGGGAGAATTTGTTTACTTGTTTTTTTTCTAGCTTCTAGAGGCCACCTGCATTCCGTGGCTCCTGGCCCCCTTTCTGTATCTTTAAAGCCAACAATGGCCACTCAAATCTTTTTCATGCTGCATCACTCTGACACTGACTCTCCTGCTTCCCTCTTTCTCTTATAAAGATTCACATGACTTTATTGGGCCCACCCAGGTAAGTCAGGATAACTTCCCTATTTTAAAGTCAGCTGATTAGCAGCATTCATTCCATCTGCTACCTTACTTCTCCTTTGCCATGTAAGGTAACATATTCACAGGTTCTGGGGAATAGGGCGTGGACATCTTTGGGTAGAGCGTTATTCTGCTGACAACAGCATCTTTCTGGAAGCCTCGCCTTCTATTCAAAAGGACTGATCTGTCTGGACTGATAGTAGGCAGTGGCATTTCAAGAGGATAAGGGGCTGTTGCCCATCCAAGCTTTCCAGGGGCAGGGTGGGTGGAGGACACTAGGTTTGAGGTCTTTGTCTCCTCAAGTTTAAGAACCTAATCAGGAATCTCATTTATACAAGTTCCACCAGGATGTTCTCATTTTCTTGGCATTTTTTTGGTGAGTTACAGTTGGAACCATTTTCAGTTACATATTACTCCTCGATGGAAACATTAGTTCGTAGAAACAGCGCATTAGGAGCCAGAAACTGCTAACTGATGGCCACCAGGACACATGTGTTTATGAAATAAAACAAGATTAGAGTAGAAAGATATAGCAGACAGTATAGGAACTAGTTCTGGCCATGAGGTTAAATTGGTATGTATGTGGCAACTGTGTTGCAAAATCAGTGAAACCGTGGTGTTTTGGTCTGCTAGGCTGCCGAATGCAAAATACCAAAAATGGGTTGGCTTTTATAATGGGCTCTTATTAGTTTATAAGCTTACAGTTCTGAGGCCTAGAAAAATGTCCAAATCAAGCCATCATCAGGTGATGCTTTCTCCTTGAAGACTGGCTTCCAGGGATCCTGGACTCCTGTCACATGGTAAGGCACATGGCAGCATCTTTTGGTCTCTCCCTTCTCTTGCGGGTTTCATTGCCTTCAGCTTCTGGCTTCCTTGGCTTTCTCAATCTCTCTTTGAATTACATTCTCTTATAAAGGTCTCCAGTAAGAAGAATTAAGACCCACCCTGGGCCATGCCTTAGTTGAAGTAACCTAATCAAAAGGCTCTACTCACCATAGGTTTACATCCATAGGAATGGATTAACTCTAAGAACATACTCTTCTGGGGCCCATAAATTGTCAGACCATCATACATTGTGATCAGCTAGACAACAAGGAAAAAGGAAACCTAGGAGAACATTGACACTGTGTCCACAAAGAATCAGATACTAAGGTAGAGGATGTATCTCCCCACGGTTACTCAAGATAACCCATTGGGGATGACAACATCTTATATAATTATAGTAGGATATCAAGGCCAGGAAATTGACATTGGTTAAAATTTTCAAATGTAACTCCTACATGATTATTATCAGTCTCCCCTCTGAAATATGTGTTCTTTATCTCATGCACTATTGTACCCACCAAAAGAATCAGATGCATGATTTAACACATGATACCTATAATCCTTGACCATAAAATTTTTATTCCTTGGGGAGAAAAAAATAACCCATTGCAGTATGGGAAGAAAGTGTAAACATTTCTATATCCAAATCTCTGTTTTAAATAACTAAGCTTTATAAGTATTTAAAATATAGATTGATATGGATATGCTCACTTACTTTGTACTTCAGCCACTCACATATCATGCACGTGAATTAAAGAATTTGTCTAAGAAAGAGTAGGAGTCCTATTGTATGTCTGCCAAAGGACTGCCAATGCAAAGTACCAGAAATCTGTTGGCTTTTATAAAGGAAATTCATTTGGGGTTAAAGCTTACAGTCCCAAGGCCATGAAAAGTCTGACCCAAGGCACCTTAAGAGGTGCTTTCTCACCAAAGTCAGCTGCCACTTGTTGAAGCAAGATGGCCGCCGATCTCCAGCTGGTCTCTGCCTTTCCTTCCAGGCTCACCCTTTTTCCTTGAGTTCCATGGGCCCAACCTCTTGAGGTGACATGCTTAAGTGATCCTGTAGTCCTCCCTCTTCTGGCATAGGGCTTGTTTCTTTCCGGGCCTTCTATGGCATTCTCAGCTGTTCTGTGCTCTTCCCAATCTCAGCTGTAAACCATCAGGCAAATGGCTCATCTCTCCCCTTCTCCTTTCTGTCACATGGCAGGATAAAAAAATGACAGAGCTCTCTGTTCTTGTGTCTGTCTGTGTGTCAGTGGGGACTCAACCTGAGTCATGCCCACTGACTTGGTCAAATCAAAAGCCCAAAGCAATCTTATCAAATAATCTGATCAAAGTCCCCTCAGCTGAATTTAATGCAATCAAAGGGTATCACACCAAGAGGAATAGATTAGTTTACAAACAATCTTTCTCTTTTGGGGATTCATAAAATAATCTCAAACTGCCACACCCACCCAGCAGAGGAGTTGGTTGAAGTACCCTCAAGCCTACTCTGTCACCTTAGTGTGGCTAATTGCAATATTCATGAACCTGTTAAGTGGATTTAGGATGCTAGTCCCTAGTTTTAACTAAATTACCCCTCATCAAATGGACAGGTGGTTTAAATATAGGCAAGTAGCTTAAAAATTTCCTAAGAGAAACTATGTGTGAGGATAGTACTAAACTAATAAGGACAGATCAACACCAAGCAAATAGAAGAAATGACATTTCCCCTACCTCCAGAACAATCGCTTCATCAGTAACAAACCATCCCCAATCTGATCAGATCTGGCACATTCAATTTTGAACGCAAAAAGATTTTTGTATTTTAAATGGATAGCTACAATAAAAATAAAATCATTTTGCATTATTACTTATTTCATCTCAGATATTCCTGTTTAAATTTCAACTTAGTGCATATTTATGATATTTTCAATATGTTATTACAATAGTCCATGTTTATGCTTTATAAATAAATATGCATACCTATTCTGAGATTACAGATAAGGGTGCATAATCAAAATAGTTTGCAGAGCACTGAACTTTTAGAGAAAGGCAGTGAAGTCCAAAGGACAGGTTTATATAGAAAACAGTTTAGAAGTTCATCAAAAGAAGGGTGGGTGAGGGAAGCTACAATGTAGTTCACAGGACATACTACACTAATTCATGAGTTTTTCCAGATCCGATATTTCCAGGAACCCAAGTCTTACACCAAACACCAAATACATATATCCTGTAGTCGGGACCATGACATATTCGAAAGAAAATAGGCCATAAGGGGCTCAGTGCGATCCTTTGTTTTAAATTTCCACTTTGTTTTCAGGGCTTAGAAAGTGAGCTGCTAAAATGGTTACAGCAAAATAAGTCTTTTCCTGTGACTCAGAGCCATGGACCATCTCAGAAATATATTTCCTTCAACCTTAAAATATCAAATAATCAATTTTTATAATAAGTGGATTTAATTAGCGATTTAGCTGCAGCTAGCATACAATGAGTTCATCTAATAATAAGTGAGTCTCCTTTCTGAATATAGCCATCTTACATTCAGCTGTTCTTTCATCAATTTTTTAAAAATTTGTACCTTAATATGTATTTTATAACAAATGACTGGAGAATTTCAGCTGCAGAATGCCCCATCCTACGAAGGCTGATTAATTTGTGGATTTGGAGGTTTTTATAACTTCTGTTCTGACATAATACAGAAGCATCCTCCAGAGGTTATCTTTAAGATCACAGGCGCTAAGAGATTTAAATTTCAAAGTGAATATTATCCATTTTCTGTTCATTTTTAACCTACTTCCAGGCAAGGCCTCTGATGCCCTCATCATTTGCTTAATGTTTTTCATTCTTCTAGGCTGCTTTGGGAATCAACTCCAGATCACAGAGCAGAGAAAACCTTTTTCCTACCTCCCATGCCAAGCTCACCTTCCCAGACAAGATTTTTATTTGAATTAAATAGATTCACTGACCTAGGCCTGTAACCTTCCCAAGGAGCGGCTTCTGTCGTGCTCAGTGGAGCATAGAGAAGCCCTGTAATGCGTGATTAAAGCCTTCAGTAAAACCGGAGATCATTCTCAAGAATTCAGCCCTCCAGGGCAGAAGGCCTGACCTCCATTCTCCTGAATCCCTCCCATATTATTATCATTAACACTTTCCTCTAACTGTCACTGCAGATGCAGAGGGTCATGGGAATTTGAAAAGAGCGCACATGGAGAGTTTATTCAGTGTGGTAGGAGAAAAAAATGAAGTCTTCCTCCCTCATAGGATGCCCTGGCAGAAGTTCTTGCCAGTGTTCTCTCCAGGGTGTATCACATTAGTACTTGCCTGATGGTTAAGGTTTTGGATCGCACCACAGTAAAGGATTTGGCTGGACCATGTATAATAGGAGTGATAGCAGCTGACCTGGACATTGACTGGTTCTTCACGTTATCTCATTTCATCCTCACAGATCAGAGAAACCCAATTAGGTGAGATTTCCCTACTTTATAGACCAGGGGAAAAAATTTTGAGAGGTTAATAGATGTGTTGAAGGGCATATAGTAAGTACCCCTGTTCAGTCCCACGCCCGGCTCCAAATCTCTTGTGAGTTCTTCTACATTATTCTTTCCCTTCCGAATGGATTATTAGGTAGGTAATGGTACTGCTACTAACTCTGCCAAATTAAAGGCTAACAAATAGATGACATATTTGGGATGCTGGAATTTAGCTCAATTTTATCCTCTATAACTGAAAATGTTCAGAAATTTTCAATAATCATAGCTTTTTTCAAACATAACTTTTTGTAATACATTGTTTCATAAGTATTTTTTATTAAATATTTTCCCCTTTGACTACATCAGTTGTTGATACTGACTCTTAACTGTCAAAGTCTTCACGCTCTTTCTTTTAAGCAGCAGTCACCATGGAAAATGGTTGTGCAACGTGTCGTACTTCTTTCAACGTGATTATTTACAAGTTGCAAAAAATATATATGGAATGTGTTTGAACATTTAATTGTAAAATAACAGAGCTGTGCTTGCTTTTAAAACATCTCTTAGCTCTGTGGTCATGGCTGCATGAAGTGCCAACTATCCTTGTATCTTGGGTTAAGAAATGACAGTGGTCAAATTTAGACTACCTTGTTCCTAGCCAGTTGTAAATGTTAATTCCATAGGACAATATTTTTAGTCAGTTTGAAAACACCATGCATCAAATCATGCTCCCTGCCCCATTTTGCTTCATACATTAAAAGTCCAAGGCAATATAGTAAGACCGATGTAAGATAGATATCTTTTAATCCTTGCCTTCTCTTAAGCCACTTTTACATTTAGAAATCTGATATAATCTCAGAATTTCACCTTTCACCTATATAAAAGTTACTCTTAAGTCAGATTCCATGATTTGGACCACTGTACAGAATTTTATTTCCTCATCTCTAGCTTCCTGGTAGAAATATACAACTGGATGTCCCACTGTCTCCTCTAACTCAACTTGTCTAAAACCAAACTCATTATCTTCCCTAAAAGTTTGTCTTGTCAGAACTTTCTTATTTCAATCTCCAGTCCCTCAGTCTTTTAATTACTCACGCTTAAACTTCTGCCATCCTATAGTCTTTACAAAGTCCCCTCTTCTCTCATGTCCAATGTCCTATAAATTAATCTGAGCTTGACCTTGCCTTTCCATTTCCATTGCCACTCTCATTACCTTGTGCTAGGACTACTTTACAGTACTTTAACCAGTCTCCCTTCCCAGCTATTTCCTCCTTCCATCAACCTTGCAAGCTACTCCAAGGTTGATCTTTTAAATCAACATTTTGCATATGCCCCTCACCTCCTCAAAAACATGCATTTCCTGTCAAATTAAATCCAGGTAGACTATCATTCAAAATCTCTTGCTTTCAGATTCAAAATCATTACTCCAATATCTACATTTCTTCCCAACATGATGAGAAATAAACCAAACTCATTGCCCACATGCTCTGTTTGTTTCCATTCTGGTTCTTTACTTATGACTTGTATATTGACAGCTCCTAATTGTCTGTTGTTGGTGATGAACAATGACAGGTCAACCATCTATCCCAAGTGGTCCTTTGAGGGGGAGGGGAGAAATATACAGAAATAGCCTAAAGAGAGAGAAAGAGAAATATTTGAAATATGAGCCTTCTTATATGTGTTATATAGGTATTACATCAGCTTTTGCTTGAAATAAGAAGGTATAGATTATAAATTAGTTTGGTTTTAATTTCCAAAATTCGACAATTTCAAACAATTCTTTATATCACTTTGATTGTTCTTTTAGAGTCACTATGTCTTTCCAAAAATATATGTATATACATATATATATATAAAGACCATGCCAGGCAAAAGAAAAGCCTTTTTAGTTATGTTTGGGCCAATAATAATTTAAACATTTTTAATTTGGAACTTAAGGACAGATCCAACTAGCATTGTCAACCCAGCAGACAGACTGCTGAAGCACACAGCTACCCTTATTATGCCCATCGTGTTAAGCAATGACTGGTCATTTATTTCCATTTTTTTTTCCTCTCCAGCTGTTATAAAAATAAAGCAGAGACCAATTGTATGGCATATGAATCTTGCAAGTGAGTGATTCTTAACCGAGAATGACTCTGGAAGCGTCTCACAGCTTTGGGACTGTCTGCAGTTGTAGATCCAATGAGAAAATCTCCATATCTCTTTGCTGACCCATACAATCTTTTACTTCACACAACATTGTTGCATTTCAGCCTCTCACAAAACTGCATTTCTATTATTCTGAAACCTTTCTGTCTTTTCCAGAGAGACTGATAGACAGAACAGCTTCATGTACTCATGCCTTGGTAGTTGTGCATTAATAGGAAACTGGTAGGAAAAATAGCCTCATACAAGGACTGTGTAAACATTATTTGGTGAAGAGGAAAAGCACATATGTGTACTAATTAGAAATGGTCACTCCGACTGGTCAGTTCTACCTAATGTTTCTTAAACCTAAATGTGAAATGAAAACTCAGGGAAATGAATTTGTAATGACTAGAAAATATGAAACAGGAGTGTATATGAATAAGTAATAACTTTCTTTTCATGTCATTCACCTTCAGACTCTCAAAGAACATCTTAGCTGATAGAACTGGGGGCCAAACTGTGGTGTAAATGGAACTAAAGTCAGAATTAGATTCTATTTGGTTCTGAAGAAAAACAGAGTTATGGCCATAGTTTGTACTCTTCAAACCACTCTGTCGACTCTTTTGTGTTATAAAGTGGACGATGAAAAAAAGACTGGTTACACAGTAAAAACCCTTAAATTTCAAAATGCATGCTTTTCTGATTATGAGGTTTGTTGCAACAGGTCTCTATAAAGCAAAACATAATGGGAAAACTCAAAATAATGCATTGAATCAATGTAACATACAGATTGTTTCAGCATTGCAATGGAAGTATCTTATTACAAAGCAACATTTTTAGTTTTACGATGATTAGTGAAAGTAAATATGACGGCATCACATTTCAAATATAAATAAATATTCAGTCTGGGTTACTAATATATAAAATTAACTTACATCTTTTCTCTCTTTTTCTGGATTTGACTGGAAAAGTAGTTGTGGCATGGAAGAAGATGAGAGGTCTTAGAGTCAGATTTAGGTTCCAGATTCAATCCTTTCCCAGCTGTGTGAACTTGGGCAAATCAACTGACCGCTCTGAATTCTGCCCCTTTGGAAAACCGTCATCTTCTTTGCGGACTGTAGTGGTGATTTCATAAATAAATATATGTGTGTGTATATATATATAAACAAATATAAATGATACATATGTAATATAACAGTATTTAATACAATATAACACTACATAACTTAATATGAATTGATATAATATCATTGTTAATATACTATATTTATATTATTCTCAATACAATATAAGGTACATATATTATAGAAGCATTACCAGCTTATATGAATTTTTAATTACATATATACATGCTTTGTAAAGTATATGGGATCACACAGGAGTACTGTACTTATTGTGTTTCCTGAGAACACAATTAAAAATTTTTAATCAATATTCTGAGATTGTAGGCAAATTTAATGCCACTGGTTTCTAAGATAATTTCCCTTAGTAAGAGCAGTTCATGAGATAACCTCTCTCTCTGTTGTTAACTTTGTTTATAATACCTGGCTAGCTTTTATGCTATTAGGTAAGCATTAATTTTCCATTTGAACAGATTGCCAACAAGCACAGGCACATACCACCAGTGCACTGATGAGGATGGAGCCAGTGCTTATGTTCTTTTTCTGGAAGGTAATAGAGTTTTTCTCATTACCGCGAATGCATGAATGAATGAACAGCATTGCAAGCACAGACGTTCTATACGTTCTCTCATCAAACAGCCCCATCACTGCCTCACTACTTTTTTCTGTTCAGTATTATTGATTTTTTTCCAACAATTGAGTTTGTTTGCACTAAGCTGAACCAGGGTATAACCTTTCATTAATTAGAAAAAAACTGTGTGGGTATTAACTTGAGGAAGCAATCACACTGCTTATGTGTTTTCCGGTGCAAACTCGGTGTGATGTTTTGTGTGATTGCTATTGTTTCTTTTCCTCTTTGTGACAGTGTTGTTAAATCTAGTGCGGAAAAAGTCTGAAAACCTTTTAAATGACTCGTGCCCATTCCTGAAACAAAAAGACCTACAGATGTCAACTTTGAGTGGATGTGAAAATGGCATCTTAGAATACGAATCTCTGCCATTACTCTGTGTATGCTTCTAAGGCTCTCATTATTTACAATTGTTTTTACACCCTGGTCCCTTTTGAAAGCAAACACCGTAATTATCTTCTTTGTTCTAACTACAGAATTTAGAAAATACTCTTTTGATTCATATTAATATTCCCTGAGTAATTATCATTATGAAATCATGTTGAACCTAGAAGCTAGAACAGGTATATGTGTAATTCACTATTTTGTTTTTCACTGTTTCTGGTCATGCTGATTGAATTGACCCAGGCAGATTTTTTCAAATCAGCAAAGTTTAATCATGTAAGTAATTTCAGTTTTACAATAAATAAAATCTGTTTTGCCTCAGCATATTAATATTGATTTATTTTTGCTGGACAGTGTTTAAAAATGACTTATTTTTCTTAAATTTAAAAATCTGACAGTATTCCTTAAATGGAATAACCTAGGCTAGAAAGAAATTGAAAACGAGCAGTGGTCATGTGAGGTACCAGTAATGCAACAGAATAAAGGTAAAACTGTAATTTGGTATTATTGACCAGAAATCAAGGTGTCTGTAAAAATATAAAATCAGATGTTAGGGAAAGGGAGTCAGAAATCACCAGAATGATCCATAACCTAGCATTAATATGAAATATCCTCCTATTTCTTTAATGTAAATATGAGACCATTGGTACCTCCAGCAATTGTATGAAAAGAGATTAAATAGATAATGGTATTGGATCCATTTCCTCTTGAAACTCTTAATAGCATAGGGTACTTAGTGATGCATTCTTGGCTGAATGAAACTATTCATGATAGATATGGCACTATCATTAAGCAACACAAATGATAAATGCTACAAACAGTTAATTTCTCCAAGTCCCATTCCCTCAGAGTCTTTTCAATCTAGGAAGATCACTGGCATAAAGGAGTTTCAATCTGCCTCCTAGAGCAAGTACCTTATTAGTTGGACAACAGTGCCACTGTGAGATAGACCAGCACAGCAAAAACGACCCTTCTCTTTATTCTCTGATTTTTAAATAGCTTTTACCACTCACTGATGTTACCACAGAGCTATACCTACAGGTGACTGTTGATAAGGTGTCCATACCCCATTTTAAATGTATGGGTAAGGTGAGGAGAGGAGCCCTGCTTTCTGCCATAGCAATGTGGGTTTTGGTTACCATCAGGTTACTTTAATTCTCAGGGAGTGAAAATACCATAATATTCATGCTTTCTTCATATTAACACGCTATTAACATTAAGATACTCATTATTTTTGAACATCAAACTCCTTACTCTGTTATATCATATTAACACGTCAAAGAACAAATTAATGTTGTTGTTTGGTTTTTTCCACTTTTAAAAATGTGAGCACCTCAGGTTTAAAAAAAAATGGAAGCATAGTTTGGCACTTGTGGAACTAATTAGCAGTATGTTAATTTCCAAATAGCATAGTGTTAAAATGCTCCTATTCTTCAAATCCTAATAATTTTCTAAGAAATTATAATAAATTTTAAGAATTTTTTTTTTTGCCGAGTGCAGAGGGAACTTTTGAAATATTAATACTTTAGCAAAAAATATCATTTAGAGAAATAATTTTATTATAAGAAAAGAACTTGGGTATTGAGTAATAAGCATAATTTAATGAATAACTTTCTGTGGTGAGTCATCATTTCTTTGCAATAAAAGGCATTTTTCTCCATGCTCATGTATGGAACAAGTTCTGTAAAAGAATCCAAAACTTGTGAGAAAAAGAAGCTAAAAGGATTACCAAAAAAAATGTTCCTAGATTCTGAGGTTTCATATGATATTTGATAATATATCAAGTGTCTCTTTGCAGAGCATTTAGTAGGAGAGACTGCAGGAGAAAGCTTTTCCTTTATTAATCGTGAAACCCTATTTATTGAAATAAATTACAATAAACTGTTAGACTGGTTGTGTTCACTGATACAGTCAAAGTGCTATGACAGTGCATAGCACATATTTGGTCCTAAGTTAATAGCCACTGAAATAACCATAAAATTAGTCTTGGAGTATCCACATACAAAAGCTAAAGAGGTGATTTGAGGTAATTCAGGATGGAAGCCAGTGGATAATCAAGCACATAATGTTGCCTTAATTATGTGACTGTTCCAGAGTTGAAAGGGAATGAAAGGACTCAAACAGCTTGATGCCCTAGCCACTGGGCCACTTGGATGGCCGGGGGCTTTTTGTTCTTACTCTACCGTGGACTTTTGGAGCAGAGACAGCCTAATTAGACATACAACAGATACTATAAATATCTTGCTATGGTGAATGCATACAGCAATAATGTTTCATACCAATTAATAGTAAATTCCAAATACTTTGCCAATAAAATTTTACATAGCATTATTCCATTGGGTTGTCCATGAAGGCATAAAGATTGCATATTTATTTATTTACCCAGAGGGCTCTTATTGAACACACAGAGCTTCCTATCAGTTATCTCCCTTGTGCAGAGTGCCAGCTCATTAGGAAGATGCCACAAAGTAACAATGGAGTTGCTCGGAAATGGCTTCATTTCAACACAAATCCTGTGTAAATAGATTTTTGGTGAGCCATCTGTCTTCATGAGGTTTAGGTTGTCTTTTAGGAATTGCAAATACGTAGGTAAAGATGCAGAGGAACACTTTTGATTTGCCAAATAATCTCTAAATCACCTCTAACTTTAAGAGGTGGAAATAGTGAATTTAAGGGGAAAAAATAGTAAATTAAATTAATTCACAAGCTATTTTGTATGGTATAGAAGACAATTAAAGAGTAAACGTGTCTAGTTGTCTTATTGTATGCATTCATCTCCATATTTGACTTCACTGGCAAATGTGAAAACTTACAAAAGAAATTGGGTCATTTCAGACTTTAATGCTATACAGAGCTTGCATTTTCTTTCCAATCTTAAGAGACTCCATGAATTATTTTTGATGTCGCATTTTACAATTTAACATATCAAGATGAAATCCTTGTCTCTGATACCTCCCCAATTTCATTACTGCCATGCACTTTGGGGACACTTCCAAAACCAAAAAGAAAAATTGTAATAGAGTGTGGAGCATTATACAGCATTAGTTTTACTGCTCATAATACCAAGCAAGTTCCAGAGTATTTGTTGAATAGTAACACACCTCTAACCTTCTTAAAGAGATCCTTATTCCTTTCTTTTCCTTCAAAAGATATCATCCATGGCAACTAGCATAATGAACAGATAATTCAGTAAACACATACTGATCATTAAAGGTATTCTATACACCACAAGGTTTCTGGGAACACACAGTGGAGTTTTAAGTCTAGCAAGAGGGCTAAACATGGAAATATTCAATGATAATCCAATGGGACATGCAATAATAGAACTGTGCAACCAGTATATGAGGACACAGTTGGTGATACCATTAATTTTGCTTTGGGGAGTAATATAACAGGTAATATTAACTGAGTGATTATTATGGGTCACATTCTCTTTTAAGTGCTTTACATGAAGTAATAGAAATAAGAGGGAAAGGATATTACCCCCATCCTTTTAGAATCCAAGAGAGAATGCATCTTGCCCAAAGTCAAAGAAGTAGTAGCCAGTGGAGCTAGGATTTGAAGTCAGGAGATGTGGCTCCAAATCCAATGCTCTTAGCCCCCAGGTCACACAGTCATTGTTTTTCTTCTGAGTCATCAAAGAAAGTTTCAGAGACAAGTTTGTGTTTGAGATAAATCCTAAAATATAAGGATCACTTTACCCATTATAGAAAGAAGTAAAGGAAAAATCATTTTAAGCAAAGGGCATAACATGAGCAAATGCAGAAATCAAAGGGTATAGCATGCAAGGAAGTTGCCCAAAGTCTGAGTTGATAGACTGGAGGGCATGTGGGAGGAAATGGTAGGAGGTGAGATTTAAAGGGAGATGGACCTCAGACTTGGAGTGTCCTTGTATGCCATGAAATGGGATTTGGGCCTTATTCTGTGGGATCCCTTAGGGGACATTGTTATATATTCACTCTGAGCATTGTACTGGCTTCCTAGCAAAGTCAAAGTACAATTTAAGCTGTTAATAACATATATAAGCTTTAACGTTCATCACCATTTTAAAGTGTAGTGTGGAATTGAAAGATTTAGCCATATTATATAGGCAAAAGAAACCATTTTACTCTAAATATTTTTAAGCTGTTTGAATAATGAACAGTCTAAATGTATTCCTTTCATATAAATTATATAAACTGTTTTTGAAATGAGGTATTACTTAAATAAGTAATTTTTACATTAAAATTTCAATACTTTATAAAATGAAAATACTCTTACTGAAGCCCCCAAATCATACATACTGTATATAATATTTTGTGTTGGAAATGCCCATGATAAAAACAAAGCAAGACACCACCACCACCAACAACAACAACAACAACAAATCACTTGGAAGGGATCACTTGGCTTAAGTCTTTATGCAGCCCCCAGACAGCTAGATCCTCTTTGTTAAAAAGCATTCAATACAGTGTTATAAAGTTTTGTGGTGAACATAAAACACTATCAAGCTGAAATTAGGTTTGAAAATTGTATATGGCAGCCGAGTATCCCACAATTCCCCAGTCTCTTGGAAGCTCAACGTGAATAGTGTTCCATCTAACTCTCTTATAATCTATATGGGAGTATTTGGAATATCCCTGTCTCCAAAGTCACTAGGCTTCTGCCTTGATCTTTATTCCCTGATATCCTATAGTACGGACCTTTTCTTGAGTCTTGGGCTTTCTAATTTCTGCTCTTCATTAATGACTCTGTTTAGTTTTCTGGAAACTGCATCTTTTTCTGAGCACATCCAGAATCATCTCATAGGAAGCAATCACTCCATTGTTTCCTTGTAATACCCCAATTCTCCAACCTTCACTCTGTTTGAAGTATCCCTTTCTCTAGCACAGTGCAAAAATAATAACAACAAAAAGCTTCCTTTTATTTGTCATATTCTATTCAGAATTATTTTTTGTTCCTAGAA
Source organism: Tolypeutes matacus (assembly GCA_026826555.1). Taxonomy (NCBI): domain Eukaryota; kingdom Metazoa; phylum Chordata; class Mammalia; order Cingulata; family Chlamyphoridae; genus Tolypeutes; species Tolypeutes matacus. The sequence goes on from JAKSZT010054121.1 coordinate 2,414,379, forward strand.
AATGTGTAGTCACTCTCCATCCAGAATGAAAAACCTCTTCTGCATATTTCTATTTAAAGGAAAGCTGAGTAACATAAGAATATAACACACATTAAGAAAAAGACAATCTATAGAGATATGATGCTTCACATTTGTGCCTTCTTTCCTGTTTTCCAATTTTCTCCAGAAAGCAAGTCCATAGCTTTGTATCCATAGGTGGCTTTCTCTTTGCATATCAAGAACCAATGTTTAGGAAACAAAGAATTCTGAATAAGTAGTAATAATGAGTTGCATCTCAAAAGATATTGAATTGTACATGGTAATTGCAGTATGAATTGCAATGGTGTAATTTTGGAAAAAAATGTATTAACATCACTCTTTAGTCATTGTAAATAGTTCTCAATGGATCCACTAGGAGATATACATTACAAGCCTCACAAAGCACACATTTTCTGAAATAGTAAAGGGATGCACCACATTCTATGAGGTCAGTTATTTCTCTCACGTAAGTGTTGACACATCTAGATCTGGAATGACATGTAGTATTAATAATTTGCTCCAAATATTGAAGTTCATTTTTGTCAAATATTTTTTAGCCAATTGAAATCAACTTAAATTTATTTCTATGATATAATCATACTGAGGCATTTGCAATCTGATATGTTAATTTCACATAAGGAAGAGAAATGGAAATGGAGCCATCCTAAATCAAAATGTAGCTTATCTAGTTATGGCCACAGAATTTAAGCATATGAGCATGTCATTCATCTCATGTATCTCAGTGGAAAAAAGAGGGAGAAAGGGTGGTCTAGAATAGGTCACTAAGCATGATATATATTCTTAGATTAGGTTCTCAAACTGTGACATTGAATCAGCAGAAATCCAACATTTGTTAAAAGCTATACATGTAGAGATAATTGCTCCCAAATCTTTTTTGCTTATTGCTATATACACAGGCAATCCCTTATTTCATTCTAAAAATAATAGTTTTATATATTTTAAGAAGTAGAGCATAAATGCATGGATTATATTAGTATAAGTGAGAATCTAAAACTAGATTCAATAGAGTTAATAGATTTAATAGATTTCAACAAATATTAACTAAACACCTACTATGTGGTCAGCAACTATTGATACATATATAAACAAATTAAACATAGTCCTTCCAAAGTTTCAGTCTACGGTGGAGACAAACAATAATTAAATTATCATGCACTCCCCAAAATAAATGCTTATCATTACAGAATGCCTGATGTTCTTGCAGAAACACTGTGGAAAAAAATATATGGATGAATTTGCTCCAGGATATGGTATTTACCCTCTAAAATGAAATTTACACTAAAGATGAAAATATATTTTTAAATATTATAAAAATAATACTTGTTTTGAAATAAAGATGAAACCCTCTAATAAGAGATTTTATTTTTGATTATGTAACTTAAAAAAATATGGAAAAATGTAACTAAATCTATGTATGTAAACTGGTCCCACAGATCTCAAATATTTTTGTAGTTTTTTAATTGTAAGTAAGCATTACTGGTATTAAATATCAAAAATATTGCGATATTAAGATATGTTAAAACATTAGAAGGTTAACTGAGGGAAGTCATCAAACCCCCTTCTCTTAAGTACATAAGATTCTCATTCACTGGGGTTCATTCTTTTGAGGATGAATAAAGGAAAGGAGATGGGCTTTCATGTTTCCTTCAAGTGCTGATTCAGCTTTTCCGATTAACCTTGACTTTATGATCCTCTCACACTTAGGAGTTTATTTTACATTTCCAGGCATTACACATCAATTGCAATTTCTCTACCATTTTGTTTAGAAATAATACAGAGGAAAAGTAACAAAATTAACCACTCAAAAGGTGAATCATTAATGCTATCTTGTTCTGTTTCTGGGCAAAAGAACAGAAAACGAAGCAGTAGCGTTACCCAATTGTCTCAAACAGATCAGTTAAGGCACACAATCAGAACTATCAATGTATCTTGTACCTTGGTGTCACTGATGTAGTGCCTGGAAGGTTGGAGTTTCATGAAATGAGGCCCTGTAAAGAAAGGGATAGCTTGTCTAAAATTAAAATCTATGCTTTATGGCCTACCTAGTTGTGGGGATTGGCCAGTTAACTGTAAGTTGGGTAATTCTAGGTGAATTAACTTTATCTGCCTAATGACATTCTGGGAAATTAAAAATAACTGGTAAATAAAATAGTGGGAATCCTAAAAGGAGTTTTAATTATGTCAACAACACATGGGATAATTTGAACCCTGTTAATACCTCACTCAAGCAGGTGTTTCCCAGAGGCACTCACTTCATTTTTTATTTGTCATCACTCCTAATATACATGTACTTCAGTTCATGTCATCTGAAAATAATTGGCATGCCCGACAGAGACAGGGGAACTGATATAGACATATACCTGCCCAACATTTAATGACCTTAATACATCTTAATGACTTGCCTTTCTATTCAAATAGCCAGTTGGGTTGTGATTTACTAAAATCAACTTTTGTAGTGTTATTTCAACCAGGGACAGCCTTTTGTACGACAAGCTATAATATTTAGCTACCGAAATGCCTACCATATCTCTCTCCCACTGAGAACTATTTGTTATCTGATGTCACTTATAGACTGCATGTAAATCAAATATTATTTCTGGCTCTGCATGGTGCAATGCTGATTAAAACCTTGTCAGGCTATCAGAAGAATAAGGCCATTTCCCAGCATGGAATGATGTTTTTTATTCTAGGCCCAATATAGAACCAATGTTTAAAAATAAAATCCGTGATTGGGGGGGAAAAATAATAATTTAGAATAATCACTCTTATCTCAATCCTAAGGCATTGGAATTTGTGGCACATTGGAGTTTTTCCATGTGGGAAATGTGTAAAAAATGTAGCTAAACTTACTAAACTCAATGGACACTGTGATGTTCTCATCACTTATGACTTCTTGAAATCATTTAACCCTGTTGACCACTCTCCTCTTGAAAATGTTCTTCTATCTGCTTCCCATAATAATACACTCTCTTGGTTCTCCATTTTTTTTCTCTCTTCCTTATCAGCTTCCTTGGCTGGATTCTCTCCCTCTGTTAAATGTTGTTGATTCCTTTTATTTGTTTTGGGTTCTCATGTTTTTATTTTACTTCCTGTCCTAAGAAATTCTATGTCTCACATGTGTTTACTGGCCCCTGTATATTTTCCATTCAAGATCTCTTTCTTGACCTCCAAGACTATATACATCAACAGACCATGAGACATGTCCCACTGATAACTCAAATTCAACAAGGATAAACTGTTTTCATTATCTTCCCCCCAAATTGGCTTTTCCTAATAGGTAGCTCCAAAATTTATGCAGTCATTTGGCTAAATTCCCACAAATCATACTATACCATCTTGTCTTCCCTCACAGTCCCATCTATGCAAACTTTTTAAACGTTGTTCAGCTCTATTCTAGGTCTTCTTTACCCATTGACCTGGTTTTTGTTCCCATTATCAAAATCATCCACCATCAAAATCACAAAAGGATCTGCCAGCATTCTTACACACTTCTAATGCTGGCTTCCAGAGTGGTTTCTCTAAAACATGTAACTGATATTATTTCCATCCTTAGTCATTCAGTACCGCCTGAAGCCCATGCTCATTAGCATGGTATAAGTAGCCTTTGTGGTCAGATCTTGGTCTACCTTTCCACACTCAATGCTTAGCTTTGTCACCTGTGTATATCTGTGTGTATGTTTGTGCTTGACACAGGTCTCTCTGACTATAAAGCCCACTGTATTAGCTCTGTATTGCTGCATAGCAAATTATCATAATGTTGATGGCTTAAAACAATGCACCTTTATTATCTCACAGTTTCTATAGATCAGGAATCCAAGCCCAGGTTAGCTGGGTCTTCTGCTTCAGGGTCTCTTGTAGGTAGCATTCAATATGTTAGCCAGGACTGGGGTCTCACCTGAGGGCTCAACTGGGGAAGGATCCACATCCAAGCTCACTCAGTAGTTGTTAGTGAAATTCAATTCCTCCAGGCCTCCATTCCTAATTGGCTGTTAGCTGGAGGCTTCTCTTAGTTCCTTACCACATGGGCCTCTCCATAGAGCAGCTCATATGATAGCTGTTTCATCAAAGCCAACAAGGGAGTCTGCTAGAAAGATAGAAGTAACACTCTTATGTAACCTAATCACAGAAGTAGCATCCCATAACCTTAGCCATATTCTTTTGGGTAGAAGCAAGTTAGTAGGTTGAGCTAGCACTCAAACAGAGGGGATTACACAAGGCCATGAATACCAGGAGGTGGAGATTATTGGGAGCCATTTCAGAAACTGCTTACCACATATTCCAACCCCACCTTCCTCCCAACCCTATTCACCTGACAACAGCAACACCTTTTGAAGACTCATCTTGATTATCAGGACCTCTGTTCCTCAGAGAAGATTTCCCTGGCCACCCCACCCTGAAGTTGATTACTCCCTTCTTTGTACTCCCACCATATCTCTCACACTATTTTTCAATTACTTGTTCACATATCTTCTACCGTACCAGACTATGAGTGTTTGGAGAATAGAAATTAGAGTTTATTTCTTCCAGTGTGTGGTACATTGTCAGTCCAAAGAAAATGCTCATTAAATGGGAAATAATGGGGAGCAGATGTGGCTCAAGCAGTTGAGCACCCACTTCCCACATGGGAGGTAACGGGTTCAGTTCCCAGTGCCTCCTGAAAAAACAAAATCAAACAACAAGCAAAACAAATGATAAAAACAACACAGGGCAACATGGGAATCCCAGTGGGTTCCGTGTAATATTTCAGGTAATCTAAGCACCTCTTAAAATATATATATATATATATATATAAATAACATTTTTGTAAGCAAATACACATATATGCATATATATTTATATATCATTTTACAAATGTTTGTATGTATTGTGAGAATTTTGATTTTTACCCATAAAAAAAAAAAAAAAAAAAAAAAAAACAACACAAGGAAGCCGATGTGGCTCAGTGGTTGAGTGCCAACTTCCCACATCTGAGGTCCTGGGTTCAATCCCCGGCCCCCAGTACCTCAAAAAAAAAAAAAATAGGTATCAAATCATTTAAAATAGAAATGTGAAATAATGTATTAAAAAAAGAAATGTAACTAAAATTTGAAGTACATGAAATAATCTGTAAACATAATATCCCCTGAGGTCATCTGAGTGCTGCATTCACTTTAGTTAAGGTACAAATGACAGTCTTCAGTGAAGGATATCACAAAGTGACAGCTCTGTCTGTCTCTATCATTTAAATTCTTTCAAATGAGAGACAATTATAAAATGAAATGCCATGTGGCTAATATGGTATACTGGTTAAGATTGTAGACTTTGGAATCAGACCATGGTATGGGATCCCAATTTTGCCACTTACTGTGTGGCCTCAGGGAAGTTACTTAACCTCTCTTTGTCTTGGCTTACTTGTCTATAAAATGGAGACAGTAATTGAACTTACACTGTAAGGCTGTTGCAAAGATTAAATAAAATGATACATGGATAGCAGCTAAAAGAGACTTGGCATCTATTGGACTCTCAGTGAATGTCAATCATTATTATTTCCTGATGTACTAATGTGGAAATATGTCCATGGCATGTACTTAAATGAAAAAAGCAACTAGGGGAACAGTATGTAGAGTGTTAATTATTTTTGTTTTTAAAAGTATGTGTACTAAAGTTCTGGCAAGATGGCATCAGAGTAGGCAGGCAGGGATCAACTCTCTGACAAAAACAACAGAGAAAGGGCCAAAAGGTGTCCAAGGAACCTGCTTTGGGGGTCAGCAGACCAGGAAAATGCTGCACAAGTCCCAGGAGGGAAAGGGACAAAGAGACAAAGAACCTGAAACAACAGATGGGAGTTACTAAACCCCCGCAGTCTCAGGAAAGGGCTCCCATCCCCCACCCTTAAGACATTAAGCCGAAATAAAACCCCTGGCTCACTGCAGCCAACTGAGAGGGGAGCAGATGTCAACCTCCATGTCAGCTGTTACAAGGGAAGAGGGAGGGTGAGTTGGAGGGCTTCTCCACAGAGAATTTGGCCAGCAGAATCCTCTTTGAATCTCATCTCTGGCCAGACCTGAAACGGGAAAGCGGAGGTTGAAACAAACACCTCCATGGAAAGGTTCACCAACAAGCGGCATCTGCTAGCTAGCCAGGAAATTGCAAGGAGAAAAACTCCTTTTAGATCTCTTTAGCCCCACCCCTGGGAGAAAATCTGCACACCATTGGTGAGTCCTTGGCCTGAATTTGATAACTCAAGCTGGGCAATTTTAAAGACTTAGAATTAGTTGAACCAAAAATCAAAGAAGAGCTGTGGAAAAAAAACACTAGGCAAGAGAGAGCACCCAGGTTCACCAACATATTCAAAAACCTAGACATCAGCAAAAAAAAATAAAATAAAATAAAATAAAATTACAAGCCATTCTAGGAAACAGAAAGGGATGGCCCAGCCAAAGGAACAAACCAAATATCCTGACAAGATAAAGGATTTAAGACAACTAATCAATGATAATCACACAAATCTCCTAAATCAACTCAAAGAATTGAATGAAAATATGACAAAGACATAAAGGATATTAAGACACTGGGTGAACATAATGAACAATTTGAAAGCCTGCAAAGAAAAGTAGCAGAAGTTATGGGAATAAAAGACACAAGGATGAGATATGATTAAAAATACATTACACAGGGAGCAGAGGTGACTCAAGAAATTAGGTACCTCCTTCCCATATCAGAGGTCCTAGGTTCAGTTCCCAGTGCCTCCTAAAGAAACAAGGAAGATAAACAAACAGCAAGTGCAAACAACAAGGGGGTGGGGAGAAATAAATAAATAAATAATACATTACAGGAACATAACAGCAGATTTGAATTACTTGAAGACAGAATTAGTGATTTTGAAGACGGAACATCTGAGCTAGAAAAGACAGGAGAACAGAAAGAAAAGAATGGAACAAATGGAACTGGGTCTCAAGAAATTCAGTGACAATGCGAAACAAACATACATATTATTGATGTCCCAGAAGGAAAAGAGAATGAAAAAGGTGCAGAAGAATATTTGAGGAAATAATGACCCAAAACTTCCCAAACCTTATGAAAGACATAAATATCAATATCCAAGAAGGACAACACACCCCAAACAGAATAAATCCTAATAGACCTACTCGGAGACACTTACAATTCAGAATGACAACTATCAGAGATAAAGAGAGGATTCTGAAAGCAACAAGAGAAAAGCAAAGCATCAGCGACAAGTGAAACTCCATAAGATTAAGTGCCAATTTCTCATCAGAAACCATGGAGGTGAGAAGAAAGTGGTATAATGTATTTAAGGTACTGAAAGAGAAATACTGCCAGCCAAGAATTCTGTATCTGGCAAAGCTGTCCTTCAAAAATGAGGCTGAGTTTAAAGCAGGAGTTCTTAACCTGTTTTGTTACATGGACCCTTTTGCCAGTCCGGTGAAATGAATACTACTCTAATTTATTCATTGCATACATTCATAAGTGAAGGAAATGCTAGATTTCAATTAGAGGTTAGAGAAAATAAAGATAATAAGTTGATTTTTTTCAATTCAAGCTCATGGACCCCCTGAAATCTTTCCACAGACCCCCAAGAACCCCTGGTATAAAGTCTTCACAGACAAACAAAAACTGAGAAAGTATGTTACCAAAAGATGAGAATTGCAAGAGATACTAAAGGAAGTGCTGCAGCCTGAAAGGAAAAAATAGGAGTGAGAGACTTGGAAAAGAGTGTAGAAATGAAGATTATTAGGAAGGGTAAATTAAAGGTTAAAAAGACAGACAAAAGTAAGGTATGACAACAGAAAGCCAAAAGATAAATGGACGAAGTAAGTGATGCCTTTACTGTAATAACATTGAATGTTAATGGCTTGAACTCCCTAATCAAATGACATAAACTGATAGAATGGATAAAAAATATGAGCCATCTATATGCTATCTATAAGAGACTCACCTCAGATGTAAGGAAACAATGAGGTTGAAAGTGAAAAGTTGGGAAAAGATATTCCATGAAAATAGGAACCAAAAAAAGAGCTGGAATAGCAATGCTAATCTTGGACAAAATAGATTTTAAATGCAAAACTGTTATAAGGGATGCATAAGGTCATTATGTATTAATAAAAGGGGCAATTCACTAAGAAAAAATACCTATAATCAATATTAATGCACCTAACCTGGGTGCCCCAAGATAATGAGGCACACACTGTCAAAACTGAAGGGAGAAATAGATGTCTTTACAGTAATAGTTGGAGACTTCAATACACCACTCTCAGTATTGAATAGAACATCTGGACAAAGGATAAATAAACAGAGAGCTTGAATAATATGAAAAATGAACTAGACCTAGCAGACATTTATAGATCATTACACCCTAAAACAGCAGGATATATATTCTTTTCAAGCACTCATGGATTCTTCTCCAGAATAGCCCATATGTTGGGTCTCAACAAATTTAAAATGATTGAAATTAAACAAAACACTTTCTCTGATCATAATGGAAGGAAGCTGGAAATCAATAATGGACTGAAAAGGGGGAAATATTTGGTAATTAAACAATAAGTGGGTCAAAGAAGAAATTGCAAGGAATTCAGTAAATATCTTGAGACAAATGAAAATAAGAACACAACATATCAAAACCTATGGGACATTGCAAAGTTAATGCTGAGAGGGAAATTTATAGCCCTCAATGCTTACATTAAAAAAGAAGAGAGAGCTAAAATTGAAGACCTAACTGCACACTTGGAGGAACTAGAAAAAGAACAGCAAACTAATCCCAAACCAAGCGGAAGGAAAGAAATAGAAAAGATCAGAGCAGAAATAAATCAAGAACAAAAAAGACAATAGAGAGAATCAACAAAACCAAAAGTTCATTCTTTGAGAAGATCAACAAAATCGACAAACCCTTAGACTGGCAAAGAAAAAAGGAAAAAAGATGCAAATAAATAAAATTAGAAATGAGAGAGGGGACATTGCCACTGAACCCACAGAAATAAGAGGATACTATGAACAACCGTACACCAAATAACTAGACAATTTAGATGAGATGGACAAATTCCTAGAAACAGACAAAAAACCTACACTGACCCTAGAAGAAATAGAAGACCTCAACAAACCAATCACAAGTAAAGGAATTGAAACAGTCATCAAAAACCTTCCATGCCTCCTAAAAAGAGAAAGACAAGAAGAAAAGACAAGCAGACACAGAAAGAACGCACAGCGAATGGACACAGAGAGCAGACAGCTAGTGTAAAACAGCAGTGGGGGGGGGGGTGGATGGAAGATAAAAATTAAAAAAGAAAAACAACCTCCCAAAGATGAAAAATCCATAATTCAAAGATGATCTAATACCAATCTTGCTCAAGCTCTTCCAAAAAATTGAATACAAAAGAACGCTACCAAACTCATTCTATGAAGCCATTATCACCCTAATACCAAAATCAGATAAAGATACCAGAAAAAAAGAAAATTACAACCAATATCTCTAATGAATATAGATGCAAAAATCCTCAGCAAAATACTTGCAAACAGAATCCAAAAGCATATTAAAAGAATTATATACCACGATCAACTGGGTTTTATCCCAGGTATGCAAGGGTGGTTCAACACAAGAAAATCAATTCGTGTAATAAACCACATTAATAATTTGAAGAAGAAAAATCACATGATCCTCTCAATTGATGCAGAAAAGGCATTTGACAAAATACAGCACATTTTCTTGATAAAAACACTCCAAAAGATAGGAATAGAAGGAAGCTTTCTCAATATGGTAAAGTGCATATATGGAAAACCTACAGCTAGCATTGTACTCAACAGTGAAGGACTGAAAGCTTTCCCACTGAGATCAGGAAGAAGACAAGGATGCCCACTATCATCACTGTTATTTAATATTATACTAGAAGTTCTAGCTAGAGCAATTAGGCTAGATAAATAAAGGCATCCAAGTAGGAAAGGAAGAAGTAAAACATTCACTATTTGATGATGATATGAACCTATATCTAGAAAATCCTGAAAAATCCATAACAAAGATACCAGACGAATTCAGCAAAGTGGCGGGATACAAGATTAATATGCAAAAATCAGTAGTGTTTCTATACACTACTGATGAGCAATCTGCAGAGGAAATCAGAAAAAAAATTCCATTTATAATAGCAACTAAAAGAATCAAATATTTAGGAATAAACTTAACCACGGATGTAAAGCATTTGTATTATGAAAATTACAAAACATTGCTAAAAGAAATTGAAGACAAATAAATGGAAGAACATTCTGTGTTCATGGACTGGAAGACCAAATATCGTTAATATGTCAGTTCTACCCAAACTGATTTACAGATTCAACACAATCCCAATAAAAATCCCAACAGCCTTTTTGTGGAAAAGCACTTATCAAATTTATTTGGAAGGGTGAGGGTAAAAATGTCGTAAAAAAGAACGAACTTGGAGGATTCTCACTTCCTAACTTTAAAGCAGGGTTTCTTAATCTTTTTTGTTCTACAGATCCCTTTGCCAGTCGGGTGAAAACCACAGACCCCTTACTAAGTCCACACTATACTGTATATTATATAATAAATATATCACACCCGCACCAACACATCCCCACAAGAATAATGTTTTTTTCAATTTCAATTCAAGTTCACAGACCACTGGTTAAGAAGCCCTGCTTTAAAGCATATTACTTAGCTACAGTGGTAAAAAAAATAGCATGATACTGGCATAAAGACAGACAAATGGATCAATGGAACCATATCAAGAACTCAGAAATAGACCCTCATATCTACAGTCAAGTGATTTTAGACAAGGCTGTCAAGCCCACCCAGGTGGCCAGAAGAGTTTATTCAAGAAATGGTGCTGGGAGAACTGGATATCAATATCCAAAAGAAAGAAAGTGGACCCATATCTCACACCTTATACAAAAATTAACTCAAAATGGATCAGAGACCTAAATATAAAAGCAACAACCACAAAACTCCTAGAAGAAAATGTAGGAAAACCATCTTCAAGATCTTGTGGTAGGCGGTAGTTTCTTAAACTTTACACCCAAAGCAGGAGCAACAAAAGAAAAAATAGATAAATGGGACCTCCTCAAAATTCAATACTTTTGTACCTCAAAGGACTTTGTCAAAAGGGTGAAAAGGCAGCTGACTCAATGGGAGAAAACATTTGGAAATCACATATCTGATAAAGGTTTAGTATCCATGATACATAAAGAGATATTACACCTCAACAATAAAAAGACAAACTACTTGATTAAAAAATGGGCAAAAGACTTGAAGAAACATTTGACCAAAGAAGAAATACAAATGGCAAAAAAAAAATTTTTTTTTAATGTTCAACATCACTAGCGATTAGGAAATGCAAATCAAAACTGCAAGATATCTATTCACACCTATTAGAATGGCCGCTGTTAAAAAGTCAGAAAACTACAAGTATTGGAGATAATGTGGAGATACAGGAACGCTTATTCACTGTTGGTGGGAATGTAGAATGGTGCAGCCACTGTGGAGGACTGTTTGGCAGTTCCTAAGGAAGTTGAATATAGACTTGCCATGTGACCTGGCAATACCACTACTAGGTATATACACAGAAGAGCTGAGAGCAGTGACATGAATAGACATCTGCACACCGATGTTCATAGCTACATTATTCAAAATTGCCAAAAGTTTGAAACAATGCAGATGTCCATCAACTGATGAATGGATAAACAAAATGTGGTGTATACACACAATGAAATATTATGCAGCTGTAAGAAGAAATGAAGTCATGAAGCATATGACAACATGGATGAACCTGGAGGGCATTATGTTGAGTGAAGCAAACCAGGCACAAAACAACAAATACTATATGATTGTACTATGAACTAAAAATATTGTATAAATTCCTGGAGTTAATAACTAGAAATAGATCACCAGAAAATAGAGTGTAGAAAATGGAAAGCTAAGGGCTAATCTATGCAGAATTGGTAAAAAGGTTGTTTGTAAATCTTTGGAAATGAGTAGAAATAGTGAAAGCACATCATAGTGTTTGTAACTTGCAGTGCTATTATATGGGTATGATAGTGGTTGAAAGGGAAAGTCTAAAGACATGTATTTTACAAGAAAGAAAGCTAAAAAATGTAACATGGGACCATATAACAGTGAAACCTCACATGAAATATGAATATGGGTAATATTGCATATTTCAAAACATAAATATAAATAAACTAGAGAGTTGGAAACAGAATAGCAGCTATGTAAGACAGGGGAAGCATAGAAAGATTGAGAGATGATGAGTTTTTGTTTGTCTGTTTTTTGTTTATTCTTATTATTAGAATAATGAAAACGCTCTAATAATGATTTAACTGATGAATGCACGTCTATGTGATTGTACCAAATACCATTGGTTGTACACTTAGGATGGACTTATGCTTTATTAAAATGTATCAATAAAATTGATTTGTTAAAAAAGTATGTGTACTTAGTTTGTCTATATGTTTATATATAGGAAAAATTCGGAATTATATACATGGGACTTTTTAAATGTTTTTATTTTTTATTTTTTAATTTTTTTAATTTTTCTTTTTAAAGAAGCTTTAGATTAAATAAATGTTACATTAAAAATATAGGGGGAGATCCCTGCCCGTGGTTGCTGAGCTCCTCTTATCTTCCCAAGCACAGACTTGATTTTGTCCCTCCCCTGCTCTGAACCTGCCGTGGCTCCCCAGCACCCCAGGAGAAAACCCAGCTCCTCACTGGGGCCTACAGGCCCTGCGTGGTCCAGCCTCACCTCTGCTCCAGCAGCTGTGCTCCAGGAGTGCACTGAACTCCTTTCTCTGATGCTTGGTCCTGCTGCTCTCTATGCCTCTTGTCCCCTTTTCCACATCTTTACCAGCTTCGTTCCTGTTTATTTCTCAAAACCCAGCTCAGAAGCAGCCTATGGGGCAGTTCTGACTGACCATCCCCAAGACTGAGCTCTGGGTCAAGACATGAGGCAGGAGTGGGAGTCTCGGCTGAGGGGGCAGCAGCAGGGGCTTGGGCCCTGGCTGGACGCTGTGGAGAGGTCAGAGGCCTCGGGTGTCCATCGGCCCCCGCTCAGGTCTCCCTCTTCCCCGCAGGAAAAAAAAAAAAAAAAAAATATATATATATATATAGATATAGATATAGGGGTTTCCCATATGCCCCACCCCCTGTCCCTCCCACACCCTCTCACTCCAACAACATCCCTCATTAGTGTTGTATATTTGCCACAATTGATGAACACATATTGAAGCATTGCTACCAATGGTGGACTATAGTTTACATTATAGTTTACACTGTATCCTGCACAATTTTTTAGGTTATGACAAAATATTTAATGGTCTCTATCAGTATTGCAATGTCAAGCAGGACAATTCCAATGTCCCACAAATGCCCCCATATTATACCTATTCTTCCCTCTCGCTCCCCCTCAGAACCTCTCGTGGCCACTGCCTTTATATCAATGATGAAAGTTCTTCCATTGCTAGAATAATAATAAGTCTACTTTAGTCCATTGTTCATTCCCCAATCTTGAGGATTTGGGGATGGTGATGCCCACTCTGTTTCAAATTGAGAGGGGCTTAGGTCCCATGGGGCAGATGGAAAGAACTATCTTGCTTGCAATGGCAGACACTCTCTGTTCCTTGGGATGGACATTGTCCATCATCATTTCCTTGTTTTTTGTCCTAGGTAAGTCCAATGAACTGGAGAGTAGCTGTTGCAACTCTGCTGAGATTCTGGGCTCAACTGGCACATGGATGGACCAAAGATTTAAGTCTCTGGGACATATACATAACAATTATAGTGCTAATTATAGGTGCAAATAAAAGGGGCAGAAGAGCCATGTGTAGGGCAACTATAAATGAGTCTAACTTTACAGTGGGGAGCATAAATTCCAAAGTAAGGCCCACTGACAGGGTACCAAATTCTGTCTGGATGTCTCTAGAGCCCTCAGGAGCCCTGCTATTTGAGGCAGTGTTTACTGTGGCAGTCAGTGAGATCCTGCTGAGACATGCATAAGCATAACCCTTGGAATGACCTCCGGACTCACTTTAAGATCTCTTAGCCATAAAAACTCATTTGTATTTAATATTTCCCCCTTTTGGTCAAGGTCTTTTTCCAGATGTATTGCTAGTTGGTGCTTGGTAATAATCCCTTAGTGCCAGGGATGCTCATCCCCTGGGAGTTGTGTCCCACACCAGGCTAAGGTAATGCATTTATTTGCTGAGTTTGACTTAGAGAAAGGCCACATTTGAGCAACAAGGAGGCTTTCAGGAGGTAATTCTTAGGCAAGATGTAATACTAGGCTAAGTTTCCATTTCACAAGAAAAGGTTCATAAGTACCATCATCAATATCAAGGGCCTGGTGTAATGGTCTGTCTTCCTTCACTAGGCACTGCCCATTTACTCGGGGAATTCTTGCTGTTCTATTAGAGAGTGTAGCAGGACTCCCGAGGATGGGAATTCAATATTCTTTTGGTTATTGTGTCAGTCTCCACCCACTGAGACAATGCTCTATGAACACTTGAATATATTCGTATGCCTTAGAGGTATGCCCCAGGTGAACCCCTTCCCATGCATCCCCCATCACCAACACCCTGCACCAGTGATGCTCCCTTGCCACATTTGTGACCCTTCTGTGATCCAAAACTTCTCCAAAAACAAAGCCAACAAAATAACCAAATAAAATTAATAAGAAAATGAAATAATAGTTTTCAAAATAACAAATAAAATACAGAAAAAATTTAAAAATTAAATAATATAAAAATATTTTAGACATTGTGTCTTTCACAATATCTGTAAGAGCTGTTGTCTTGTATGTACAGTCACAATTTCTTCCATATATTCCCCCAGTCTTATTTTTTTCCATTTTATCTCCTGGAAAATAGGTTCACAGGAGACTGAAAGGGAGTAGAGGGTGGTGAGCTGATGCCCATATGGGCAAAATCTATGATAAGGTCGAAGGGTGTGGTTGGGCAGTGGACGGGTGTGAGAGTGGTACAGTGATATGATTAGGTTTGGCGGTGCAGGTCTGCGGGAGGGAATAGGGTGAGGGGGTTGGGTTGGACTGTCCATGGAAATGGGGG
The DNA here is from genome assembly GCA_026826555.1 of Tolypeutes matacus. Taxonomy (NCBI): domain Eukaryota; kingdom Metazoa; phylum Chordata; class Mammalia; order Cingulata; family Chlamyphoridae; genus Tolypeutes; species Tolypeutes matacus. The sequence continues at coordinate 2,429,478 of JAKSZT010054121.1, forward strand.
AGCGTTGGAGAAAGGAGCAGGTAAACTCTGGGTATTTGCAGTTCTGTGGTTAAAACTACAATGTTGAGAATGTTCTTTTGACAAATATGGCAAGGGAGGGTTACTGGTGTAGGGTGTTGGGTGTGGGGGGATATACAGGATAGGGTACACCTGGGGCATGATTCTTTGGACTATGTAAGTGTTCATCTTGGCATAGTGTTATCTCAGTGGGTGGAGACCCACACAATAAACAAGAAAATATTAAACTCCCATCCTGGGGAGTCCTCCTATGTACTCAGTTAGAAGGACAAGAATCCCTCAAGAACATAGGCAGTGCCTAATAAAAGAAAACAGACCAATATGTCAAGCCCTCAATATTATTGCAAGTAACTATGAATCTTATCCTTCAAAAATTGAAATTTAGTGGTTACCATAGGTTCCAAAGGGAGAGGGAGGGAAGAATAGAGTGGATGGAACATGGGGCATTTTGGGGGCATTGAAATTGTTCTTCATGATCCTGCAATAACAGATACAGGGCATTTTAAATTTCATCAAAACCTATAAAAGTGTATGGTACAAAATGTAAACCATAACGTAAACCATTGACCATGGTTAGTAGCAATGCTTTAATGTTTGTACATCAATTTTAACAAAAGTACCATCCGCATGTAAAATGTTATTAACGGGTGAGTGGAAAAGGGGGAGGGTGTGGGGTATATGGGAATCCCCTATATATTCTATGTGACTTTTCTGGACCCTAAAGCGTCTTTGAAGATAAAATGGAAAAAATAAGACAATGGGGGAATATACGGAAGAAATTGTCACTGTACATTAGACTTTTAGCAATGATTATTTTCTGGGATTGGGAGAGGGGTAAGAGTGGTTAATTCCATTTTTTATTTTCTAGACTTTTGTATCGTTTGAATTATTTTAAATAAGCATATATCATTTTTATAATCAAAATAAAATGATCAATTATTTTTTTTTAATGTATAGGCAAAAACAGTGGAAGACTTAGGCAGTTGTATAGCTCATAAGCTCAGAAACTCTTGGTGAAGTTTAAGCTATAGGTTTGTTTCGACTGTTACCCTCTCTGAACATGGCAAAATAACTGTTCTTTTTGGGGATCCCAACAAATCTCTGGCAAGCAGTTTGTATACTGGCAGGAAGTACTAAGAGATCTGAGAACTATTTCTTTTTTTTTTTTTTTTTTTTTTTTTTTCCACATGTAAAGTTTGAGTTAAGTAACGTCATTAAACAATAAATTCAAAAGATGCTCAAACTGACTTGCCATTGAAAGGCCTGTGAAAATACATGCTGACCAAACTTAGTATTAGGCAGTATACAGATACGTTATTTCCATCCTTGCCATTCTCATTGTAACGCACTAAATTTGAAGCACTTGGATGGGGCTATCAAATGAGAACTATTTCTTTCCATCTCTTTCCTCCATAAAATTTCTCCTCTTTGATTGCCAGTCATGCATGCTATAGTCAAGAGGGCAGATGGTCCAAGAGCTAAGTGACATTTGAATGGCTGCTTGTACGTCATATACCAAACCCTAAAGAGAAATATCTATCAAATTGCTCAAGTGATACAACATTTAGATAAATAATTAGAAACAAAGAGTCAATTAATTTCTACCCAGTCTTTCAACTGTTTAAAATACTACAGCAATGAAACTAATGGGCAGGATTTTTTCTAACTGTACCAAGGTTATTAAAATAGAGAGTCAATCAGAAAACCATATTTAAAATGTGTGTTCATAATTTTTGAATACTATAACTCATATTAAATGAACAAATTGTTTAACACCAACGTTTGTAGGTAAGGCTAGAGCTCCTGAAAAAGTTTCTCTAATGATGAAACTTCCCAATTTTAATTTTGTTTTCTTTATTACCATCTTATATTAGGAGGAAGAAGAGGGTCAGCAATAAAAACTTTTTCTCTCTCAGCAAATTGTAACCATGGAAGGTGGTGGAAAGGAGTGAGAAAAAAGTGCAATCATTTTGATTAATAAAACAGATGGAAGAAACAGTGGAACCAATAATCCCAAATAGTGGGTCATATATTATTATTGCCTTTCTTTGCCCATCTCTTTCTTAGATGTCTAGCTGTTCATCAAATAGCCTTTCACTCCAAGGAATAAAGAATTGCTGAAGATTTAAATTGAACTTAATCTACCACTGTTTTATTCTTTCTTCTGGTGGGATTACCTGTGTTCATGAAAATGTTTCAAAATTAATGAAAGTTGCTTAAGGGTAATATTAGCCAAAGATTCTCCTGCCCTCCAACTTAAGAGACCATGAGGAATATATGAGAATTATATTATGATATATGGCAAGAAAAATAAAGGGAGGGAGGGATGGAGGAAGGGAGAAGGGAAGGAAGGATAGAAGGAAGAAGGGAAGGGAGAGAGGGAGGAAGGGAGAAAGGAAATTGAAAATGTAAATACAAATTGCACAAGTGTGAATATTTGCCCTTATCAGTACAGAAAAAAAAATACTGTGTGTTGCATTGTTCTGAAGTAGTTACTGTTACTTATTGAGAGAACAAACCAATAATGTTTTACTCTTGTGATAAAAGTTAAACAGCCTGAGAATTACCTGCATCATAGAAATGTAGTCTGGAGTTAATATGTAGAAAGTGACCATCTTTGTGTTCTTTTAATAGCTAGACCCTAGAGACCAGATATAAACTAAAGGACAGTAAAGAAATATAATTACACTGGACACGAATGTCATGAAGAGTTAATTAGGCTTCAATGAGTCATAACTTATTTTGAGGATGTGCCATTTCAGAAAACAACCTAGCTCTCTGCAAATTGCCCTCAGACACTAAAGGTGTAATTTGTTGTCATTATTGCTTTAATCGGTACAATAATTCAATGGTTATATCATAGTTGTTGTAAGGTCTTTTAAGCTGCTGGGGATTTCAATATTTGACATATAGCATGGAAAAACAATTATGACGTTTTATAGATTTAGTATTGCCCTTTGCAGTTAATGATAAGACTGCCTTTTTGAAAGGGTTATTATTGATAGAACACGTGCTCAAATGGTCTACCCAACTGCCTTGTACTACACCATATTTCTTTTTGTTGGAGATGACTAGTATTATCTAATTAGACCAACATTGCCACCATACTACACAGTATGTAATGTATGGTAAGTCTATTGTAAAATATTGAGAAGAAGAAAAAAGCACTTGCTGTAGTTTCTACTTGGAAAACAATGTAGTTACTACAAATCATGGCAGGAATAATATTGTATTAGCTGTAGGCCCGAATTTTCTTGATTGCAAATGCTAGGTAGCATATTATGCACACAGCTTGAAATAAATGTAGCACAATGACTAGAAAAACTTCCTTGCCTAGAATATAAAAGGAATGAGGAGTAGGTTTTCAATGATCACATTTAAATATTTTCAAAAAGGCTTATTTTCCACCCAGCAGTAGAATAATTGATAGATAATTACAAAAGAGGCTATGCCAAAATTATTGCTCGGCCCTTTATATTGAGCACAATTGTCTTTATATAATGTTTGGTGGGAAATATATCATTTTCCTTGGGGTAATGGCCAGTTCTTTTACCATTGTAACAGCTTGAATGCCTCGGTTTCTAGAATTTCAGTTAGCCATACTTGCTAAATCTTGAAAACAGGACAAAACACACATTGCTAAGATGAAGATTTACTCTGCTGTCTCCATCCTTAGCTTGGGGGGTGAGGATTAGCTGCAGGCCTGGCTTCTCCTCTGAAAGGAGCAAAGAAGATCTGAGTCTCACTTGAGGGCAGCGGCCCTTGCCCAGGCTACACATTCCGAGTATTGTTTGAGGAATGAGGGCGTTGCCCAGACCTCACATTCAGTGATTCTGATTTAATTGGTCTGGATCTGGATCTGGGGCCTGGACTTTTTTTTTTTTTTTTTAAATAAAGCTTTCCAGGTGATTCTAGCAGCAACCAGGGTCGAGAACCGCTAACTGCATTAGTGGCTATCAGTGGTTGTCAAAACAGAGCCTGCCTGAGATGGGTGGGTCGTGTCAGTGTCTATCCTGGTTGTCTTATGGTGCTACAATTTTGCAAAAAGTTACCGGTGGGGGAAGCTGGGAAAAGGATACACACAATCTCTGTATTATCTCTTAAAACTACGTGAATCAACATTATTTCAATGTAAAAAGTTTAAGTTAAAAAAGTGTTCACGGAGGAACTCCAATAAACTCACCTGGGGCTCAAAAATGCAAATTTTTAGGCCCCATCTCAGCCCTAGGGCATCAGAATATCTGTGGGTGGGTCCTTGAAGCTACAGTTTAACAAGCTGTCCAGGTGATTTCACTGAAATTGGAAAACATTGATTTAAGGCCTTACATGTTTAGGTTATGAAGAATCCTGGACAGCTGCCCCACCCCCCCCCACCCCCGCCAGGTAGCGAGGAATTAGACAATTGGCACTCTGAGCTCCCTCCCCCATTCAGTATTCTCCTACTATTCCTACTTCAGTTGTCCCCAGAAGGGGGGGGGGTTGTATACAGTGTTATGATCATACTAAATTAAGCTAATATAGAAGAGTAATATATAATGAACACATGCTTTTTCTCTGTAGTATTTGTACTGTACTTTGAGAGCACCATATAATGTATTATTCAATCATTCAGTCAACAGATTATTATTGAGCACCTACTATGTGCCAGATACAGTTCCAGGCACTACAGTTAAGAATGAGAATAAGAATAACATTTGTATACCAATTAACCCAGGCATCTTGACAAACTCTACATGGAATTTTTACTTAAGCCTCGCAACAACGCTGGGATGTAGGTTCCTTTGTTCTCCCCACTTTGGAGAGAACACCAAAGCCTAGAGAGACTAAGAAGTAGCTTGTAAATACAGTGGTAATAAGTTATGGTTCTAGAATTAGAATTCAATCTGAAAGCAGAGGCTGTTTTTATGAGGCATTCTATGACACTTCCTCCCTAAACAATTCTGTAAGGGCAGAATTTCAGGCCTTGGGTAAAGAAAATCTGGGAGAAAGGCCCCTTGCCAGCATTTCCCAAATCACACTTTGTAGACAAGCCCCTGTGTGGTAAGGCTAGCCTCGATTTGGCTGCATTTTTATTGAATCTAAAAGCAATAATTTTCAGCAGCATTGTATAGTGATTTAAAAAACAAAAAAAAACCCAGCTGCGGAACCAAGCAACCTAGTTTGAAATCCATGGCTGCCACTGTTAGCAGAGTAACTCTGGGTCAATAATTTAACCAATCTGTGTCACAGTTCCTTCTCATTTGTGACATAGGCATACTAATAGTGCCACATGAAAGCTTTGTTGGGAAGATTAAATGATTAATATATGTGAGGCACTTAGAACAGGGAGTCTTAACCTTTTTTGTTCCATGGACGCCTTTGCCAGTCAGGTGAAAACCATGGACCTCTTACTAAGTCCACACTCTACTGTGTATTATTTAATAAACCTATCACACCCACACCAACATGTCCCCACAAGAATACTGTTTTTTTGAATTTCAGTTCAAGCTCACGGACCCCTGCTTAAGAACCCCTGCCTTAGAACATTGCCTGGTACCTAGTGAGTCTCTCCCAGTGCATCCCACCAACTCCCATTCAAAAGTTTGCTATTATTTTCCCAATTGTCGATTTTATGTATTTCATTTTATGTGCATCATTTCCTCACATCTTTTTCACTGATTGTTAATTTTATAATTCAGTAATAAGCAAAATACCTAACAACTTAAATGCATTTTATTATAATTATTTCCAAAAATTAGAATACTATATCTATAACTATAGGTCTCAAGCAGTTTCACTTGGAAAGGGTTTTGGACACTCAAGCCAATCAGATAAATAGTAGCATATATCCCTCTGTCTATAATATTTGAGCAGAAAAGACATTGCTTCCATGAAGACTTGTTCCTGTTTTTCTTCTGTGTGTTTAATTAGAAAAGACACTGCTGATGGCAAATCCATGATCAATCTAACAGAGGAACAAATTAAAATTGACCAAATCTGCTCAAATCACCCAAAGCTTTAAAAAAAAAAAAAAAACCAACTTTTCACGTGGTCAAAACAATTACTTAGCATTTAGGCATGCATTTCAATGCAAGTCAGTGTACAGTAGAGATACAAAAGAGAGCACAAGTTTCCACAATATTATAAAAGCTAACCTTGCTCTTTAAAGCAAACTAAAGTCCCTATCTATTGTCAGTAGCTCTCTTCTAAGACAAATAGTGTGGTATATTTTAAAAGAAAAAAAACCTTATCAAAAATGTTTCCATTGAATGTACCTCTTTTGAAAAATTACTCCTTGAATTTGAGTAAAGGAATTCTTCAGAGGCCAAACCATTGAGATTACTCATCTACATGGAAGACAGCACACTATCCCAATAAGCAGATTTCAAGATATGTCATTGCAAATCAAAGATGATCTTAAAACTAAGATTCTAGTGGCAAAAAAGAAAAGAATCAATAATTAAAGTCATCGGTTATTTAAGTTTGGAAATCATCGTCCATTTGCTACATTATTATATTGTAATACAGTGGTAAAGAAAACATGTGAAGAACTTTATCAGTATTTTTTTCACTGTCTAGGAGGTTGAAGCATGTATGAAGCTTAGCAACTGATACGAATTTTTGCTTTGATGGTAATTATGTAACGGAGTGAGCAAGAGTTTCATTTCCAGATAAAGATGGACGACAATGAAGGTCAATTTCTGACCTGCCGTTTTCGGATATTCAGTGCCAGCAAAATTTAATTGGGATCAGGTAATTGCTCAGAAGGCTACAATGAACACATTATCATCTGTCAGTGTCACTCCTGCTCACCTAGTTATCCTGATGTTGTTTGTCAAAAATGGTCACAAGGAAGTATGTCTCACTGAGAAAAATAACCAGTATGTCATTGCTCGGAGCTTCAAGACCAAACCCTAAAGTTATGAGAAAAAGATTTTTTTAAAAAGCAAAACCCTATTTTCTCTGAACTGATTAAATTGGTCCATCCTGATACTATTAGAGAACATTTTAATAAAATAAAGTACTTAAAAGTCAGTGGTCATTGTTCTCCTAGTCTTGTGTGATGATTTCAAATGTACCCCTTACCCCCTCTTGGCACTGAAGAATAAATTATTAGTCTTGAATATCTTTTGCACAATAACATGAATTATGAAAATAGAAGATGTAAATATTGTTTTAAGGACTGTTGCATTGTGAATTTTATTTTTATTGCAAAACATTCATCCTTTTTTGTGATTTTGCTCATTTATTGAATTAGAGAACAACAGAAAATTAGAAATTAATTGGAGTAGTATTTATATTGTTTCAATAATAAAGATGAGTATAAGCTAGGGAAAAGTCCAATATCATCAGAATAAAAGCAGTCATAGTAATGCTGCTACACAGTAAAAATTATGTGTGTATATATGTGTATAAAAGAAATTCATATATCATTTATAATTATAACATTAAATGTTATTTGAATTGTCACTATTAAATTTTAATTGCCACCTGTGGCAGTTTGGCATTGTTTTATGAATTCCAAAAATAGATACTGGATTATGTTTGTAAACTGGTCTGTACCTGGGCATGATTAAATTATGATTAGGGCTTTGATTAGGCCACATCAGTAGGACATTGAGTCCCCACCCCCTTGGTGGGCAGGAAATCACGGAGAAAACTACACAGCAGAGAAGAGAGTTTTGATGCAGAGCCTGGGGAAGTAAATACACGGAGAAGGAGGACAAAAGGGAGTTTTGAGCTGGAGCCCAGGAAGGAAGCACACAGAGGAGCAGAGCAGCTGAGCTGGAGAGGAACAAGCCCCGGGAAGAGAGGAACCCAGGAGGCCTGAACTCTTGGCAGATGTCGGCAGCCATCTTTGTCCAACACGTGGCAACAGACTTTGGTGAGGGAAGTAACTTATGCTTTATGGCTGGTAACTGTAAGCTTCTACCTCAAATAAATACCCTTTATAAAATCCAACAGATTTCTGTTATTTTGCATCAGCACCTCTTTGGCTGACTAATACACCACCTGTGACACGTAAATATCGATATAAGAACCAAAGAGGCAATAAGTAATAAGTGTGAGATTGCTACATTATTCTCCCTTGACAATGACCCCCAAAAAAAGAAGTATTTTGTGCTTCATTTAATATCTGTCTCAATACATGGTATCAAGATATTTTCTAATTTTGTAAAATGAAAGCATGGAAGCTACCAATTTCAATTCTTCAGAATAATAGTATGTCATACTACTAACTTTACTATACAAATGCTCGAATCACATGCTCTGATGAACATGATTTGATTATGTAAATTATAGTTTTAAAATATATAGGCTCTAAAAGTATGTTATGACTGAGATAGGAAACACTTAAAGTGGAAATTTAAACTTTACTAGTATTAACAAGCACTTTGCATGATTCCTTCCACAAATGAAGTTTCAGGGATTTTCACTGCCTGGCAAGAACTGCATATAATGCTCTGTGTGCATGACACAGAGAGGCGACTTTTAGAAAGGGCTAAACACGTCAGGTGTCCTTTGCAGTTTGACATTTGGGGAAGAGAAGGTATGGGTGAAGCTGTGAGAAAGAATTGGATATGCAGAGGATTGCTTTATCTTTTGCCTGGAGTAATTAGCACCCAAGTGGCTTTAAGGAAAAAGCCCTTACTAGCTACCTTCTGCCTTGCTTTTACTAGGAAATTTCCAGTGTTTCCAGATTACAATAAGGTGTGAGTTGTAAAATTTAAATGACCCTGGGTGAGAGATCACCTTTTTAATGTGATTTGAATTCTTGATATCAAGAGTCCTTTTTAATGATGGTCCACAGGGTGAGCAATAAAGCAGTGAGTTTATGAACCTTTAGCTTAGGTTAGAGCTGGAGGACATAAAAAGGCGGAGGTTGGAAGCAAAGGAAACAAATTTATGCTTTTTTTCTTTAATAATTTTGCCAGGGTTAAAAAAATGCATTGCCTTTGTCCAGCTCAGGTGGTGTATTCAAAATTTAGCTGTAGTATTAAAATTAAAAACAAAAATAAATTTTTAAAAAACCTGTGAGTTGGCAGTTGGCCCTTGCTCTGGGCTGAACCCGATGGTCAGAGCACACATTTATTTAGCATTCAGAAGCCTATCACTATGAGGAGTCTGTTTTATGGCCTCTCTGGAATCAAAGATTTGCTCACCCTGGCCAAGTTAGCTGCTGCTTGTGAATGAAGCGCACTAGCGTGCTGGAGAATGAGATAATAAATTAAGACAAGAGCAGCCACTGAAATGCTCACATCCAGTATCAACTGGAAACTAAGAAAAATGACCCTCATAATAAACGAGTTCTTCCCTCACTCAAGTGACAGTAAAGTGGGAAAAAATTCCTCCTTTGTGTAATGGTTTATGGGATAAATTCATTATTTTCATTGTTCTCAAATGGAATAAAACAAGCAAGTGAAAGAAGAGTTTTCTTCCTTCCCTTCAAAGCGGTTTTCCTTTTTTAACAGGTACAGCTGGGTCTCAGTTGTTTTTAGATGTGATGCCAATTACATTTTTATCAGTGGTTCCTTAATTGTCATCCATGGTTTTTACATGTGAACGTAGAGGCTGCATTCTCCCAGCTGCCAGGCTACCAGGGCTTTGCCACTGATCTAATTTATAATACTACTAATTAAAATGAATTTGCTTGTAATAATGTTCTGTGTGCTATTTGTGGGAGAAAAGTTATTAAAGTATTCAATATAGCAACAGTAAACTTGAATGCAAAGTAATAATAATCATATATTTTTAATTACATGTTTAATACTCATTTGGCTAATATAGAAATATTCTGAAAAGGCTTAGGCTCAGCATGTTTTTTGTGCTTAATAGTATCCAAAGGCATCCTTCTGAATAGGCTTTGCATATGCGCTGTCATTGAGATATGGCTGTTTAATAACAGACACATGGCATGTTCCTATGATACTCCTCATAGGAACAGCAGTGAAGAATACAAGTTTATTTTGCTTATTACCGGCATATTTGTTTTCATATGTATTTTTAACAAAAGCACATTTGGGATAAATTGAATTTGTATTTCGTCTGTTATTCCTCAGATGTCTTTCTTTCACTTTCCATTGGTTTTGCCGTTTATTCTTCTGTTAAATAGGACATCCCTTCTGAAAAAAAAAAGGCCAAAAAATTCCCATTTTCCCCCCAATTTTTATTGAATTATTTCAACCCTGCAAAAGTTGTAAGGTATGAGATTAATACAATGAGCATCTATATGCACTTCACTTAGATCCAACAATTCCTATTTGCCACATTTGTGCATTATTTTATATATATATAATTTTATATAAATATGTTCTATATAAATGTTTGCTGAACCATTTGAGAGTTATATTTAGACATGATGTTGCACTTTTAAATACTTTGCCATGTATCTTCTAAGAACTAAATATTCTACTATACACACAATATAATTGTCCCATTCAGGAAATTTATGATACTATTATCTAATATACAGTCCACATTCACATTTCTCCAACTGTCCAAATAATGTCTTTTATTTTTTTTTATTTTTATTTTTTATTATGGGTAAAAATCAAAATTCTCACAATACATACAAACATTTGTAAAATGATATATAAATATATATGCATATATGTGTATTTGCTTACAAAAATGTTATTTATATATATATATACATATATTTTAAGAGGCGCTTAGATTACCTAAAATATTACACGGAACCCACTGGGATTCCCATGTTGCCCACCTCCCACACCTCCCACCACATCCCACACAAATAATGTCTTTTATAGCTCTTTGCCATTCCCTTCTCTGCTCCAGGATCTAATCAAGAATCCCGCAATGCATTAATATGGCATGTCCATCTGGTCTTCTTTAATCAAAAAATAGTTCCCTAATTTGTAGCTCTAAATGCTTACATTAAAAAAGAAGAAATATATCAAATCAGAGACCTAACCTCACAACTGGAAGATCTAGAAAAAAGAAGAGCAAACTAAACCCAAAGCAAGCAGAAGGAAGAAAATAAGACTAGAGCAGAGATAAATGAAATAGAGAATTGAAAAATAGTAGAGAGAATCAACAAAACCAAAAGTTGGTTCTTTGCAAAGATCAATAAAATTGACATTTAGCTAGACTGAGAAAGAAAAAAAAGAGAGAGGACACAAATAACTAAAATAAGAAATGAAAGGGGGACATTACTATGGACCCCAGAAATTAAAGTTTATAAGAGAATTCTTCAAACAATTGTATACCAACAAATTAGATAACCTAGATGAAATGGACAAATTGCGACAAATAAACTAACTACACTGACTCAAAAAGAAAGGAAAGATCTCACCAGACCAATAACAAGTAAAAAGATTAAAGCAGTAATCAAAACCTCTCTACAAAGAAAGCTCAAGACCAAATGGCTTCACTGACACATTTTACCAAACATTCAAAGAAGAATTCACATCAATCCTACTCAAATCTTCCCAAAAAAATGGAAGAGGGAACACTGCCAAACTCAGTTTGTGAGGCCAGCATCACTCTCATACCAAAGCCAAATAAAGATGCCATCTGAAAAGAAAATTACAGACCAATAACTCTTATGAATATAGATGCAAAAAATCTTCAACAAAATACTAGCAAACCAACTCCAACAGCACATTAAAGAATTCTATACCATCATCAAGTAGGATTTATCTCCGGCATGTAAGGGAGGTTTAACACAAGAAAATCAATTAATGTAATGTGCCACATTAATAGAGCAAAGGAAAAATTGCACATGATCATCTCAATTGATGCAGAAAAAGCATTTGACAAAATCCAGCATACTTTCTTGATAAAAACAATGAGACATCTAAGACTAAAAGGAAACTTACTCAACATGATAAAGTGCATATATGAAAAAGCCACAGCTCAATGTTGAAAGCTTTTCCTCTAACATCAGGAACAAGGCAAGGGAGTCCACTGTCATCACTGTTATTCAACATTGTAATGAAAGTTCTAGTCTTAGAAAATGGGCAACTAGCGATGCACCTGGAAAAAGACCTTGACCATAAGGGGAAATGGTAAGTACAAATGAGTTTTTATGGCTAAGAGATTTCAAAGTGAGTTGGGAGGTCATTCCAGAGGTTTCACTTATGCACATCTCAGCAGGATCTCATTGACTGCCACAGTAAACACTGCCTCAAATAGGGGGCTCCTGAGGGCTCTGGAGACATGCAGACACTATAGGCAAGGCTGACAGCTCAGGAGTTTGGCACCCTGCCAGTGGGCCTTACCTTGGAACTTATACTTCCCAGTGTGACTCATTTGTGGTTTCTCTATACATGGCTCTTCCATCCCTTTTATTTGAACCTATAGCTAGTACTATACTTGATAGGTGTCGTCCAAGAGACTTAAATCTTTGGTTCATCCATGTGCCAGTTGGGCCCTGAACCTCAGCAGAGTCGCAACACCTACTCTCCAGGTCATTGGACTCACCCAGGACAACGAACAAGGAGATGATGATGAACAACACCCGTCCCAAGAAACAGAGAGTCTGCAACTGCAAGCAAGATATTTCCATCCATCTGTCCCATGGGATCTAAGCCCCCTCTTAATTAGAGGCAGACTAGGCATCACCATCCCAAACTCCTCAGGACTGGGGAGTGAACACTGGACTAAAGTAGACTTACTATTATTCTACTACAGACTTATTGTTATTCTAGCAATGCAAGAACTTGTATCATTGATGTAAAGGCAGTGGCCACCAGAGGCTCTGAGGGGAGGGAGAGTGAAAAATAGGTGTAATATGGGGGCATTTTCAGGACATTGGAATTGTCCTGCATAACGTTGCAATGACGGATACAGGCCATTATATATTTTGTCATAACTTACAAAATTGCGTGGAACAGAGTGTAAACTATAATGTAAACTCTAATCCACATTTAGTGGCAATGCTCCAATAGGTGTTCATCAATTGTAACAAATGTACCACACTAATGAAGGATGTTGTTAATGTGGGAAAGTGGGGGAGGGGAGGGGGTAGGGCATATGGAAATCCCTTATGTTTTTTATGTAACATTTATGTAATCTAAAGTTTATTTAAAATAAAGAAATAAATAAAAAGAAATTGAGCAAGTAAAAGAAATAAAAGATATCCAAATTGGAAAGGAAGAAGTAAAACTTAGATTCTCTATATAGAAAATCCTGAAACATCCACAAAGCCACTAGAGCTAATAAATAAATTTAACCAGGTGGCTGGGTACAAGGTCAACATGCAAAAATCAGTAGTGTTTCCATACCATAATAATGAACAATCTGAAGAAGAAATCAAGAAAAACATTCCATGTACAATAGCAACTAAAGAGTCAAATATATAGGAATAAATTTAACCAAGGATGTAAAAGACATGTTGTGGATAACTACAAAACATTGCGGAAAGAAATCAAAGACGATATAAATTATGGATTGAAGAACTGTATTAGTAAGAGTTCAGCAGAGAGACAGAACGACAGTATATTTGTAAATATATGTAAATATTAAGAGACTTTTTATAGGAATTGGTCACATCGCCATCGGTTTTGGCAAGTCCGAATCCCATGGGACAGGCTGCAGGTTGGGAACTCAAATGAAGGTTTTGATTAATTCCCCAGGAGAAGCTGGCTGGCTGAGGTAGAGAAAGACATTCTTCTTTCTGACTGTAGAAATCATTAGTTCTCCCTTTCAGGCCTTCAGTTGGTTGGATGAAATTGCTCTCATTGCTGAAGGCAATCTCCTTTTCTGTTTGTAGATGTAATCAGCCACAGATGCAGTCAACTGATTAATAATTTAAATCCACAAAATACCCTCACAGTAACAATCAAGCCAGTGCTTGCTTGAGCAAAGAACTGTACACCATAACCTAGCCAATTTGACACATGAACTTAACCATCACAAAGACTAAATATTATTAAGATGTCAGTTCTACACAAAGTGATTTACAGATTCAAAGCAATCCCTCCCCCCAAAAAATCCAGCACCCTTCTGTGCAGAAATAGAAAGTCAAACATCAAATTTATATGGGAGGGAAAAGATAACCAAATAGCCAAAAACATTTTGGAAAAGAAAGTTGGAGGACTCACACTTCCCAATTTTAAAACATATTACAAAGCTATAGTAATCAAAACTGCATGGTACTGGCACAAGGACAGACAGACATATACACCAATGGAGAATGTGGAGAAATAGGAACATTTGTTCACTGTTGGTGGAAATAAAAAATGTTCGGCTGCTGTGGAAAATAGTTTGGCAAGTTCCATAGAAATTTAAGGATAGAATTACCCTAAGACCCAGCAATTCCACTTCTAGGAATATACCCAAAAGAATTTAAAGCAGGGACTCAAAAACATATTTGCACACCAATGTTCATAGCAGCAAGTATCCATCAACAGATGAATGGATAAACAAAATGTGCTATATACATACAACAAAATATTATTCAGCCATAAAGATGGATGAAATTCTGATACATGCTACAATATGGATGAATCTTGCAGACATCATGTTGAGTGAAATAAGCCAGACACAAAAGGACAAATGTTGTATGATCTCACTGATGTGAAATAACTAGAATAAGCAGACTCATAGAGTCAGAAATGAAAATACAGGTTATCAGGGGCCAGGGTAGGGATAGGGAATGGGGAGTTAATGCTTAATGGTACAGAATTTTTGTTTGGCATGATGGAAATGTTTTAGTAATAGATAGTGGTGATGGTAGCACAACATTGTGAATGTAAGTAACACCTCTTCATTGTATATTTGAAATTGATTAAAATGGGAACTTTTAGGTTGTATATATGTTACCAGAATAATTTTTTAAAAAACCAATAGAACAGTACAATACAAGTGAAGCCTAATGTAAGCTATACTATGGACTACAGTTAACAGTATAATTATAAAATTGTTTAATCAATTATAACAAAATTACCACACTAATGCAAGGTATTAATAATAGAGAAATCTTGGAGTGAGATGGGGGGTATATGGAATCTGTACTTTCTGCATGATTTTTCTGTAAACCTAAATCTTCTCTAATTAAAGTTTCCAGCCAATTTCTGACATTTATATCATTCATATTTTTGAACAATTGGACCCCATTTCAAATAGCTGCTGATAATTTGTGTATTTTAAGGCAACTTCCTGAAGTGGCATCAATTTATAAGCAACTAACTGTGAATAAAGTATGGTCATTGTTAAGGATTGGACATTAGCCAACTCCATGGCTAAGAACTTTGCTATTTTAGCCATAACTCTGTAAAGCAGTTCCTCCCACTCCTTTGCAAAGTATTTGACCTATGTATAGCAACATACTCTCTTACCTCTTAATAATGTGTTACTGAAGATATTCTAGTATACAGAAAAGTATGAAGTGGTTATCAGTATTCTAAATGAAATTATAATCTTAATAGTGAAAGGAAATTGAAACATTGAGGGATAACAATACAACATTTCAATAAAGTTTAAAGCAGAGATACAACATAAATTCCAAAGTATTTTAGGATTAAATGCCAAATACTCTAGACTATTCTCTATGCCATTTAGTATCTGCAATGTATATAATTATTGATTTTTATAAGAATGGTGCGGTATCACTTGTCCAAAATGGATAGGAGTTAGTGTTGAATCCAGTGTTAATCATTTAGATGAGAGTACATGTGATTTAAAGGACAAGAAGATAATGATGGCTTATAAATATGCATATTGATCAAAACCGTGCCAATAAATTTCTAGTGTCTGATCTTTTAAACTACTACACAACATTGAAGTAATTAAGAAGGTAATTGAGGCAAATAAGACAGCTTTTAAAACATAATTTTGCATGGTGCTTCATCTTGTATTAGATAATTAAAATGTGACAAATCGCTCTGCTAAGTTTATTCTGTTTAATAATTCTAAAAAAAAAAAAATAACCCTCCCTTATATTTATCAAGCCTTCCAAGCTTTTGTTCACCATTTTAAGGAATTCTGTTTTTCTACTTCGTAACCCCAGCCAAAGAGCATACAAGGTTTAACTATAATACTTTAAGAATTATACTTATTTTTATGCTGTTATGACAAGTCATATGATAGATCTTCTTTTATAATCCAATAATCTAAAAATGAAAACCTAATTTAGATTCAGTGATTCCAATCTCAAGTAAGTTCATGAATCTTCTGATGAATAAGCTTTTTCAAATGTGTTTTAAGCAGAAAGAAAATTGCTGAATATTATAAACCAAAAGTGCTCAAATAAAAGCTTTTTATTGTGCCTTTTCAAACAAAAGTGAACATACAAGGAGTCCTGTCCTCTCTTGAGCACTCGGTTCACAGCTCAGGGCTGCAGTATCAGCCCAGTGCCTTCCCCTCTTTAGACTTGTGGTTAGTGTTGATTGACTGTAGACTGCACACTTAACCTTGATGGTCGCAGGGATACATACACCTCTGTAGGAGACAAGCCTGGCCAATGTGTGTGCCTGGTACCTTACTGGAGATTAGCAACAGAGATGGAGATTTTTCCATTAACTGTATGTAGAGTGCAAAATGTGGATGGTATATTCCTGTGCATACTTACTTTTGCTTAGTGATTTTGTTGTCTTAGTGACAAATGTAAAGCTTTCGTTTTCACCCAGACACAAGAGAAAAATTGTATTTTATTCTTTCTTTATTTTAAGCGTTTTTAAAAGGACAGAGTCTATATTTTATTTACTTGTTATTTAACAGGTACTCATATAGCACTTAGTATGTTGCTCTGAGGCAATGCTCTTAGTGCTTTATAAATGTGAGCAAGATCTCATAAACATTCCTATCATGAATTCACTGGCTAAGATGAAAGGTAGCAGAGGGTGTTTTCTGTTTGTAGACAAACTCCCAGGGCCATCACAGTTCAGGTCCTCATCCTCTATTATACTGTGGTTCCCAATACTGCTCCTTCCAGCCTATATGCTGGCACAGTGATCTTGCCAACATGGAAATCTAATCCTATCACTCACCTGCTCAGAATCCTTCAGTGTCTCCCCAGTGTATACCAAGTAGTATCCACACTCCTTTGCACATCATGTAGGCTCATCATAATCGGGCCCTAACCATTATCCCACCACCATTACATTTTATGGTTCAGGAGTGTTAAGCTACTTGGTTATCTCTTGCCTCTTTGCCTCAGAAGTTCATGTTTAGTTTTGAATTGAAATACCCCTCTTTCCAGGGCCACTGATAAGGCTTCTTTGTGGAAAATAGAGAGTTTGAGATCGTCCTGCAGGACAGTTTAGGAAAAAGCACCCACTATGAGCATATACTGCCCCACTGGCACATGGCTCCTTTTTTCTGCAAATTAAATCTATTGGAAGTCAAAGGGAGGATATGATAGAAATAAAAACAAAGCGAAAGTCTATGAAATAGAAAATAAACTTATGTGGTAGAGAATCTCTTCCAAGAAAAAAGTTGGTTCTTTGAAAAACTGATAAAATTGATTTCAAGTTACCAATATAAGGAATGGAAAACAGACCCTAAAGGCATTAAAAGGATGAGTATATTTTGAACAGCTCTATGACAATAATTTTGACAATTTAGAAGAAAGAGATTTTGTAGGTTATGCTTTTCTAGAAATTTCTCCAACACCAGACTAGAAAACCTAAAAGTCCCATATCTATTTAGAAAAAGAAACATTTCATTAAAAGCTTTCTTTTAAAGAAACACCTAGGGGGGAGCAGATGTGGCTCAATCTTTTGAGTGCCCGCCTCCCACATGAGAGGTCCTGGGTTTGGTTTCCGGTGCCTCCTGAAAAAACAAGAAAAAAACAACAAGCAAAACAAAAGAAAAAACCCAGGGAAGCCGATGTGGCTCAGTGGTTGAGCACTGGCTTCCCACGTACGAGGTCCCGGGTTCAATCCCCAGCCCCTGGTATCTCAGAAAAAAAAACACCTAGGCCCAGAGGATTTCCCCAATGAAATCTTCCAAAGACTTAAGAAAGAAATAGCACCAACTTTATGCAAAATCTTATATTTAAATTTTAAGAAAAGAGGAAACACTTCTCAACTCTTTTGATGAGGCTGGCCTAGTCCTAAAACTAAGCTATGGTAAGGACATCACAAAAGGGATCATTACAAAACAATCTCTCTCATGGATATAGATGCAAAAATCTTTGACAAATTATTAGCCAACAGAGTCAGTGATGTATAAAGATGATAGAATAGCACAACCATGATGAGTTTATTTCAGAGAATCAGGGTTGGTTTAGCGTTGAAAAATCAATCAGTGCAATTCACCAATTCAGCAGAATAAAGCAGAAAAACCATTCTCAACCAATGCAGAGAAAGTGTTTGATAAATTCAACATGTATTCATGATTTTTAAAAAAATCTTAGCAAACTACAACTAGAAGGAAACATTTTTATTCTAATCAAGGGTATTTACCAAAAAAATATACAGCAAATATACTACTTAATGGTGAGATAATCAAAAAGCTTCCCACCATGAACAGGAAGGCATCTAGGATGTCCCATCTTAGTACTCCATTCAATATTGTACTGTAGGTCCCAGGCAGTACAGAAAGGCAAGAAAAAATAAATCAAAAGTATAAGGGGGAAGCGGATGTGGCTCAAGCGATTGGGCTCCCGTCTACCATATAGGAGGTCCAGGGTTCAATTCCCAGAGCCTACTGGTGAGAGGCAAGCTGGCCCACACAGCGAGCTGGCCCATGCAGGAGTGCTGGCCCATGCGGAGACCTGGCGCAGCAAGATGATACAGCAAAAAGAGACACAGAGGAGAGACAATAAGAGACACAGCAGACCAGGGAGTTGAGGTGGCGCAAGAGATTGAATAAAAGAATACCTAAATAAATGAATGAGATACCATGTCGTAGATTGAAAGACTCAGTATTCTAAAGTTCTGTGGGTTCAATATAGTCCAAATCAAAATCCCAGTAGCTTTTTGTGTGTGTGTAGAAAATGAAAGGTTGATTCTAAAATTTTTGTGGGGAAGTAAAGGGGATCAAGAATAGTGAAGACAATTTTGCAGAATAAAATAAAATAAAAGTTGTTTGAAAGACCTCACTAGAGTGCAAGACTTTTTAATTAATCCAATTTCTTAGTTAAGAAATTAATTAAGATAGTATGGTTTGTATGCAAGGATAGAAAAATACACCAATACAACAGAATAGAACAACCATAAAATATGTCCACTTGCCTTTGGAGAAGTGACTTACGATCACAGTGCCCCTTGATGCAATAGTAAAAGTGTAGGGTTTTCAATAAATGTTCTAGGTCTGTTGGACATCCATATGGAAAAAATAATGGCTCCTATCTAAAACTGTATACCACAAACATTCCAAATGAGCTATATTTCTAAATGTGACAGATAAAAAAATGGCTTCTAGAACGTGAGCAAATATCATCATGACATTGAAGTGGGGAGTATATATTAAAAGATTACTAAATTGGTGCTCACTTAACTTTTGTTCATCAAAAGGCACTTTTAAGTGAGACAAAAGCCAAGCCATAGAATGGAAGAATAGATTTGATCTACATATATCCAACGAGGGATTCATATCTCCAATACATGAACAAGTCCGACAAATCAATAATAAAATCACAGACAACCCACTGGACAAAAAGCTAAAAGACCTGAACAGTCACTTAACAAATGCCCAATAAACCTGATAAGATATTTCACCTCATTAGTTACTAGGAAGATGCAAATCAAAACCACAATGAAATAAACCCAGAAATGGAAAAACAGCCTTAAGAATGAATACCAGTGTTGGTGAAGATGTGAAACCACTAGAACTCTCAGACGCTCAGGGTGAGAATACAAAACAGTACAGCCACTTTGGAAAACATTTGGCAATTTCTTAAAAAGTTAAACGTACTTTACCATATAAACTCTTTGGAAAACTCTTTGGTAATATGTACTAGAGCTAAACATAAGCATACTTTATGACCCAGCAATTCCACTCTTCAGGCATGCACCCAACAGAAACACACACACACACACACACACACATATGTACCCACAAGACGTGTAGAAGAATGGTCAAAGCAGCTGTATAAATAATGGCCAAAATTGATTAAACAACCCAAATAAAAATGGATAACTGGACAAATAAATATATATATCAAATAGTCAAATACGCCACAGTTCTGAAAAATGCAAACTACTGCTTCATGCAACATTAGGGATGAATTCCCAGAGACATTATTTAAGAGACACAAAAAAGTACATCCTATAGGATGACCAATTTGTTCCTGTTTGCCTGAGAATTTCCCAGTTTTAGCATTGAAAGGCCCACATTCTGGGAAACCTTTCAGGCCCAGGCAAACCAGGAGAGTTGGTCACCCTAATAGCTTGTATGATTCCATTTATATAACATTCAAAAACTGGCAAACTAATCTTTGGTGATAGATTAGTGGTTACAATGGGAGGGGGAGAGGGCCTGTAATGCCTAGTGTGGGCGTGAAGTAGGTTTCTGGAATACTGGTGATATTGTAGGTGGTTACCCAGGTATATTGTGAAGATATGCATAATTCACCATATGTATATTATATTTCAATTTACAAGTTTACCAAAAAATAAGTGAAATTTATAAACCTCCAAAAGCATTGCTAATAATACTGTGATTTTTCTCTTGTTTGGGTCACCCTGAGGACCGAGAGAGACCTTCTCTGTTTCATGTCATGGGGTAAGATATGTAAAATTTATACTGTTAAGAATCCCTAGGGGTACATATCTCTTGCATTAGAGGCTCCCACATACTCATTTCTGTTGAATGCAAAATGGCCAAGTGTTGCAATCAATAAACATGCCAAGCTGAAGCCAGAACCAAACAACAGCGTCACAGAATGAACGTCTAGAACACAATTTTAAAAGTTCACCGCCATAGTGCAGGGACAATATTTTCCTATTCTGCCAAAGGCTCAATTTCTCTTGCTTAGACTATCCTGCATGTTCGTGATACGAAATGGACGCTAACTTTCCTCTGAAGTCTGTAGAACAGTAATGTGTTTTCTGAGTCTCAAAAATTTCTCTGACACTTTCCTTTGTAATGTTATTTAAATTTTATAAATATTTATTCACTCAAAAAGTGAGGGTAGCACAATATGGTGAATAATGAATACTGCTGAATTTTACAGTTGAATGTGGTTAAAATGGGAAATTTCAAGTTGTAGATTTGTTATGACAATATAAAATTTTTTTAAAAGGATATTTTGCACCACTCAATATCAGCTAGCTAATATGCTCTTCATAAATATTTATAAGTTTCAACTTCTTTCACTATTTAACCATTTAAATATAGTTCAATAAAAATAGTTCTTTATTTAAATAACAGATATTTAGTTAACAAATAGTTTGAAAATAACTCTTTTTAAACACATTAACAGCTTTCTTAATTACCCTTAATTATTGAAGCACTTTACTTTTACAGTAATACATATGCTTTCTTTTTTAATTGAAGCAATCAATTTTTATTGAGCTACATTTCACATATCGTAAAATTCACCTCTTTAAAGTATACAATTCCATTTTTCAATGTATTCACAAGGTTGTTCACCACTATCTAATTCCAGAACATTTTTATCACCCCATACCTGTTAGCAGTCACTCTCCATTCTCTCCATTTCCCAAGTCTCTGGCAACCATATCCAACTTTCTGTCACTATGGATTTTCCTATTCTGGACGTTTCATTTAAATGGAATCATACAATACATGTCCTTTCATGCCTGGCTTCTTTCACTTAGCATAATGTTTTCAAGGTCCATCCATGTTGTAGCATATATCGGTACTTAATTCCTTTTTACTGCTGAATACTATTGCTTTGGATGGATATACCTCATTTTGTTTATCCATTCACATTGTTTCCACTTTCTGACTATTCTGAAGGCTATGAACATTGTTGTACAAGTTTCTGTGTAGCCATATGTTTTCAATTTTCATAATATATACTTAGGACTGAAATTGCTGGGTCATATTTTTAAGGAACTACCAAACTATTTTCCAAAGTGGCTGAACATTTTACATTCCCAATAAATATACTTTCACATTTTGGCGGAATGATAAAATTTTGTCATACTAAGCATATAAAGAGATTTTTCACTTCAAGTTACAACTGAAGTGCTTAGCTATATTTGAAAGTGAATATTCAGTATTTAACAATAAAAAATAACATTCCTCATTATATTACTGACATTATCATGCTGATTAGATAGTGTTGGCACTTACATGATCATTGGTGATGCACAATTTCAGAAATTCCAGAAATAAAGCTGTTGGAGGCATGTGGCCATTACAGCCTTCCAAGGCTCAGGAAGAAGCCAAATAGCAGAGTTTGGCCCATTATTGATGCTGAAACTGAAATGTGATACATCTCCTTTTCCTTCTCCTTTCTTCCATTCCCATATCAAAAACAAAACAAGCAAAAGGCTTCCTACCAACTTGTTTTTCGATGTAAGGAAAAAATGGTATAATGAGACAGCTGAAGTACATACTAGGTAAGGAAACCTGATCACAGTATTTTGATAAATATCTTTTATCTTTTTAGCAACTTTGAAATGCATTTATGTAACGAATGTCAAATGCACATACCATGACATTTTGTTTATAGATCTTAACTAAAATTCTTCACCTTGTAGCTTTCTGGTTCAAATTTTCAGATCTACTCTTGATATCTAAAGAGTATTTGGTTCACTGACAAATTACTGATTCACATCTTATTCTATGAAAGAGCAGGATTCAAATGAGAATTTCCCTCAAATGGAATCAGGGCTGAGTGCCTTATGGCTGTGTTAATCCCATTTCGGTGTCCATAGTTCAATGAAATTGTGTCCTGAGAATGTTCTTCAGGCTGTTACTATATGTGCCAGCCATGTCAGTCCCCTGTAAAAGAATGCTTATGTCATTGTTTCTAAGATTTCATGCTACTATGTGGGTCATCTCGGAGTCTGAAATATTTGAAGCAGGGGCATATGTGAGTTATTCAGAGATAAAATTGTGTCGAAAACATGTCAACTTTTGATTGATGTGGGTGAGTTTGACTGTGTATCATAGATTATAGTTTCCTGCTCACACCATTTCCTTCCAATAGTGTCCCTTGTCTTATAGAGGAAAATGTTGCTAGAGCAGTTCAGATTAAAAAGGTTACACTGAATGATGTTTTCTTAATAAGAGGGAGGAAAAAAAGAATTCTTTCCTGTTTTGTGGATGTAAGCCCTATCATTGACAAACATCTCTTCACATGGAATCAGTCAAGGCTTTGCAGTCAATAAGATTTTTGATAGGACTTCTCTGTTGTTTGAATTCCCATCGCTGGAGGGAAAGTATAAGAAAAAGAAAAAAGAATGTCTATTTTCTCACCTACTCTTCAAGACTTTGGGGTCACTTTGAAAAACCATAATTAACTGTAATGGTTTGAATAAATAATAGAGAGCAAACCACTTTAACTTGAGCCATTTATCTATTTGCTTCTACCATCAGTTCTGGTTCTAAGAGTTTTAAGACAAATATGCAGCAAAAGATTTCTGACTCAGACCAAGTCAAAGTACCATTTTACTCTGTCGATGACAAGGAAATTCAAACCTTGCCTACAAAAATGTAAAATTAATCTATTGTCAATTTAATCATAAAATTACTATGGTTAGGTATTGTGTGACAGAATCTGATCAGACAGTATCCATTCATCCATAGAGGGAATATACATTCATATTATATATTAATGGTTATCCCACCATCACAAACTGTTTACAAATTTTTGCGTGTTTGCATATGTACGTGTGTGTTTCTGGGTGCCAAACTTTGCAAAGGATGTCAAGCCCTGTAAATATCTTCTTTCCAGTCTTTATGCTTGAAGTTTTGAGGGGCTGTGGTAATAGCCTATGTCAAAGAAATCCCTTAACTTCATTGCTGTGTTTTATACTAAATTCAAATTGTATTGGTTTATTTATTTTTTCAAGGTTACATTTTAAATGTATTTTGTACAAGATGGTGGGTAGGAGTTACTTTCCATTAGTGTGGACCATTGAAAAAAGGGGTTGGCAGTAAAAACAAATCCTGATTAGTTTTCCCTCCTCTTGCCCTAGCCTATGATAAGTAGCCAACTTCCACTTTCATTTCTCACACTGTATATCATAGCATGAATACTGTACTCTTCTCCATTTGGTGGACAGCCCTGTAGGTCATTGTTATCATTTCCTCTTGAATTCCTTTAACCGTATCTTGCAAAACTGGTATAATATCAAAGTAACTTTATCCCTCACTATGTATTTAATGTTATTTCTAGTTTTTAAAAAAGTATATGAAAGTGTTCAAAATATTACAGGGGAAAACATTTTTCTGTTCAAAATATGAAATTTTGAAATAATACCCATGGAGGAAAATACAAGTAAATATACAATTAGCTCTTAACCTACAACTTCCCTGAAATTATGAGGAAATATTCCAAAGTTGCATAAGATGAAGAGTTCCATTATAAAAGTTTGTCCCTAAATAATTGTTTCCTTTCTGAGTTGGTTGTCTACATGCAACTAGAGATGACGCTAAAGATAAGGATGTTTTGAACCTTGTTTTCACCACTTTTTTTTTTTTTTCACTTGGTTTCCAGCAGTTCTGTGAGCTTTCATTACTTATTCAAGAACTGGGCATGCTGAACTACTATTGCTCCTTTCTCTCTGTGCTGATACATTTCTGTAGCTTGGAAATTTGCCTTTGAGTCTGTACAGATCTTTTATCTGTCACTGTGCAGTAGCGTTAGCATAATAGCATTTAGATTTAGAGATTAAATCTTATAACTTAATTATAAATCCAACTACATAAGAAAGAGTTTAATTTAAATTTCATATTTTGATTCAGCACAGCTCAACTCATATGCGTTCTGACTAAATTGTCTCTCATTGAATTCATCCTTGTCATTACCTTGGACATAAGAACTTTCTCAGAGTTGCAAGCTGTAGCAAAATAACAGTGCAGACCTGACTTCTGGCTGAGCTAATCTCCAGAAAACGTATGGGCTAATGGTGACATATACCTATTTGCAGTTTGTCTGGGTGAATAAATGCCTTGATGTGTGTGGATATTTAGGTGTGTACACATGCACACATATGCACACATATGGGTCTTGCTTTACTAGGACCTGGACAAATAACCAAATTGAAAACATACCTACAAGACCTGAGTCAAAATGATAAAATAGATGAGGTTTGAAAGGGTACGCTTGTGGTCTCCCAATTTTATGTTTCATGAACACACATAACTAACACACACTCTCTCTTGCTCCATATATATATATATTTATATATATATATGACTTTATACATACAACACACAAGCACATATACATTATATAACAGTCTAGAAATATAGGTATCAAATATGAAAATCCACTCTTTATGGAAATCCTTCAGTAGTCTTTCTTTCTCTCTTCTCTCTCTCTCTCTCTCTCTTTTTTTTTTTTTTTTTTTGTAAAACAAAGAATGATTTAGTATAAATAATTTCTAAACTGTTTTTTTTTTAAGGGAAAATTGGTGAGTTGAGCAAATACATAGCTACTGTCAGGGCTATGGGGGTACTGATCTGGGCATATAAAGCCTTTTTCATTTCCACTGGAAATTTTCCATTCATCATTGTGTTCACAACATCATAAGCAAGTACATACACATGTTTCAAAGCAACGCTGAGGAGGCATTACGAACTTTTTATACAGTTTGACAAATAAGTGATTAATAGTGAAACACTTGAATAAGTTCCTTGAATAAGCTACATTAAAGCAACAATAATAAGCACTTAAAATACATGATTCCATCATACTATGATATCAATTGCATATTTCTCTCTCATCTTAGTTAAAATCCTAATTTAAATAAGGATTTAGTAGATATAATTATTTTATGTAAAAAAAACCCCAATGTACAAATACTCATATGTTATAAATTTCATTGTCAATAATTTTGAACTGGAAATATGTTCCTATATAAATAATAGCCTTTAACCTTCTTGACTGAGTATTAAGATTTCAAGTAGGTGTGTGTGTTGGGATGTATCTCCCATTCTGACTTTGCGCCAAATAGACCCACTTTGTTGTGTTTTATAAATTAAATCTTCACTGATGTTTGCCTTTGAAACAAAATTTTTCCATTATTTAAAATAATTTGACAGTGTTAAAATTGATGATTGGATTTTTCAGTTTCAGCATGCGTTGCCTTGTACTGCACATGAGAGACTGTTCCTTTGCAATGAAAATAGTAGAAACCATAAAGCCAGAGTAATTGAAACCTAAACAGAATGTCTGAGTAGGGTTTTTCTTTTATGCCTTCAGTCTGTTGCTTAAGGAAAGCAGATCTAATTACGGAAAGACAAGTCTTTGGTGGGAATTGCGAATAGAGAATTAGGGCATTTTCAAGGGTTTTCAGCTTGATAGAGCCATTATATCCTATTTCACTTTCCATTTCTTTGTTGTTACTTTCATTACTCCTACACTTATTAATCATCATTTGGTTTGTTTGGGAGCTTACAAGTGAATTAAAGAGCAAGGCAATGGGGAGAGAAATCTCCTAAAATGATTAGACAAGCAAAGAGAGGAAGAAAGAGGAGAACTGGGAGAGTGGTTTGCTTTCAAGTGCTGGTATGCCTGGGGTAAAAATAGCTGGCCTGTGAGAAGCAAAAGGGAATCCCAGGCAGGCCATATGTCATTGCTTACCCCTTTGTCAAGAAACTCATCAGGTATTCATCCACTTTCTGAATACTTACAGAACTCCTTGCAGGAGCACAGTATACAAGATGAAGGAGATTCACTGGTGAGCAAGACCTTCCCGAAGCATTTAGTCTGCTGGAATAATGGGCCTAGAATAAAGAAGCACATGCCATAAAGTGCTAGAAAGAGGTAGAGAGTTAAATGAGAAGCCATGATAAAGTTCCCTATTATAGCCTGGGTGCTGAGAGATAGCTTCTCCGAGGAAATCATATTTTAGCTGAGACTTGAATGATGAGTGGGGATGAATTTCTGTGCCAAGAGATGAGAAGAGTATTCCTGACAGAAGGAATAGCAAATGTAAAGCTGAGGGGTGTTTGTTGTATTTTACAGATGAAAAGTGAGACCTACTGTTTCTTTTCTCTTCCCTAACGTGTTGAAATCTTCATCCTCCCAGTTTCAAAGCCAACAACAGTTTTGTTGTTCTTGGTTTTTTTGCTCCTTGTCTGCTCGTTGTCCCTGCTCGCTGTCTGCTTGCTGTCTGCTTGTTGTCTGCTTGTCTTCTCTAGGAGGCACCAGGAATTGAACCCGGGACCTCCTGTGTGGGAGGCAGGTGCCCAACTGCTTGAGCCACATCTGCTCCCCTGACAGTACTTTTTTTACTGTACTCTCTCTGCCACTCCCATACCCCCCTTTACCCTTACTGTTATCACCATATTTATTTGATCAACAATTCTTTCATTTCCTGTCTTCAGATTTCCCCCAATCCCTTCTCCTATACTCAATCCTCAACTTAATTCAGGTCTTGCTCATATATTGCTGAGCTTGTAGCTTTCTCACTGCCAACAGTATTGACCTTCAGAAATATTTGAGCATGGCATCCTCAGCACAAACCAATTCTATGACATAGCCCTGCCTACAAAATAAAGAGCATCATCTCTGTATGTTTTCTCGATATACTCTAGACCCCTCCTCATCGCCTACCACTTACTTCACATTCTTGCCAACATGCAACTCCTTGCTACTTCCTGAACACAGCAAGCACCCAGAGCCCTGGGCCTTTAAAGATGCCAGCACACTCTTCCTCCCCTAACCACCGGTCACAGTTCTTTTCTTCCTGCCTGTTGTCTCCTGTCCACATCCTCAGAATGAATATTAACTTACTCTTTGTAATCCTATTACTTTTACCCACCTCTACCCCTCTTCAACATTTACTTCACTGCCTTATACTGTAATGTGTCATTTATTATCTCTCCAACTAGATTTTAAATTCCATAAGATCAAGGAATTTGTCTTACTTATTTTTACATTCCCTTTGCACATTCTTTTTATCATTTTCAAAAGTTGGAAATGAAAGTTTATATTCCAGATTTTTAGCCACTTCTTGGACCTGAGAAATAGGGCTGGGGAAGAGAATAAAGTAAAAAGGAGAAAGTAATTTAGATTATTTTAGAGTTTCTATTCTCTTTTTGATCAGCTAGGCATACCCTCAGAATATTGGTTGTTGATAATGATCTGACAGAAGTCATTAAGAGACCCAAATTTTTACCATGCCAAATTCCCACACTTTAAAAGATCAACATTATTAGCACCCACATAGAAGCTTCTAGTTATCTAGATAATGATCTGACAGAAGTCATTAAGAGACCCAAATTTTTACCATGCCAAATTCCCACACTTTAAAAGATCAACATTATTAGCACCCACATAGAAGCTTCTAGTTATCTAGATGTCAGGTGCTAGATAGAGCAAACGTCTTTAAAAGCTTGCTTTCAAAGGCTCACATTAGCAAAACTGTACCTCCATGATTTCTACCCACTGTTATTGCACACAATTCATTCACTCAACAAAAATTGATTGATCACTCACTGGTACAGTAAAACCCAACCCTTGCTCTCAGCTTTGGTCATATTTACGTTAATCTATTGCTCATTGAGTCTTACCACTCAAACCAGCTCTATAAATTGCCTGGCTTCTGTTGTTGGCTCCTTTCCTAAATCTGAGAAATGAACTCAGGGATGGAGAGCTACCAGATTTTCACCCTTCATATTTAAGATCTTATTTCTTCCTGAACTGGTCCCTTGTGCAAATTGAAAGCCATTTAGGCAGAATAACAAATGAGAGTCCTTGGTAGCTTTTCAGCTGACAATAAAAATATTTCTATAAAAATGGAAGTATACAAGATGGCAGCCATCTGTTGTTTAAAATCAACAGAACTATATTTAAATGTAATTATTGTGGAAGGTCTGAGCCTTCAAAGCAAGGGCAAAGTTGTTTATGTTCATCTAAATCGGGTAAACTTTTGTGTTCTTCTTAGATTTTGTTCATCTATACTGGTATGAGATTTGGTAACTATTACTGATTGAAAATAGTTAATTGTGTTTAATTATAGACAAGATTGGTTGAA
Source organism: Tolypeutes matacus (assembly GCA_026826555.1). NCBI lineage: Eukaryota > Metazoa > Chordata > Mammalia > Cingulata > Chlamyphoridae > Tolypeutes > Tolypeutes matacus. The sequence continues at coordinate 2,458,514 of JAKSZT010054121.1, forward strand.
AAATTGTTCTGCTTTATTTTTTTTATTCATGAAGCACATAGTCATACCTAATTAGACAATTCTGATTTTTTTTCCTCTCGTTTTGAGTGGCTTTGAAACCCGGACGTATCAGCTTACCAAAATCCATAAGAAATCTGTGATAGTGGAAATCATTAAGAGAGCCTGAACTTTTACTCTATTTTCCCCAAAAGTTTGAAACATATAAATCATAGTAGAAATATCAATTAGAAGAATTGTAAAATGTTTTCAACTGAAGTACATACGAATGCAAGTTAGGATTTTGAAAAAAAAAAAGTGTTCTTCCAGTATTCAATAAAATTGATACTATTAAGTTATATTGTTAATGTCAAATCTTTTTTTACTTGTTAAAAATGCCTTCCATACAAATCCTCCACCTTATTCTAATTCTTGGTCCCTTCATAATGTTTTTAAGAGGAATTCTGTAAATTAATCTTTAAAATTTTTTCATTTGTACCATTATGCTTTATGAATGAAATGTAGAGTGAGATATATTCTTTGAAAGACCTCTTAATACCATTATTGCAGCAAATATTTTTAAAGAGGCTAATAAGCTATGTCTGACAAGCATATGCAGCTCACATATACATTTTACTTAATCTGCATTGTAGCTTGAAAACAAACAAATATGCAAATTATTTGCCAACATTTAGGTAACATAAAAATCCAGATTTCTGTCTTCCTTTATAAAGTACAGAAGGCAAACATTGCATTTCCAGACTAAGATGTTGACCACAAACTTTAGTTACTTAAAATAGGGGCAATCCAGGGAAATATATATTTTAAAAGGTATTTTTCTTTTTTTAAGATGACTGTGCTCTCTGAGGCCAGGCTTGAACATGCAAACTATCTTTACCTGGATGAGAGAACTTTTGGGATAAAATTTCAAATGTGGAGTCTTCCCTACTAGAATGTAAACTCCAGGAGGGCAGAGGTTGGGCACTGCTGTATTGTACAATCTAGAACAATCTTTAGCACCTTGGTGCTCAAAAAATATTAATACTTGAATGAGTAAACACTATTTTCCTCTCTCTTTCATCCTCATACTGCTACTTCCCCCTCCTTTGATTCTCTGCCCCCTAAAATCAGCATTCTATTATTTAATACCAGACAACCCTCTTACCAGAGTGCTCCAGAATTACTTCTGCCCTATTTTTGGCTTCTTCACTTTTAAACCTTTAATACTAACGGCAAAGAAGCCAGAAGTTCACACATTGAGATGTAGCTTAGCCATAAATATTTCAAAAGTTAAAGAGGAGAATTTTAAACTAAATGTGCCTCTAATTAATAAAACATAGACCATAAGATAAGATATTAAAAAATGAAAATTGTACAAGAGGAATTTTGGGATGGAGCCTAGTACTAAGCCAGTGCTATTCAAACTTTAATGTTAAAAAGAATCATATGGCGATCTCGTTAAAATGCAGATTCTGACTCAGTAGGTCTGGAGTGGTTTCTGAGAATCTGCATTTGTAATAAGTTCCCAGGCGATGCTGATGCCGCTAGCCCATGAACCACACCTTGAGTGGTGAGAGATTATCTGCCTAAATTATTTCTTTAGAAACAGTCATGGTTTGCAGCTATATGTGATAAGATTGGTGGCCATTTTCCAACATGCTGGACAAACTCAGATTCCTGAAACTGTCCATATGGGATACATACTTGGAGTATGAACCTTATAGTTGTAGACTGCAAAGTACATAGGACATCATATACTCTGTTACCTCATTTTACTCAATGGGACTGTGGAGGTCAAAGATATTCAGTGATGTATATGGAACACACAACCACTTAGATGTTGCACCAGTTGGAACCCAGGTTTCTTTATTCCCAGATGCATGCTCTTTTAAATAGATCATGCTCCCTCTTAGCTATTAAAATCAGAGTAGCGTTTCCTTAAATAAAGCATTTAAGAAGTTATTGAATTTTCAAACAAACTTCATTTTACTTAAGTCATTTCGACTGCCTTTAGGAAATAGTGCATCTGTTTCATAATGGGGTTGTATTTCTTGTGGGCAACTTTTATTAATTTTATATTTTTCTCTCCTTTAAAGCTTCGAATAATGCTGAAAACAATTGGAATACCTTTTATCTAACATTACTGAATATTAGATGGTGAATGATGTTGATGGACTAGTTTGTTTCTTACTGAAGAGGAAGTTTTATTTTATCACTAAAAATATTAAAAATTAGAAAAAGAAAACACACACACCAAAAGTCAATATTATTGCTTTTGCTAATGAGGGATGATTTACCTCAATTGATTTTTTTTTTTTTTTTAAATCTGCACAGATTCCCCCTCAACTCTAATGTCAAGGACAATTCTCACCTGGCTTACCCTTTGGTCTTTCATGTGTAATCCAAAAAACATCTTCCTGTTTAATGTGTATATGTGTGTGTGTATAAGTGCAAGTGTTGGAAATCATTAAAACTAAGTAAAAGAGAATGGAGAGAATGATTTTCCCCATTATGATGTAAAATATAAAGAAAAAGTGAAATGATCTAATCTGCTTAACAGTTTCATCACACTTGAAACATTTAATTGGTCTCAAGATTTAATCAAAATATGTCGGCAAATCAGAGCCACATACTTCCTTGAGGACTTAATGAACTCTCTTGGGTTTTCATGAGGAGTAGAAGAATTCATCACTAGCCTCTCTCCTCTATTCTAACCTCTACCTTCTATTTTCCTGACCCATATTCTCAGTACGAGAGCAATAAATGGAAGCTTCTCCCTACCCAGGTTGCTATGATCAGGAGAGCTTAAAGGGAAAATTAAGCAACATAATTGCTATGCTAATTAGGCTCAGATCATTAAAGACCTTATCAAATCCATATTATTGTTGTTGTTAAAATCACCTGCATATTGCCTCACGGATTACAAAATGCTTCCTCATACATTATCTTGGTATAACAGATTAGGAAATGCTAGCATTATAAATCATAATGATATTAAAGTATTTTTTTTTCTTTTTTTGACTTTATTTTGTACATAAATAACTGAAAATATGAACAATTAAAAATTAAAAAGTAAACAAAGATGAATATATACATTTCTCAATTAAATGTACTGGATACATATGATTATTTTAATATCACATGTAACCTGGATTTTCAGGTTTTGCCATCTTGTCTCCATAGTAACTACGAGTAACTAATTGCTATAGATTTGCAAACAGCATTTCCTTTTGAGAGTTGACAGCAGATGCTGGCATTTTAACAAAAGGTAAATTAAATAATCCATGGCATGCTCAGAGAATTGAAATGTTTACTAGTAATTTTTATAAAGTGTAAGGATGCCTGATGATGCCTAGAATTTTCCAGTACTTATAAAATTTTAAGAGTGCTAGATAAGCCTCTCTTTCAATCCTTTCCCTGGCAATCACACTGATAACTTCTGACTCTTAGATATTTATGCCTGCAAGCTAATAGCCCTCTTTTTAAAAAGCATAAATAGACCAACAGGCATGGAAATTATAACACATTACACCAATTTATCTGTAATTCTCATTTTGCTGTGAGTTGGTTTAATGTTTGCTTTTGTCCAAAGTGTGAGCCAAAGTCAGCCCACAGAGAATGGGTGTCTTCTTAATAGGGAAAGAGGACAGGACTGGGGAAAAGCAATGAGTCCTTGGGGCATAAAAGGGAAATATCAAGATGTGTCAAGAAGTGGGTGGCCAGCCCCCAAACTTGGATTTGTATGAAGATTTTCTTTCCCTTATTTCCAGGAAAAAAACCATACTTTCTGGATAAACTGTGTCATTACAGTGGAATAGGTAGCAACTTCGCGTGTGTGTGTGTGGAATGCTGGACTTCTCAGTTATTTTCTTACCTTTTGTTACATAAATTATGCCAGTAGATCCCAATCTATCTTGCAGAGTGACTCAGAACTCTTGAAAAGTCATAAATTATGAGCCTCTGCAGCATCCTTACAATCAATTATGGAAGCACAAGTTGAAGACTGACAGTTGCTGGGTGTGTGTGAGACTTGGAGATATATTTTGTTTAGACCATATAGTATTTCTTTTTAACGTGAATTAGATGCCCACAATTTAAAATTGGGAGCTATCCCATAAGCATCCAGTTTTCCTCTTGAACAGCTTACTATTTAGCAACATTAGATTCACATTCTGCTGGAGCTGAGTAGCTGCTGCCTCCATTGGAAGGGGCCTTTGTGCTCCAGGTTCCCAATTCCTGACAAATTTCCTTCTTTCCTGGACCCAAGTTTTCTGGCACCTCTTGGCCAGAAGGTGTTGGTTTGCAGTCCCAGACGTAAAAGTGTTTCCCTTAAAGCCACTCATGATCAAAATTTATGTTTTAAGTTCAAAGAAACTCTTGTCCTTTTAAGCATGTTCACTCTTAGTACCTTGCAATATCAAGTAGCTGTATCAAGACATAAATTCTATTGGGTATTTATCCCAAAATCAGTCACTGATAATTTTTGTCTCTCGAGCATTGTTTTCCTTATTTGGTGTCAATTTCTCTCAGCTGACTTTAGCACGGGACAAAAGAGGTCTCTGTAAAGATTTTAAATAACATGCCAACACAAATGTGGTAGAGGCAAATTGTGAATTATGAGAATGACATTTAAGGTGGCATTTTAAGTTATGGTAAGATGGCTCCGTGTGTGTTATAAAGCAGCCCAAAATTTGATATGTGCTCAAATGTCTTAAGACTTTCCCAGTACAAAATTCCCAGAATTTCTCTGGAATATTAATTACAAAAGAGGTTAATAAATGCTTCAAAAAATTACATGTCACCAAAGTGTAGGAAAGACCACAGACTATATTTCCCTACAACAGAGACTCATAATGCACATTAATAGGGTAAAGGTTTAGGGAAATCTTGCGGTAGTAAAATCTGTTCACCTCTTCAATGCAGAAATAGTATTCCTTAAATTTGACTAAATCATTGTTAAGTCGATTTCTTAATCTATTGTTTTACAAAAAGTTGAATGAAGCATCTTCAGTTTCATTGATGCTATACTATATATATATAATATATAAATCATGGTAGAAATCACACTTTCAAATGGGCCAGTTTTCCTCTGTGCATTAGTGAAGGCTACATTGAAGCGATTTTAAGGGTTATTTAGAACATATTTTTCCAAGTAAAATTGTGTGTCTTAAAGGTAGGAGAATGGAAAGAAAAGAAGAAATATATATAGCTTTGGCATATCCTAGTGTCCAAAATACATAAATATTCCATGTTTAAATAGTCATTTATTAAGAATCTATGCTGTGCCAAAAGTACACAGACCCTCTCTTCTGTTTCTTGCTAGGAATATAAATACATTCCTTGGTCTTTGATCCATTACAGAATCTAGTGTATAATAAATACAAATATAATAATAACGAAAATGGAATTTGACTAGGGCTACAGTAGAGAAAGGTATACACTATATGGAAGAAGTAATTCTGCCTGCGGTAATCTATGAAGGTTTCAAAGAAGCAGTCACTGAGTTGATGCTTGGAAAAAAAGTAGGGTTTTACTTGGCAGAGGAAACAGGGAAAGGCATTCTAAAGAATAAATGGCATAATATGGAGCAAGTTGCTGTACAGTATGTTGTGGGAACCCAGGCTCAGGCACAACAGACTCCCAGCAAATAACCGCTTTATGACTTACACAGCACAAAGCGTTCAAAAGAGTAAAGATCCCACTGTGCCTTCTCCCCCAGGGAGGCCAACTGCTTGGGTTAGGGTGAGTGCAAGGCAGCTTCACACACCCTCTTCATGTCGGAGATGAGGGACCACTTGTAGCTTGTCCCTTAAGGAGGTCAACTGCTTGGCAGCTCCACATGTCCTGCTTTGCGTTACAGATGATGGACACCTATAGTGCCCAGGTGCTGGGCTTTTATACACTCCACGGGGAGGGGGCCCTGCCAATGAGCAACCTTTGTGCCCTGGCAAGCAGTTCTGGCTGGTTAAGATTTAACATCTCCCCTGGCTTCCCGCGGTCCCTTGCAAAATGGAAAGTACCAAACACCTGCACACAAACAAGCACAAATGGAAACATACCAAACACCTGGACTCAAACAAACGTGAATGGAAACTTAACAAACACCTGCATACAAACAAGCAAGGGGGTGGAGGGAGAAGGAAGTAGAAGAGGTCTAGGAGATGGCTGCTGAGTGTGTCTGTCATTTCCCCAGCACATAAACAAAGACCTGGATATGTGAAAATTGATTATATGTCTATCAAAATCTTTGGTTGAAGCATATTGTTGGAGATGGAGCATAGTGGAGGGGGATGTGGAAGGTAGAATGGGATGGTAATGAAATTTTAAAAGGTTCATTATTTCTTCTGGAAAAGCTGGAGCAACAGAAGTCAAGTTTAGGAGGCTTCAGGCATTGGTCAGGGTGAAACACTGTGAGTAGGAACTGAAGAAATTGGCAATGGGGAGAAATAAGAAGAGAAATAACATCAATTTTTGAGGTGGAAACTTTCCCAATTGAATGTGGACACTGAGAGGATGAGATGAATTGGATGTATGTAGCTTGAGAAAAAGAGAACAAAAATAATGCCCCAAACCAAAATCCTAGTATCTAGGAAGAGAAGTATTTTCTGCAGCATGGATAACATTCCCTGAACTCTCTGTCATAAAATACTCTTCCCCACAATTATTAATTGAATATTTGAACCACAAAATATTTGGCATTTATTAGTATTATTGCATTGTTATTGTTAGTAGTAGTAGTAATATTTTGAAAATATGCTGTCATGAGCAGTAGGAATAATGCTAAAATAAAAACAACAACAACAACAACAACAACAGAACCCTAATTTAATGCAAGAGAAATGCACATTTATTTTAGCTGGCTTCCTCAGAATTACTCTCAAGAATCATTAGCCATCTTTTTTTTTTAAAGTCCAAGCTGTTGCAATTCTGGTGAACACATTCACTACATAGAGTTACCCTGTGCAGAATAGAGTTGAAGCCAGCAGCTGCTCTGGAGGATAATGACCTATTTCTTTTAAGTGCTGTCTGAGGCCCTCCCAAATTGTCTACATCACCTGTGATATATTTGAAGTCACACCATCCTGACTATGCCTTCCAAATTTGGATAAAATCTATTTAGCCGTTTTCACGTGACATAGAAACTTAATTTGATTTACATAGCATCTATTTATCACATTGTTGGGGCAGGCCTTTCTGGTTCATGATTCCGATCCTTCTGTAACTCTACTTTCATTTGGATAAGTACCCAAGTGTTTAATCCCACTGGATAACCCTCCATTAAAATCATACTTCGGGCTTATTTGATTCTTCGGTCCTCCGTGACATTTCCCATTATATGTTTCTAATGCAATAGTCACATACTCTCTACTGTATATCGGGTACTGAGCATATTATGATGCATTCCAAACCCATATTGGCTGCTCATGCACAGGCATATATCTTGTATTCAAAATGAAATAACATTTTGTTTGCTGTGGACATGCCAATTCAGAGGCTTTTCATTGTAGCCCTAACCAAAAAAAATGAAGTTATACTTTGTAAAGACTATATGTGGACATGAGATACCATGAGTGGCTGCTCTACTTTAGCAAATTCAAAATTAAATTAGGATTTCAGTGATTAAAAATAGAGGCCTTTTCAGTTTATGGACTTTCTTATCATCTTAAAAAAAAAAAAGAGTGATAGTAGAGTTTCCAACTGTGAGGAATTGTTGAGCAAAAACATTTTGTTCCAGTTAGTTAATTCTTCTCTACATGTGCTATATTCATCGTATCCATTTTAAAAGCAAATGAGCCATCTCTATCTCTTCTCGCATTTGTGGCAAACTCTTGCTGTGCCAATTTCAGATTACACATACCTTAAGGAGAATAAGACGTTTTCATTTTGATTATAATTTTAAGTTAAAGGAATGAAAATAATTCAATACAAGGACATTGATAGGTTGCGGTAGTCAGACTGCCTTTGTTCCTTTCAACAAAATAGAAAATATGCCTATACATAGGATAATAAGTCCCTGTGTTAAAATACATAAAACTATGAGTACCACTAGATTCCAACTCAATCAAGTGATGAGTCCATGGAAGCTGAAATGTGTTGATAAACTTGCTGTGTACTTTAGAGTTCAGCCACTTTACAAATAATTGCCACGAACTTTCAGAGAAATTGTTTTCATTGTGCAAGCAGGTACTTCACAGATGAGGATATAAGAATGGACAATGAGCACATGAAATGATGCACAGCACCATTAGTCATCAGGGAAACATAAATTAAAATCACAATAAGATACCAGTACATACCTATTAGGGTGGGTAAACTTTAAAAAGATTGATCAAAGTGTTGGTGAAGATACAGAGTAAGTGAAACACTTAAAACTTGTTGGGAGTGAAAATTAGCATAACCACTTTGGAAAAAGTTTGGCAGTTCTTTACAAATTTAAACGTATATCTTTCTGCTGGTGACTTGGCACTCTACTCCTCAGTATTTGCCCAAGAGAAATGAAAACGTCTAATCATCATAAAAGACTTTGTACATGAATATTCATAGCAGCTTATTTCAAAATATCTCCAACCTGGAAACAAACCAAATGTCCATCGACAAGTGAATGGATAAACACATAATGGTACAACCACACAATGGAAAAAAGCTCAGCAGTAAAGAGGACCACACTGCCAATCCCTGTAAGAACACGGATGAATCTCCAAACCATTCTTTTGACCAAAAGAAGCCAGACACAAAAGTGTTCGTGGGCCATTCATGTGAAAACTAATCTGTGGTGATAGAAATCAGATCAGTCATTACCTGGACATGGGAGAATTTTCTGAAGTAATGGGAATAGTCTGTATTCTGTTATTGACCCCAACATGTGAGCTTGGAGAATAAGTTGAAATTTGAATTGGGCTGAGGCAGTCTATGTATGCAGGAAGCAGAGCTAGAAAATAAAGGCACAGTGTGGAGACACTGTCGTTAGGACTAGAATTCCCCTGTGAAAATGGAAGCAGGATTGAATGATGAGACATTCATCCATTCAGCCAATAACCAAGAAGTGATGATATTTCTAGATACTGGGGATATGGACAAAGTCTCAGGCCTCATCCAACTTACAGTTCAGGCTGCTGAGACATATAATAAACCAATCCCAAATAAACAGGACCATCGTAGATCAGTGCTGTGAAGGAAATATGAACACCCCTCATATGAAGGATGGCACAGATCCATTTTTGGAAAAATCCTGGAGAACGGTGTGCCAAGAAGAGGAAAGGGTGACCACAAAGACCCAAGGTGAGCAAGAGCTCAGTTTGAGGAGCAAAAGGTTGGGGAGGCCTGTGTGCTGAAAAGGCAGGCACGCTTACCTCATGAGTGTGCCGAGTCAGGCAGAGGGCCTTGCAGGCCACTAAAAGGAAATGGAAAACCATTCTGAAGTTGTTAGATGGCAAGTGGCATTACCTTGTTTGAGTTTTTAAAAGATTGCTTGGTTGACTTTGTGGATTGAAGGATGCAGCGAGCAAGGAGAAGTAGGAATAAACTTGTGAGGAGTATTTCAATAAAAAGAAAGTTAGGTTATTGCAATTTGCAGGGAGGAAATGAGAGTAGCTGGAATTGGGGAGGTGGCAGTAGAGGTGAATAGAAGTGGACAACTACAGGATATGTTTTAGAGGGAGACCTGGAAGGTCTAGCTAACATCTAAGATGAAGGGATGAGTGAAATGGAGAAACATAAGTGATCCATGAGTCTTTGTTTGAGCTTCGCATCATTTACGGAGATGAGAAAGTCTGGGTGCCTACTGCAGGGTGCCCGGCAATTTCATTGAGAGATTTAGCATGAAGGGGATGGCACTCTCAAAACAGGTAAGATGTGGATAGAGACCATTTACAAAGGTAAGGGAAGCTTGTAAGAAGAAAAGGGATAATGCAGTGCCCCAGGGCTAGTACCCCTGCGGATTGGGCCGGGTGGGGGTGCAGAAGGAGTAGTTAGGGTGGCTGTCTAGAGCCACCTCAAGACAGGAAATGAGGTCCTCAGTAGAGGAGCCCCGCAAACCCATCGAAACCTGGCAGGGAGGGGCCTGGGGGAACAATACCTCAATCCTACTCTCCTCTCACCTTTTGTCCTCCTTGTGGTGCCTCCCATTCATTAGCCACATCTACCCAGGACCTGGAGGGGAGGGCAGAGACTCCCTTTAAACCAGTCCGGGGAGGGTAGGAATCACCCAGGACTCAGTACACAGATAGTGAATCTAGAAGGGAAAGGAAGATACTTGGCACAATGCTCACGCCCTGAACTCTGTGTAGCTTAAAAGTCTATTAAACTTTTCCAGTGACAGCTGACATATGTTTTGCAGGGACACGGAAATTTTTGTTACTGAGAAAATTAACTTAGAAGGTTTTGCTATTTGCCAGGTTAATATTGTTTTACTACTTAATAAGCCCTTCTCCTTACTATCCTTAAAAGTGGTACTTAGTCAGTTCAGGGGTAACCAAACCGGAAAATAATGTATGAAGGATTATGGAATGCACAAAACCTGAAGACAACTTTAGCCTGATAGAGGATCTTGAGAGTACTCGGCAGATGGAAGTCAAGAATGCATCTGTTTTTCTATCATTAAGACCCTGCATAGGTGTTTGTGACATTTGGAGCTGCTATCGGAAATTCAGGGTTTTTTCCATATGCTCAAAGTCTCTATTATGTTGTTCAGAATTAAGTTAATCTTTTTAGTTATCACATGTAATTCTATTTCTACATTTTGCTAGAACTGTATAACAAAGACAACAGCTTTATGTTTTATAATACAAGTTATCCGAGGGTCACATATGGCTATCAAAAACTTCATTTTGAAAGTTTTAGTCAGAAGGACACTATTGTCAAAGCACTGATACCAAGCTCTGATGATACCTTTGTTGAAAACAGTTATTTAATGCTTGCCTAATATTCATTGTTCTTTGATAGTTCCATAAGTCCATCATGCACTGATTGACTACCATCAGATAGATAAAGGCAGTGGAAGTAAATAGGATTTTATTTCTGTATGTGTGTATGCTGTGTACATACAGATTATTTGATGAGACAATGGTGTTTGAATTTATTTGAAACGAAAGAACATCATTTATTCTACAAGTATTTACTGAGGGCCTGCTGTGTGCCAGGCACTCTTTTAGTCTGTGTCAGTGAACAAAACAGAGCCGGATTCCTGTCCCTGTGAATATGATGTTCTAGTGAGAGAAAGACAATCAAGAATATACATAATAAAATAAAACTATATATAGTATGTTAGAAGGTGATAAATGCTAGGAGAATAAATAGAGCATATACAAAACAGAGCAAGATTCACTTTTGTCATGAAACAACCTTATCCTCCCCCCAATTTGATCTCTCTGTATTCAAAATGGAAGTGTTTCCAGTTTTCATAGACATCAATTTTTAAATGCTCAAGCTAAAATTTTTATCAGAAATCACTGATACATTCATGCTTGGTATATTAAAATTTTTTATCCTTAAAAAATTTAAACAGTAGCTGTTTATCCTTTAAACAGTAGCCTAGTCTTTCCATTTTCATTAATTAACTGGTCATAATTAACTATGTTTATGATGAAGAGAACAAAGCAATCATTTAGATTATTTCTCTTTCTAATCAATCAATTTAGGATATGTTTATTGTAGCTTTTTATTGGCGCATCATTTGTCTTGTATATGCATATGCTTAAAGCATTGAATTTGAAACATGGAGTTATGCTTTGTTTATTTTTTAAGGAACTCTATTCACATGAGTTTTAATTGACACTGGTGTCTCTTTTTAGACTTGAATAGAAAAGAGAAATTATGTTTCCTGGGTGTGTGTTTGTTTTGAAGGAATAGTACTCAAATGAGGTTTAATCCACCTTAAAGTATCCTTTTCATTAAAGCTTATTGGAAATTGATGAAGTAAAATTTCATGATGTCAAGTCACTAAGTAAATTTCCCCAAAAGGGCGTCTATTATAAAAGTGAACCAAGGGCAATCTTCCCCTTAGGCAACGGGAAAATGCCCCGCTCTGAACCCTGAACTCTTCCAGCCAAAAGAAGAATCTATATATAATATGAGTGTTTATTATACTTGACTTCCTTTTAACCAACTTTATTCTACCTTTACACTGCCACTTGTATTCCAAAATTTGCTGGGAAATAGAAAAGGATAATCCCATTCTGAGTGATCAGTAACTTTAAAAACATTAAATTTGTTTGGTATCTTTCCGCCAATAGTTAGAAGTAAAACAACTTTTTTTTCAACAAATTTGAACAACTTTTTCTCCAGAGTAATAGAGTTTGCATTTGACATCAGATAAGTGACTCTTCTCATTTGTCTAGGCGTTCAGCATAGTAGTGGGGGAAAAAATCCCCTTCCATTTATTTTCTCTTTTTCTTCGTGAGATTTAAAAAAAAAAAAAATCTCCAGGTATTCTTGGAGATTGGGAGTTGGTTATCTACCTCATAATAAGGATGTAAAAAAAAAGAACTACATACTATTAAGCATTCGAGCTTCTCAGATCAAAGTCAGTATTTAAGACCAAAATTATATCATGCAAGATTTTCTGATCATAAAAAGACAAACAGTTTTAGTGACTTTGGGCAGAATGATTATATCTGTTAGCCATTGAATTAACATTAGTAAATACTCTTGATGAATTTTCCTCTGTCTGATATTTTTCTATCAGGTATGTAGCTTATGAGGCTAAAACAATATCAAATTAGCATCAGTATATTATCAATGCCATGTATTTGGTGCCTTTTTTGTTTCTTTAAAGGAATTAAAGTTGTTCTTTAATGTTTTTGTTAGTTTATATGATTTATTTGGAAAAGTTATCACTAGGGTTCAACCATGCATTACAGCAATATGCTGGGTTGTGTTCAGAAAACCTTTCATCCTTTTCCCTGTTTTCATGTAGGTGTCTTTCTCTTGGTGATGTTTTTGAAATTCCCATTATTTAAGGCCTAAATCTCTAAAATTCATGGTTCTTATGACGAACCAAAAATATGTGTTTAATGTCATTATCCTTTCTACAAATTTTCTTGAATCCTTATAGTTTAATCATACATCTTGCCTATAAATGCATTTAAAAATATATGTAGGGAAGCAGCTGTGGCTCAATTAGTTGAGCTCCCGTTTACCATATGGGAGGTCCCGGCTTCAATTCCTGGGGCCTCCTGGTGAAGGCGAGCCGGCCCGCACGGCACGGTGAGCTGGTGCAGCAATATGATACAACAAAGGAAGACAAGCAGACACAGAAAAATGCAAGGTAAATGTACACAGAAAGCATAAGCAGTAAGGATGGGATAAATAAATAAAAATAAATCTTTAAAAATATATATATATATGTATTATTATGAGTTATGTATTTAACTCTGGTAAAACAGAATGACTAAAAATATTAAGTAATTCTATGGCTTTTTAGCAATGGCTACATTACTTATTTTGTAAAATTTTATTTCTCTTTAAGTTATGTATGCACATTTTATGTATCTAATAAAATCAAACAAGACTTTCGACATTGTTAAAGCCAACAGCCTTGGTGCCATCCTTGGTTTCTCCTTTTCTCTCACTGCCAACATTTAATTCATTAAGTCCTATTGGTTCTATCTCAAAGTAGGCCTGGAATCAGTCCTTAACTCTTTCGTTACCATCCTATTCCAAACTGCCTCACCAGTTTCTTTATAATACATTCTCCACACAGCAGCCAAAGCCACCTCTTAAAGATAAATCGGATTGAATCACTTCCTTGTTTAAAACTGCCCAGTGACTTCCACTTGAGCCTAGAATCAAGTCCAAACTCCTTATCTTTGTCTTTTAGTCCCTACGTCAACTGGCCTTTGCTTCCTTCTCTGATCTCATCTCCCACCATTTCCCCTTCTGGTGGTTTGCCAAGGTCTTTCCCATCTTGGGGCCTTGGATTTGCTGTTTCTCCTGGACCCAAACGATCTTTCTCTGCCTCATGATTTCTCCCTTCTTAACCCTCAGGTCTAAGCTCAGCTGCCCCTATCCAAGGAGGCCTTCCTGACTATCCTACCCAAAGTAGACCCAAGTCAATATCTGTCAGGTCTTCCTATGCTATTTATTTCATAGCAGTTAGCTCTATCTAAAATTATTTATTTGTCTCTTTATTGTCTATATCTCCATGCTCCCAGACCCTTGTAGGTCCTCAGACAGTCTTATCTCACTTTGTACTACATCTGAGATCCTAGGTCAGAGCCTGGCATATAGTTGATACTCTGTATAGATTGCAAAATGGACAGTATATTGATGTGTCAAAATTTAGGGCAGGTATTCTCTCTCACTTGGAGTTGGAGTGGACATCACCATCCCAGTCCCCTCAGGATTGGGGGAAGAACTATGGACTAGAGTGGACTTGATGGTATTCTCTTGTTCACATATGGTGATTCTAGCAATGCAAGAAATTATAACAATGAGGTGGAGCCAGTGGCCACTTGACACTTTTGGGGTAGGGAGGGGACGAGCAGTTGAAATACAGTGGCTTCTTTGGGAGTTGGAGGTTGTACTGAGTACTGTTGTGGCAACGGATGTAGGCCATTTTAAATCAGCACACACCACTGAGAACTGAGTGGGAGAGAGTGTGGTCTACAGTGTGAACTGTGGTCTATGGTTGGTGGCAAGGCTCCAGGATGTGTAAGTTCATTGAGGGTGGTGGACAAACTGTGGGAGATGTTTGTGTGGGATGTGATGGGAGGTGAGGGAGGTGGGCAACATGGGAATCCCAGTGGGTTCCGTGTAATATTTTGGGTAATCTAAGCACCTCTTAAAATATATGTATATATATATAAACAACGTTTTTGTAAGCAAATACACATATGCATATATATTTATATATCATTTTGCAAATGTTTGTATGTATTGTGAGAATTTTGATTTTTACCCATAATTAAAAAAAAAAAAATTTAGGGCAGGTATTGAGCAATTATTTTCTTGAGGCATTGATTCACGAACATTTTCATCTGGCAAAACTATTCAGGTTAATGGGGATCACCTCATTCTTTATGAACTCTCTCTCATAAAACTGACTCATTGTTCTCGGGCCTTTCTACTTATTAGAGCCACATTTCTCACTGGTAGAATTTAATTTTGGTAAAAATCTTCACCAGGTCTGGAATTATATGAATCGTGCATGAACTGCCTTGCAAATAAGATGAGGGAACTGATGCCCATGTGCTGCATTATCAAATTCCTCCCTTCTTGCTCCACCTACCCATTCTCACGGATGCCCGAAATCCTGCATTTGAGGTTTTATTCCTTTAATTTGAATTTTGATCTATGTTAAGACAGAAATACTCATGAAAAGATTAGCACTTTAAACTCATTCAGCCATTTAAGTATAAGGTATAAGGATCTGGAAAGGTGTTTTGAGAAGGGAAAAGGGCAAACATTAGAATACCAGAAAGGTGAAATGTGGGCATAGAGGAGCACCCAAATGGTGGGAGCCCTTCAGATATCTGATCTGTTTTGTAATGCAGATAGGGGGTTAGTCTAGAATTCTGGTTCCTTTCCTAGCTCTACCACCAACTCACTGTGTCAATTTGGACATGTCATTTCATCTTTATGTGAAAAATTAAGAGATTCAGCCAGTTGAGCTCTCAGCAATGTCAGGTCAGAGATTCTATACTCCATAATTTTACCCACAATCAACCTTCTCCACTTTTCATGGTTACAGGGAGATATAATAGAGTAGATGTAATAAAAAGCCAATATGGTTTCTTCAAATAGAATAACAGGGGAAAAACAGCAACAGATTTAGAACTCAAAACTTTAGTAAGTATACTTCATTATTTCACATATATTCTCACAGTGTTTCATTCCACATATATTCACAGATATGAAGGCATGTATATGCGCTCACACACACGTACAAATCTATTTCACTGAGAAATTATTACACCATATCCCATTCAGAGGCACTGACTCAGGAATGAAAGAGAAGTTGCTTTTCTCTTATATAATGTCCAATAAGCTTGCACAGTCAATTCCATTTTCTGATCTTCTTCATTATATTGCATTTTATTTATCAATATTAGGTTGAGCCAGAATGTAGAAAGCTGTAGTAGGTTGAGAAGGTTAGCAGGAGATCATCTATTTCTTTCCTCAATTCAATTTATTTTCAGATAACTCATTCTTGGTGATTCTCTTTTTAATTTATTGCTTACCTTCACCTACTCCCCTGATAAATCTATTAGCATAGGGTCAATTGTAGGGATCTTTCTAATACAATAACAAGCAGCAGTTGCCATTGCACTAAACTTACAAAAGACAATATTTTGCTAATAAATTTTTTCTCCAACCGGGTCAGTATTACACTTACAAACTTAAAATTACAATAGTCATCATCAAAAGAATGATCCATTGATTCTGACTCTCAGGAGGCACTCAATAAATATTAAGTGAGTGAATGAATAAATTCAGCAGGGGTTCTTAACCTTTTTTGTTCCACGGACCCCTTTGCCTCTCAGGTGAAAAGCACGGACCCCTTACTAAGTCCACACTACACTGTGTATTATTTAATAAATATATCACACCTGCACCAACACGGCCCCACAAGAATCATGTTTTTTTGAATTTCAGTTCAAGCTCACAGACCCCTGGTTAAGAACCCCTGAAATACGGTGTTGGAATTAGAATACAGTCTCAATATTTCAACAAAACACTTCTTTAAATAGCATGGGGGGAGCATGGGGTTGGAGGCTGTGCACTGGAGCACTTCTGTATTCTTCCCATAGCATGAGATCCTGTCGTCATTAAAATGCATAAAATGCGAAGCTATTGTTCCAAGACGACCTGCTGTGTCCTATTGAAATTACTCTTGCCAATCCGTGGATTAGTTAGCAGTAGGGAAGCTTTGGGCTGATGTTTGTCTGTGCCTGTGTATTTAATGATTGTAGAAAAGAAGTGATAAGGGCTAATGTTCTGCATTTATGAGTAAAACAAAAAGTTTAACACAAGGGACAACTTCATTTTTAGTATAATACATCTGTGTACTATGAATGATATATCCAGGTCATGATTTTTGGCATTCATCGTCCTTTTATATGGAATTGGAATAAACTCATCCAATTCATGAATGAAATTCCAAAATGTATTTTAAAATAAAATATTAGAGCATTATTTTTGAAAGGGTGAGTATAAAGAAACCATCAAAACTGTCAAGGCTTCAGAAAGAGAGTTTATAAACATACTCAATGGTCAGTCCATTATTTCTCCAAGATGTTTTAAATGTTTTAAGCTTCTGTTGTAAAAACTAAGCTAGGTCAATTTAACAGTTCAGCAACTGTCAGGTGAGAAAATTTTTGGTAAAATTCTACAGTTAGGGATAGGATAGATCCATAGCAACCTTTTCCCCACAACCTTGCTACCAAGTGGTTTGCTATAATCCAGGCAAGTCTAAGACCAAATTCTGACAAATGTACCAATATTTAGTAGAAAATAGGCATACAAAAAGTCATTGAACTTAAGCCTTAAAGTGTCCACCTTCAATTCATAGGACTTTCAACAAGTCTCCTTGCATGAGAGGTTCATTATGAAGAAGATTAGCTAGGCTTCTAGTCAGAGCAGGTGACAGATTCCTCCATGGAATAGAATGAAGGGACACAGACTAAAGGGAGCTTTCGACCTAGACTTAGTGCACATATTTGGAGGTATTTGACTCTGGCCTTGCCGAGTTCTTATGTGCCATCCATAGGAAGGCCTGTAAAATCTATCTTGAACACACCACATATTTCAGCAATGAATAATTATTTCAGACATCCCTTTTGTGAACTAATTATGCCTCTAGTGTAAATTTCGATAATGAAACTTGAAATTCTTACATAGCCATTTCTGGAGTATGGATTCATGATTAGGGAACTTCAAATGCTACCTATCCTTAGAATATGAATCAAAGTTCGTTTAGGGATACATAACTCACAGTGAAGTATTCTAAAGTATATCACCACGCAGATAATATAAGAGCTTCTTAGAGATTTTCACTGTAGTGTTATACCTACACCAAGGAGATTTTAATTGAAGTACATAATATCTTATAGGTCTTCCATACGTGTTATTTCTCTAATATTTATATCATCGTAGAAATCATAAAAAAGTGAGGTCATTCGAACCAATACCCCTGGATTTTATCATTTAAATGGTCTTACATTCCAATCTTATAAACTCTTTAAAATAATGAAAACTCTCCTCATTTCTGGAGTAACTATTCTAATATTTAATTCTATTAACTGCACATAACTTTCTCATATTTAAGAAAAGCATTGACTGGTGTACTCAGCTGGGTTGTTGAAAAGCTTTGGAAGGAAAACAGGGACAAGTTAAAAAATTCTGCCTTTGCTCAGAGGGGAACTCCTTGGAAGAGAGAGAACGCTAAGAAAAGTTTAAAGAGGGCCCTGGTGGGAGAAAGTTCTGGTACTTGCCTAAAAGCTAGGTCCAGAAGTAGACTAAGAAGTGAAGCTTCAGGAAATGTTTTCTGTCCAGCTAGAGAGATACCTTATGAACCACTGACAAAAGTGTGTCTTTCACTTAACCCTTTGTGAATGATCCAAAGGGTTTGCTTTTAATCGGTGTGTGTGTGTGTGTGTGTGTGTGTATACACCTTTACCCTTGGGAAAACCATCTCTACTCATTCCTGGATCTGCTGTTTTCCCATAATCAGTTTTATGCCAGGGCTTTGGAAATCAACAGAACTTTCCATCATACCACTTTGCAGGTGAAAGATCCAGCATAAATCTACCTGAGATTAAGTGCTCCCCAGGTGGACTCATTGAGTCTCATACTACTTATATGCCTATGACCCCCAAAGTTCTATTTCCTACCAGACTCTGCTGAACAAGGACTTATATAGCCAATGACTACTAGAAAACTCCACCTAAAAATCTGGCAAGCAATTATGAACTTTCAAAGCAAAAATCACTGTTTCTTGTTCAGCCTCCCAAACAGTTTCCCCTCCATTCTTCCCCTTCTCAATTAATATTTGCAACACACCCAGCTGTTATTCAAGTCAAACACCTAAGAATCCATCCTCGATTTCTATCCTTCGTACTCCACAGCCAATCTGACATCTTGTCCTGTGAGCTCTACCTTACCTCATCAGTGATCTCTGCTACTACTTTCCTAGTCCCAGCCTCCATCTTCTGTCACCCAGAAGCATTTGCCACCTACTTGGTCTCCTCTCTTTCTTTCTCCTCTCTTTCTACATCACCTTGGTGATCATTATTTTTTAAAAGGATTATATCGTTCCTTCAGTTAAAACAGTTTTCTGGCTTCTCTTTACCCACAGAATGAATCCAAACCCCTAACAATGGCCTACATGTCCCCACAGGATCTCTGGCTTCTCAAAGCCCACCAATTTTCCTGCTTGCTTCAGTCAAATAGTCTCTCCTCCTGATCCAAATAGAAAAACAGCATAGCTCAGCCTCAGGACCTTTGTACTCACTGTTGCCTCTGCCTATAAAACTCTGACCCAGAAGGTCACGTTGTCTGTGTATAGGGACTCTGAGGCTGTCCCGACCTCCTTTTCCCAGGTAGCTCCAGTACCATCTCCAGCCCATCTCTCTCTACTACCTCAACTGCCTTAAATCCTCCAGGGCATTTAACACTAACTAGAAGTTTCTTATTTATCTGGTTGGCTGTTTATTGTTCCTCTACTCTGATTTATAAAGTAAATTCCCTAAAATCAAGGATCTTGCCTCTCTTCTACTCCACTCTATTTGCCTTTGCACATTGTAGGAGCCCAATTTGTTGAATAAAGAAACTAGGACTCCCACCTGGCAAAGTTCTCTTTCAAGAAAGGGAGAATCAATGTGGCCTTTTCCAATGTGGTTGAGGTCCTTGGTACTCTGCTGACTTGGCAGAACTGTTCTGAGAGCCCCAGAAATTAGATCACCATAGTTACACCAAACTCTGAATGTATGAACTGCTCAAGGAGCCACCAAGAGGCCCATAGAATCAATCGGAGTGTCTCTCATTCCCTCGTCTCCTCACCCTGCTGTTTGATAAGAGTCAATGCCAGAGGAAAAGGGGTGGCATCATATTCAATGGCAAGGGTTTTCCTAGACCGTTTGTATCTTAGAAAGAACTGAAAGGGCCTGACTCAATCTCAGGGGCCCTAGGGCAGTAGTTCTCAAAGTGTGGCCCTTGGAAACAGCATCAGCACCGTGGGGGAACCTGTAAGAGTTGCAAATTCTCAGGTCCCACCCCAGACTTGCAAAAGTAGAAACTTTCAGTTTGAACCAGGCCTCTGCTAAAATATGAGAACTGTGGTGCCAAGGCACAATGCTCAACCTTGGTTTGCATTTTATAATCACCTGCCTAGCTTGTAAAGTTTCTCATGGCTGTGCTCCTGCACCAGAGGTTCTTTTTTTTTTTTTTTTTTTTTAAAGATTTTATTTATTTATTCATTTATCCTCCCCTTGCCGCTTGTGCTCGCTGGGTCAGCTAACCACGCTGTGCAGGCGGGCCCACCTCCACCAGGAGGCCCCGGGAACCGAACCCAGGGCCTCCCATATGGTAAACGGGAGCCCCACTGATTGAGCCACAGCCGCTTCCCTAGAGGTTCTGATTTAGCTGGCCTGCCATGAGCCAGGGCATCTTTGTTTTATTTAAGTTCTCCTTGGTGATGCTGATGGGTCTTGGAAGTTTAGCACCACTTCCCTAGAGTGGAAGCAGGGAAACTGCAGGCATATCCAGGTACTTTGCAGAGGTTCCTCCTGAAAAGGAGTATAATTTAGATTTCAAAAATGGTTTACCTCCCCGTTTTATAAGAGGGTAAATGACTTGGCCTAAAACACAGCATATGGTTATAAATGCTAGTGTTGTATAACCTCATCCAAAGGATCAGTTCATAGGGAAGCACATTAAGGCAGTGCAATGTTCAAACCCAAATTCGGCAGTAAGCATCTGTTATAATAGGATGACTTATTCCAGAAGGGAAGTTGCATTTCAGGGGAGCTTATCATGATATCAAATATGTTTTGAGTTAATGAAAACGCAGGAAGCACCAAGTTAATAGGGCAATTTAAAACCATAAAACCTAATTTAACTGCACTAAGAATGACAATATAATGTTCCACATAAAAGGAAGTTTCACGACCTGATTGATCAAATGGAGAATTACTAGGTTGCTGCATGGCATCTCCTTTGAAGAAAGCTAAGTTGACTGGAAGAGGCATACTTCTTTAGAACATGGTTATTTACTTCTTAATTAAATACAGAATGATTAAAAAGAGATTTCACTTTATAAGGCCACAGAACAGCTTGTTTGATGAAATTGTTATAAGCCTCCAGACTCTCATTTCCATTTTAGTATTGATTCCTTATATTTGTTTTTGGAAATATTTAAATAGAAATTATTGGGGGTTCTTGTTTATATATTTGCTTTTTTAGGTGTTGCAAGAAATAAGAAAAAGTTTGAATGTCCAGGGGAAGAGTGTTTGTTTTCACAGTAAAAAAAAAACTTATTTGGTATAATATTAAAACTATTCTTTCTGATATAGATAACCCTATATTTTAGCTGCTTAACCTAAAATTGAATGCTTCATTTGAAAAATTAAAAGCCAAAACTAAGAAAGCAGAGCTACTTGTTTCTTTAATTTTATGGATGTTTTATAAAATATAAAACTAGCTGTTTCATTATAATATTCCTGAATTGAATCTCCTGTGCCCTTCCTGGAATCATATTTGACCCATAGTTCTTGTGTAACTTCCCCTTATAAAATTTACTTCAAGATAGTGTTTCCTTTAAATATAAAAATTTTATTATTATATTTGTTATCAAGTGTTGCTAGGTCTCCTGAATCCATTAGAGTGACCATATTATGCTTAGCAAAACCATTTCGGCCATCAACTAAACAATATATTGGAAACATACTACTTGCAGAGCATTGTGTTACAAATAGTTCAACTTTCCCATTTCAGACTTCGATTCAGAGCATAGTACATTTGGAAAATGTGGCTATCTAAATTTGAATCTAAAATAAATAAAATTAAATACCATTACAGATTTCATTCCTCGTCACACTAGGCATATTTCAGGTGCTTAATAGCCAGATGTGGCTAGTGGCTGCTGTAATAGACAGTGCAAATACAGAACATTTCCCTCATCACAGCAAGATCTATTCCACAGTGTTGTGTAGGCTAGTTTGTGTGGAAATATATGATGTTTTTTTTTTTTTTAAGTATTGTTTTCTGGGGCATATAGGATAAGTTTAAGAATTCTACTTAACAAAATATTATTTATGCTGGGGATGGATGTGGCTCAAATGGATGGGTGTCCGTCTCCCATATGGAGGGACCTGGGTTCGATCCCCAGGACCTCCTGGTAATAAATAAATAAATAAATAATATTATGCCACACATTGAATAGTTCTTAAAATAATGACCCTCTAGAAAGGAGCCCTAAGTGCACAAGAGGTGCATTTCTTATCAGAGATGGTTACCTAGAGCTGTTGTACATCTCAGCTTCAGAACTGGGTCAGAAGAGTTTTGGAGGCCATATTCTCTATTCTAGCTATTGTCCCCAAAGCGACAAGAAAGAATGATGGGCATTATTTGGGTACTCAGTGGATCTTTACCTGAAATCATTGGAGCAATTTGAAGCAGGAGAGACATTCTTGAACTTGAACAGTACTTTGTGACTACTGGCCCAATCTACCACTCTACTGTAGAGTCATTCTGAATAGTAGTAGGCCATGGCCTCCCTCTGGGTAAGATACTTCATGGCAGAGTCACATGACCAAGTGTCCTCTCAGCCACTCCTTGGACTTGATGCTACCTCCATCAACACAGAGCTTCTATTCCCCATCATACCCTCCTGGTCCCTAGTTCAGACCAGCCAACCTGAACATAGACCGCCTCCCAGTGGTTCTCGTGATTCCATTATTCAGCTTGGATTATCAAAGGACTTCCTCCAACACAGGTTGCCTATCTCACACCCTCTGTGTGTCTTTCCTTATAGGAGATTGATACTCCAAACACACACACACACAAACATACCAACACACGGGTGTACACAAAATGAGTGATGGAATCCCTCCTGCCAAATCAGCAGTACAATTTCTTTTCAAAATATTTGGAATCTGCAAATTTCATAAAATACTCTGACCTTTAATTTAAATTTTAATTCAATAAAGATTACAATATTCAGAAAAATATCATCTTTGAATATGGGTTTAAAATTTAGAAAAGCACACACAAACAGCTTCATTCCTAGATTCAAGCAAGGCAAATACTTCCAAATATTTTCTAATCCTTTCATGGTTGTTTAACCCAAAATACTATATCTCCTTTTCCACTAGATTGTATGTATCTAAAAGGTACAGAGATTATTGGAAAAGTAGGCAGGATAGGAACTATTGACACAACTTGGGCCTGAAAACCTTCCCTTAATACGTTGCATGTGTTTTTGAGACAGGTGTTTGGAGGAAATGTTTTTTGGGGGAGCAGAACCAGTACAAGTGAAAGCTATGCCTAAACACCTGTTAAGCCCTCCTGTGCCATCTGCTTACAGAATATACACATGACCTTCAAAGAGCCGCTGCTCTTGGAGGTCATTTTACTAGTCTTGAGACTACACTGCCCTTGAAACTCTAAGACTTAAAAAGAAATTTATCTCAGAAGGTAGCGTTATCTCTAAGCATGAACTTCATTATTATGAGCTGAGCTTGAAGTCCCTGACATTTAGAAATGACAGTGTGTCAGTATGCGATTCTTTCGAATAATCCTTCTAAGTTTTATCAGCTTTGCGAAATGTTACTAAGTACCAGTATTCAGCTTATGAAATGTTTTAACTATTAAAAGTGAGTTGACCGGAAAAGGTGGAATCCTCAACTGAGATTGATTGACCTTTGTTTGGCGAGTGCCTGTTTTACAAGTGAAATGGTGGTGGTGGTATTCAGAAAGTTTGGAAAAAGATAAAAGGATTCCCCTAGTTCGGATTGCTTTTGTGCTTTTAATTATATACTCGGTTTAATATCCTTTGAGAGTTTTATGCCATAACATTTTTAAAATTGCTATTTGAAGTTAAAGCAAATCAAGGAGATATTTAGAAAATTATTCAAAGTTAAAGCAAGTATAATTCAACTATTGAAAAATGAATTTAATGGCTTTTCATACATCTTAATGGGAAATCTTTATATGATCATTAGTAAAACTTGGGAAATTTATGAATAAATATCCCAGCAATGTACTTTCTTATGTGTGTAGAGATGTGTTTGTGTTTGTGTTTGATTTGGGGGCAGGGGGTATGAGCCAAATTTTGATCCCATTCATTTAGACAGTTTGTGAACCATAGTTTGAAGTGTATCCATCATGAAAAGAAAATAACTAGGCATGAAAATATCTAGAAACTAAACTCTAGTGGATTCATCTGAGAAAAGTTGTGATATATAATCTGAGACTTAAGAAAGCAAGTTTGATATCCAAACCTGATGCTTGGATGAGAACAAAATATTTGATGTAGCTTTTGAAGTTATAATAACAATAAAATATACCAGTGCTTCTCAGACTACCTGAGATGAAAGACCAGGATGTTTTGCTTTGTTTAGTTTTAATTTCCAGACCCTTAGGGACCAATAGTTCGGTAAATGACCATAAAAATCGTTAATTATAAAAATGATTTTTTTTTTAAAAATGCAGTGCCTTTCAAAAGTACAAGGCAGATCTTTTTTATTATTTCTTTCAACATTATCAGAAAATGAGAGTCAGAGTGCAATATATTTGCAATAAACAATTATGATGATGTAATGGGGGTAAAAAGATCCATATCTTTCTCACTTTGACTCTTGTTCTCACTCTCTCTCTACACACACACATACACACACACACATTTAGCTAGGAAAGTTGAGGACTTAAATGTTGGCAATTACAACCTTGACTCAGAGTGATAGGCAACAACTCCAATAAATGTAAATATATACATATTCTTCAACAGGACAATGACTTCAAAGCATAAGGAGGGCATAAAATTCCTCCCATCAAATTCAATTTCAATCAAATTCAATTATAGTTTTCTTCCTGGACTTGCCAAAATTATTCTAAAGTTCAACTGAAACAAATAGCTAGGAATATGTTTAAAATTTAAAGTAATATAGGAGGACTTGCCATACCAAATGGTAATGTCATAAATTATAGTAATTAAAACAATATGGGAGAGATGTGGCTCAAGCCGTTGAGTGCCTGCCTCCCATATGGGAAGTCCCTGGTTCGGTTCCCGGTGCCTCCTGAAAACACAAAAACAAACAACAAGCAAAACCAATGAAAAAACCTACTCAGGGAAGCCGATGTGGCTCAGTGGTTAAGCACCAGCTTCCCACATATGAGGTCCCGGGTTCAATCCCTGGTTCCCAGTACCTAAAAATAAGGCCAAAAATACAAAAAACTATATGGTACTAACTTTAGATTAATAGACTAGTCAATGGGATGAGGTAGATGGCCCTGAAATTGAATTTACCCTATAAAAAGATTAGTATTTAGTTTTTCACAAAGCATCATTAACCAATTGGAAAATTGCCATTCCACAAATGGTATTGGAAAGAGATCATATATATATATATTGCTAAAGTTTATGTAGTTTACACTAAAAAAGAAACCATAAAACACATGGAAAAGCTGTTGGTTAATAAATTTCTAGATAAGGAAAGAATTTTTCAAGAATTTATTTAAAAAGAAGGGGAGAGGAAAGCAGATGTGGCTCAAGCATTTGGGCACCCACCTACCACATGGGAGGTCCTGGGTTCGGTTCCTGGTGCCTCCTAGAGAAGACTAGCAAGACAGAAAGCTGATTTAACAGGCTGGCGCGGCGAGCTGACCCAACAAGATGATGCAGCAAGGAGACACAAAGAGGAAACATAATGGGAGACACAACAAAGCAGGAATTGGGGGTGACTCAAGCGATTGAGTGCCTCTCTCCCACATGGGAAGTCCTGGGTTTGGTTCTCCATGCCTCCTAAAGAGAAGACGAGCAGAGCACACAATGAATGGGCACAGAGAGCAGACAGCAAGCACAAAAACAAGGTCAAGGTTGGGGGGAAGAAATAAATAAATAAATAAAATCTTTTTTAAAAAGGAGAGAAACTTCACAAGAGAAAAGATGATTTTGACTACATTGAAAAGGAAAACATTTTGTAATTTTTTTATTAGAAAAGTTGTGAGCTTACAAAACAATCAGGAATAATGTGCAGAATTCCCATGCATCACTCCTCCACCAACACCTTACATTGTTGTGGAACATTTGTTACAGATTGTGAAAGAACGTGTTCAGACTATTACCACTAACTGTGGCCCATAGTGTACACTTGGTATATTTTTTCCATATACCCCCTATTATTAACACTATATATTAGTATTGTACATTTTTATAGTTCATGAGAGAACACTCATATTTGTATTGTTAACCACAGTCCATCTTCCACCACATGGTTCACTGTGCTATGCCTTGACAATCCCATGCCTTGTACAATCCATCCAAAGTATACACTCAGTGGCTCTCACTTTTCATCACAGAGTTGTGCAGTCATCGCCCCAGTAAACCTTTGAATGTAGGAAAACATTTTTAAAAGCAGTTTTATTGAAATATATTCACATACCATACAATCCATCCAAAGTTCACAGTCAATGGCTTTTAATATGATCACAGTGTTGTGCATTCATCACCACAAAAAAATTTTAGAACAATTTCATTACTCCAAAAAGAAAAATTCCACACCCTTTAGCAGTCACCTCTCAATCCCTCTATCCTTCCCCAGCCCTACATAACCACTAATCTAATTGCATCTTTATGATTTGATTTCTAGTTACCTTTTATATAAATGGAGTCATACAGTGTGTAGGACTTTGTGTCTGGCTTCTTTCACTTAGCATAATATGGGTTTTTTGCCTGATAGTAATATCTTATAACATTAATATACATTTGTTCAGTTTCAAAGAAAAAACATTTTTAACAACAAAAATCATAATATAAAAAGGTTAATGACTAAGTAAAATACCTTCAACAGGCATGCTGGGATTTAATTCCTAATGTAAGAATTACTTTTATTTTTTTAAAAAGCAACAAAAGTTATGTAGGGCAATGAAAGATATCATAAGATAAATAAAATGGCCACAGAAAATGTGGAAACTTTCAAGATCATGAGTAATTAATAATCACAGAAATGCAAACTAAAATAAAACTGAGATAAAATTTTTCTCTGGATTGTTTTTGCCAAAATATGGTAAAAGGGACACCCTCATACATTGCTGGCCAGAATAAGAGCAGTAAAATACTTTTGGAGGACAGGTGGCAATACCTAATAGAAAGCTTAAGGACATGCATAACCTTGACCTAATAATTCATATTCTGGGTATATATCCTTAAAGAAATAATCAGATTCTTAGAAAGAGTTATGTAAGAGGAGGTTTGTCACCATGATATTTATGGTAGCAAAAACATTAAATTATCCAAATATTAAATAATAGACTAGTAATGCTGTGCCAATTCGATGAAATACTAGGAAGCCATTAAAAATACTGTGTAACATGGTCATTTATTCTTCTTCTAGTAAGAAACCAAATCTATTTATTGGATTTGGATTTTTATGGTTTTTTTTTTTATTATTAAAATCTTTCATATAATCATAACAAAGCACATAAAAGCAACATTGTATTAGGATAGATTTGTTTAGTGATACTAATCCTTTTAAATTTATAGGCTTGCATTAAGGCACATTATATTATTCATTTTCATTAATACTCCATGTGTGCTTGAAAAGATTGGGTATTCTGAAATTCTTGTGTGCGTTAGATCAAGCATGTTAATTTTATTTTTCAAATCTTACATATTATATTGATTTTTTGGCCTACTTTATCTAACAGCTGGCAGGAGGAGTACTGAAAACATTCCATTGAGGTGGTTGAATTGTATATTTTTCTTCACATTCTGCTAAATTTTACTTGAAATATTTTGAAGCTATGTTTGTAAGTGCAAAATTAAAACATCTCAGTATATATGTTAGGTATGTATATCTAAGTGAAGTGAAACTCTTACCATTATGTGGTGACCCTCTCTGTCTCTATTAATATAATACTTTTTCTTTAAAAGCCTGTTTCCTGTATTATTAATATAGCTAAACCAGCTTCATTTTGTTTGTATTTGCTTTGTATAAATATTTTATATACGATTCTATATACTTTTAATGTAGATATGCCTCTTACAAGCACATTTACCTGGATTTGAACTTTTTGTTCCAGTCTGAAAACCTCTTTTAACTAGAACTTTTAGTACATTTTTCTTTATTATTCCTGGTATTTGGAATAATTTCTACCATGATATTTGTGCTGCTTATTTGCCTTACTCTATTTCTAATTTTCTCTGCCTTCTTGCCTTTTTTTGCATTGACTGAGTTTGGAAGTTTTACACTTGATTTTTCTTCTTTACATGACACCCTAGAAAATTTGCATACATGCTTAACTTAAACTTATCAAAATCTACTTGTAACAATCCCTTTATCACAATATAAAGATCATAGAAGACTTTATTTCTGAGACCCTTCTCAATTTATGTTTTTTTGCTGCTCATTATTTTAGTCCTCTCTTTTTAGCTCACAAAGGATGCATAATAGTTATAGCTATATAAATTTGCTGGTTTCTTTATTTCATTGTTTATTATTATTGCTTTATACAGTTTGTTATTGCTTTATCCTCCCCGTGAGGGCAGGAATTGTTGTTTTTGTTCACTGCTGTATCCCAAACACTTAAGGCCTATCACACAGTCCTTGCTCATAACTGATTATTGAATCAGTTGAATGAATATACCCAAATACTTAACACTTTCCTTTGTTCATTATAACCCCCTTCATCCCTCTGTGATCACTTTCTTTGCTCTGGAAGAGTAGTTCTTCATAAATAGTTTTTCATAATGTCCTTCATTGTGGTTCTGTTGTTACCAAATACTATTTGTTTGTTTGTTGCCTGAAATGCCCTATTTGGCTCTCACTCTTGAATGATACTTTGATGGGTTTGGGGTTCTAAATTCTTCTCAGCCCATTGAAGTATTATTCCACTGTCTTTTGACTTCCATTGTTACTGCTCAGAATTGGTTGTCAAGCTGATTATTATTCTCTTCAAAGTACACTCTTATTGCAAAAGTTTTTTTCTTTTAATTTTACGTGATTTCATTCTACATATCCAAAAGTGGATTTCCTTTTCTTTATCCTTCTTGGGATTCATTAGTGTTCACTAGTCTGGGAATTGGTGTCTTTCCCCACTTCTGGAAAGTTCTCAGCTATTACAACTTCATATATTATGTCACCCACATTCTCTTTCTCCTCTCCCTATGGAATTCCACTTAGAGATATGATATACCTTTCTACCCTTTCCTATATATCTCAACCACTATTTTACATTTTCCATCTCTTTGATTATCTCCTGCATGTGGATAATATCTTCAGATCTAACTTTCAGATCACAATTAATTATTTAGGTTTGTCTAATGAGCGGTTAAACCTAACCATTGCGCTCTTAGTTCAATTGTTATATTTTTATTTCTAAAAGTTATATCTGTTTCATTTTCAAATATGCTTAGTGATTTTCCATAGTCTCTTGATACTTAATCATATTTTCTACCCTTATTTTACATCTTTAAACTTATTAAATGTACTTACTTTATATTCACTTTTTGATGATTTAAATCCTTTCTTTGTTAGAATCTGTTGTCTGTATTTCCTGCTGATCCATCCTTCCTTCCTTCCTTCCTTCCTCCCTCCCTCCCTCCTCTCCCTTCCTCCCTCCCTCCCTTCCTCCCTCCCTCCCTTCCACCATCTCTCCCTCCCTCCCTTCCTCTCTCCCCCCCTTCCTCTCTCCCCCCCTTCATCTCTTCCCTCTCCCCTCTCCCCTCTCCCCTCTCCCCTCTCCATTCTCCCCTCTCTTCTCTCTCCATTCCATTATTCATTCCTTCCTTCTCTCTTTCTCTCTCATCCAATTTTGGACCCATAATTCATTTCACCTCCACAAACGATTTGTACTTGCTTCTACTAGCTGCTTGAGATACCAACCAAGGATCATTATAAAATAAATGTTAGCCTTAGAGTTTTCCATACCATTCAAATAGTGTGAATTGGGCCTGGAAACTGATTGAGGACTGACTTGTGGCCACAGATTTTTAGGATTTATTTTTTTCCCTCTCAACCCAGCACCAAAATTGGAAACAGGCAAATTTTTTGCAGCCTCATAGGATTGAACAGATTTCAATATAATTTACCCTACATTTATAAAATTCCAAGGGCTTTGTAGAAATATCTAAAAAATGTTTCTATAGAGAAATGGTGGCTGAATATCATGAAAATTTTTCGTGAAAAAAATTTTTTTCATGAAAAAACAGTTGACACTTCTGGCCAAGATGAAATATCATCCTGCCTGAATCTTCCAAAATATAATGGGGAACAAAACCTAGAAGGAACACACAGAAAACAAATAGCAAGATTATAGATTTAAACCTAACCATATCAATATTCACATTAAATGTAAATGGCCATAAAAGGAAGAGCTTGTCAGAATGGATAAAAAAGTAAAAGCTAACTATGTTCTACCTACAACAGATGCATTTTATTATTTTTTTAAAGATTTATTTATTTCTTTATCCCACCACCACCACTGTTGTTTGCTCTCTGTGTCCATTCACTGTGTGTGCTTCTGTGTCTGCTTGTCTTCTCTTTAAGCGGCACCAGGAACCGAACCTGGGACCTTCTGGAGTGGGAGAGAGGCGCTCAATCACTTGCGCCACCTCAGCTCCCTGGTCTGCTGCATCTCTTATTGTCTCTCTTCTGTGTCTCTTTTTGTTGCATCATCTTGCTGCGCCAGCTCTCCGTGCGGGCCAGCTCACTGCGTGGGCCAGCTTGCCTTCACCAGGAGGCCCCGGGAATCAAACCCTGGACCTCCCCTATATGGTAGACAGGAGCCGAATCGCTTGAGCCACATCCACTTCGCAACAAATGCATTTTAAATATGAAGACACAGATAGGTAAAAAGTAAAAGGCTAGAAAAAGATGTACCAAGATACCATTACTCAATATCTTACTGGAGTGGCTATTTTAATATCAGACAATGCATATTTCAGAACAATGATTATTACCAGAGACGAACCAAGTTGCTTTCATAAAAAGTAATAGGGTTATGTGAATATTCTCACTGTCCTGATTTTGTGATAATCAGAATAGGCTAAACATTCGCTATATTAGAAACCATGCATGTGTCCCCAGACCTAGTTTTTCTCCCTAGGTCTAGTTTTTAGAATGCTGGTGATAAACTAAGCCTGATTTATTATATGACCATCCTGTATGAGAAATGACTGTAACTTTGGGTATCTTTGGTCAACCTTAAGAGGCATAGCAGGGGGACGGATGTGGCTCAGGTGGTTGGGCATCCATCTCCCTTATGGAGAGACGTGGGTTTGATCCCCAGGACCTCCCGGTAAAAAGAAAAAAAAGAAAAATATAGAATGCATGTGGGCCACCAGGCCCCGTGTGCGGGTGTGCCACCAGGCCCTGTGAGCAAGTGAGCCGTCAGGCCCTGGGTGAGCCGCCAGGCCCCATGCGCGGGTGAGCTGCCAGGCACCGGGTAAGCTGCCAGGCCCTGCAAGCCATGCAGCAAGATGATGACGTAACAGGAGAGTGACACAAGGGAGAGTCAAGACGAGACTCACTGAAAAACCAGGAACTAAGGTGGTGCAGGCAGTAGGATGCCTCTCTCCCACATCAGAGGTTCCGAGGATCGAATCCTGGTGAAGACAGGAGAAGGATGAGAAGAGAGTGCAGGAAACAGACACAGAGGGTTGCCCAGTGAATGGACACAGAAACAGCAAAAACGGAGGGGGTGGGGGTGTAAAAATGGATAAAAGTAAATGAGTAAATAAATAAATAAATAAATAAATCTTTTTTAAAAAATGTATAGGAGAGGAAGATACAGACTATAGTTGGTAGTAATACTTTGACGATGCTCTTTCATGATTTGTTAACAAATGTTTCACAACAATGTGGGCTGTTTGTGGGGATGTGATGTGTGGGAGCCCTGTATGATATTATGCATGTTTGTTGTGTAGATCACGATGTTTACTGAACACTTATAGTTTATGTATGTTCATGTATGAACGATATACTTCAATAAATTGTTTTTAAAAAAAAAACAAAAAAAAAAAGGTAAAAAAAAGGTAACTTGGAACCAATGCAATACACTAATTTAGTTTTCAGTTACTCAGGGTGCTTCCAAGGCTCTTTTATTGTTCATCTATGTGTTTGCTGATTCAGCATTATCCTATTAAAACAATATAACCTTAAAAAAAAAATTAATAGGGTTATTCAGATCACATGCCCTCAGAGTCCTTGCAGCCAGCGGTGGAGGCAATACCTCCAGTGACAGAGGCAGTGTCGATGGTGGCCTTTTCCTGGCAGTGGCTCTAAGTGGAGTAAAGCTCGACCCGACACAGCCCGGTTATTGACTCCCTGCCCAGGGTCTGTAGCTCCCACCTGCACCTTGTAGATATCATGGCAACTTCGTCTGAAGAAGTTTTGCTGATTGTAAAGAAGGTGTGTCAGAAGCAGCAGGTACAGCACTGTACCTTATGGCAGAAAGAATTACTTGGGCACCTGAAGGCAAAGATCAATTTACAATCAGCCATATGTATGCAGACATTAAATGCCAGAAAATCAGTCCAGAAGGAACAGCTAAAATTCACCTTCACCTGGTCCTGCATGCAGGGGACACAACTAACTTCCATGTTTCCAATGAAATCACAGCAGTGAAAGAGCAAGAGGCAGTGAAGGACCATCTTCAGCAGCTGCTGCCCAAATTCAAAAGGAAAGCAAATAAAGACCTGTAAGGAAGAAAAAGAAAAACAGAATGCTGCGAGAAGATCCTGTTTTGTCTCAGCTTTATAAAGACCTTATTGTGAGTCAAGTGATCATTGCTGAGGAATTCTGGGCCAATCATTTAAAATTTGAGTGCAACAGATAGTTCATCCACATCCAACCACAAGCAGGATATTAGCATTTCTGCAGTATTTCTGCCTGATGTCTGGCCCTAAACAGATGGCTGTATTGGTCTGAGATATAAGTTAACCTCTGATATCATTAGGTCCATATTTAGGACCTACCCAGCAGTAAAAATGAAATATGCAGGAAATGTTCCCCACAACATGACAGAAGAGAAAATCTGCGCACGTTTTTTCCAGTCCCATTATTTTCACAGGGAGCAGCTGAATACAGGGTCAAAGGACCTCTTTGCAGTATAGGCCAAAATAGATGAATAAGGGTTAAAAACAATGGTTTCATTAGGAGTGAAAAACCCACTGCTAGATTTGACAGCTTTGGAAGAGAAATCGTTAGATGAGGGCTATGGCATTTCCTCTGTGCCATCTACTTCCTATTCTTCTAAATCCATAAAGGAGAAGAGCAATGCTGCCACCATCAAGAGACTTAACCATTACAGTGCCATGGTCCTGGCAACAAATCTCAGGAAACAAGAAACACAAAATGAGCAAAATGGTGAGCCCAGCATCAAGGATGGGAATTCCAGAGACTCAGAGGGCTTTCAACCAGCAGTCAAAGGGAGGAAGTTACAAGAGTCCATTGATTTTGAAGACTTGGGGAAAAAAATAATTCCTTAAAAATGATATGTATCCAGTCCAGTCATTACAGTATACAACGAGTCAAGACATTATTCATTCTTTTCAAAGTATAAGACAAGAAATGGAAGCTTACACACCCCAATTAACTCAGGTTCTCTCAAGCAGTACAGCCAATAGTACCGTCACAGCTCAGTCACCTGGAGCGGCCTTATGCAGGGAGTGACATAGCAAGCCATAAACCAGATGGTGCCAAATGACAGTCTGAATTGAATGAAACACTTGGATGTGGCCGTTGGAGAACTTCTATGGCACTTCTGCTCCTGCTTTCCTTTTAAGACATCATTCCTAGAAGCAAAGGTAGTGAAGATGAAAAGTAATTTGGAATGATTCCAAGTGACAAAGCTTTGCCCATTCCAGGAAAAAAATTCAAAGACAATATTTAAGCACAAATTTGGTAAATCACATAGAAGAGATGATCCAGACAGCTTGCAACAAGCTCCACATGTGGCAGTCACGGTGCATGATGAAGAACATGTGTGGCTCTCACAGGTTTTGTGAGATTAAGCGAACCATGATCTGCAGTAACTCTGGAAACCTGATCTGACAGACATACACAGAATCATCACACAGAAGTTACAAGAAATATCGGCATCATGTGTACTTTTGAAGCTGATGCATATTGTACTTGCACATTGTGAAGTGAAAAGAAGGAAGGAACTGGGATTAAACTAAAAACCAGGGAGGTAAATTAAGGCAGAACCAAAATGAGCTAAGTTGCAAATATATATACATACATATACTTTTTAAGACACTGTTTACTACATTTACTCAGGAACTACTTTTGGTTCATATTAAACTGCTTTCAGAAATTTAAAAAAAAAAACACAAAAATCTTTTTAAAGGGGTTTTTATGCAGAATTTTGCAGAAGACAGTGCTGCGTGTTTTTATTTGAGTGCAAATGTACATTGCTAAGATGTTTTTTACAATGGCATGTGTTTCAAAAAAGGAAATCGCATTTTTAAGAGTTTAAAAATCTTATGAATGAGAAATGTAAGAAATCTTACTTATTTTCATCTCTGTAGAAGAAATAAAAGATGTTTCTCATAAAAAATTATAATAGGGTTAAACTACTCAAGAGGATATTACAATCCTCCGTGTTTTATGTGTTATGTATCTAATAATAATTTTTAAAATAGAGAATAAATAAGGATATAGGTGATATGAACAACACAATCAACCAACTTGACCTAATTGACGTTTCTAGAGTACTGTACCCAACATCAGCAGAATACACATTCATTTCAAGTGCACATAGAACAATTACCAAGATAGATCATATTATGGGATATCAAACAAGCCTCAATACATTAAAATTAGAAATCAGTAATAGAAGGATTTCTGGAAAATCATCAAATGTTTGGAAACTAAATAACACATTTCTGATTAATACATGGACCAAAGCACAAAGTTAATAGTACAATTATAATAATATTATTTTATCATTTGTAACAAAGGTACCACACTAATGCAAAGTGTTCATAACAGGAAAAACTTTGTGTGAGGGTGGTGGGTATGTGGGAACTCTGTATTTTCTGCATGATTTTTCTGTAAAACTTCAACTTCTGTAATAAAAAATGTGTAAATTTCAAAAGAGGGAATTAGAACATATTTTGAACAAAATGAAAATGATCAAACTTTGTGGGATGCTACTAAAGCATCACTCAGGGGGGAAATCATAGCACTAAATTCTTTATTGCATGGAAGAAAGTTCTCAAGTCATTGATCTCAGATTCCACCTTAGGAAATTAGACTTACACATGAATGTTCATAGCAACTTTATTTGTAATTGCCCAGAACTGGAAACAACCCAAATGACTATCAGTGGGTGAATGGGTAAATAGACTGTAGTGTATCCATTAAATGAAATATAAGTCAGTAATAAAAAGGAGTGAATTCTTGATACACGCAACATAGATGAATCTGAAAATAATTACACTGATTGAAAGAAGCCAGATGAAAGTGAATACATACATGATTGCATTTATATAAAAGTCTAGAAAATGCAAACAAATGCATAGTGACAGAAAAGAGATCAATGGTTCACTCACTGTGCAGGGGATGGGAATGGGGAAAACAAAGAGGAGTGGGGAGAGGACAGGATTATGAAAAGGCACAAGGAAATTTTTGAGTGATGAATATGTTTCTTATCTTGATTGTGATAGTTTCACAGGTGTATACATACGTCGTCTTATTAAAATATAGTTTTTGCAGTTTACTGCAGGTTAAATATACATGAGTAGAGATGTTTGAAAAAGTTGGATACATAGATACTCGAATCTTACCAATGGTTAGTCTTCTCCATGGTACATTTATTGATAATTTTAGTTTTATTTTTCTCACTTTTCTATATGTTGAGAAAATCATACCCTTTGATGGAAGAATTTCACATTTCCGAATTCATTCTAAAGTCATCAGATGTGAATAAGAGGTCATGTGCACTGGCTTGTGAATTTAAAAAGTTTTAATCCATCCTAAATACTGAACAGTAGAGGTTAGGTAAACAGATTGTGAAATATATATAATGGAATATAATATAATCAAAATCATCTGCAGAGGGCTTCATGATATAATTTTGAGTCAACACAATAGCACAAAACTAAACTTTTTAACACTATGATAATTTCATAAAGATTCACAGAGGAATGAAGAAAGATAAGCCAAAAGATTAACAATTGTTTCCTTGGGAAAGTGGAATTGTGTGTAATTTTTATTTTTTCTTTATGCCTCTCTGCATATTCCAAATAATTCTCTACTATAAATATGCATCACTTTTCTCATTAGAATTTTTTGAAAGCTACTAAAAGAAATTTTCCTAAATAATTTTTCTTTTATCTTTCAATGAAATGGCTTTTAAAAGAATCCTCTCATAGAGGATTTCAAGCACGTCAAGAAAATTGTTCAGAACTGCTGCGAGTCTTATGGTAATTGTGACAAGGTTACAGTCCAACTTTTGACGTGCTCATCATTAACGTTTCGCTGGTCCCTAGCCTGTCTGAACGAATGGAGATGAATTCATTAGAGATGAGTAAATAAAAAAGTGATTTTCTCTCTAAATTAATATAATGACACACTTTCATGATGAATTTTCTAAATCATTTCAGGTTATACCTTTCTCTCTGTGAGTTCAATTATCTTTGTCATAAAAAGCTTTTTTTCCTTAGACAACCTTTACCCATTTTTCATAGCCTAATTTAACTATAAAGCTGTTAACATCCCATTTTAAAGCTGATGATAAATTACCTTTTAACCTATTTGAAATTTTTGAAATGAGGTGGTATAATATTCATAGATATAACCTTACCAATTATGAGAAGAAAAAAATGAAAAACATAAATATGGCTTTAACCTTGAAACCTGACAG
Source organism: Tolypeutes matacus (assembly GCA_026826555.1). Taxonomy (NCBI): domain Eukaryota; kingdom Metazoa; phylum Chordata; class Mammalia; order Cingulata; family Chlamyphoridae; genus Tolypeutes; species Tolypeutes matacus. The sequence continues at coordinate 2,495,516 of JAKSZT010054121.1, forward strand.
GCCTTTTGATAAGAAAGAGATGAGTCATTTCATGTATTTAAATTCCTCTAGACTTCCAGCTCTTTGTGTCACTGTTTTGACTGGTCCTTTTACTAAATATGTGAAAAACATGTTCCTGATTGTCAGTGCCTCAATACTGTTTTACTCAAGAATTGCATAATCTGAGAAAGTTTCAGTAATAATGGAAATTCACACTAATATTTCCTGGTTTTATATGTAAATATAAATATTCTCTCTCCATCTCTCTCTCTCTCTCTGTCTCTCTGTCTCTGTCTCTCTGTCTCTCTCTTTCTCTTTCTCTCTCTCCCTTTCTCTGAATATTCAAGTCTAGTTTGTAACTGTGGGAACATAATGCATTGTCTATTTATTCCTGTTTGCTTTTGCACAATCACTTTTAACTTGGACAGAGCTTACTTCTATGTGCTGCACAATTAGCCTAACATCCAGTTCAATTTTAAGGGTCTTTTTGGCTGCCTTGGTAGTACATTTTGACAGCCTATTGGCTTTGTAGATTCTAATGCATTTTGCATTGCCTATCTTTAATTTGTCCCAGTATAGTTTTGCTAGTGGATTTCTACTTGTTTACAAATTTTCTAGAAGTGTTTCCCAATTGATCTGCATTTCACCTGTAGCTTATTTCCCTGTGTTTGCAAAACCCTAAACTGGAAGGAGTATGTGGTACAATGTTGTTTCTTAGAATATTCTTGGATTATTGGTAGTGAGTTAGCTCCTAATGTGCTGATACATATAGTAGGTTTCTGCAGTGATGTGTCTCTTGGAAACCTCATTTTACTTGAGTTATGAGCAGGTTAACAGGAATAATATAAACCCAAAATTCTGAGAACTTTTCAGGACAAAGATATTAGACAATTCCAAAGAGTTAATGGGCTTTGGGTTGCAAGTAACAGAAACCCTGACTCCAACTGACTAAAACAATGAGGAATGAAAGGTTTCACTTGACAGGAAGTGCAAAGATGGGGTGGGCTTCAGGGAGGATTAATTCAACACTGTTATCAAGGGCCCAGGTGTTTTCTACTGCTCTGCTCTATCACCCTAAATGTAGCTTCATCCTCAGTGATGTAGCAAGATGGCTAGGGCAGTGCCAGACATCATATTTACATCCAATAATGTCCAGGAAAGAAAGAGAACCTTTCTCTTCCTATGGCTTTCTCATAGGAGCAAGGAAATGTCCTTTAGTTCCCAGAAGATTTTCCATTACACTTCAGGTCAAATGGAGTCACATGCTCATACCAGAACCAATCATAGGCAAGATACTCTTAAAACAATCTGCAATGAATTCAGTTCTCCCTAGGGCATATGGCCACGTGGACCTGGGAAATACCTGATCAAAACTGGGCTTCTGTCAGTACATAAAAGTGGAGGAATGAATGCTGGATAGATAACAATGTCTGCTGCCTGGTTATACATCATAATTGGGCCCTGAAAAACTTGCAGGAGAAAATAAGAGCCCTTGTGACCAGTTGGTTATGGCCAGCATGTGTCTCTAAAGCATGACTTGAGGACAAGAGGACAAAGAGATTGCCTATCTTTTGGCATGAGGATAGAATAATTAATAAAAATCCTTAATGATCATATACTGTAGTTTGGCTCACTTAACTCCCTTTGCAACCCTTTCTTTTCTATAGACATTGAAAAGTAAAGTGCTTGATTTCACAGCATTCGTACATAAAAGCAGAGCTCTGGCCAACGAGATTGAGAAAGTCACTGGAGCAGACTTCCTTTCCTGATAAAACATCACATTTGGATATGCTGTCTGGAAAATCAGTAACCATCTTGAACCCAGGAAGATAAAAATCACCCGCAAAGGATAGTGGAGCAAAAAGAAGGATTCTGGGTTCTCAGGTTCTCAGTGGCATCATTGAGCTGCCATATGAGCCTTGGACTCTCTCCCCGCAAACCTCTTGTTATGTGAGAAAACCTAAGCCACAGTAGTAGCCAACAGTGATAATAACCATATTTTATTCCACTGAAATAATCCTGCTTGTTGTTCCCCAAAGGTCAACTTAGAGAAACCTCTCAAAGATTACATAGCACAAATACCTTAACTAGTATGAACTCTCAAAACCAAGTAAACACAGGTCCAGGTGCCTAAGCAGAGATCCCCATGATTGAATGTGTGGTACACCCCTTATGTGGATATGCTTTCCATACACAGCCAGTGCCTGAACCCCCACAGGCTTCACAAGTTGGCAGGCCAGTTTAAGCATGCATGTCATTCTTACGAAAGCATTTCATGCTCCTTAACTGAACCAAAAACACTGAATTGTATTTTATCTTGTAAACTGACCCCAAAATAGGTCTGGAAGTCCTAACATGCATGAATGGGTTTGTATTACAGCAATGAAATGAAAAGTTATATTAAGGACACTGTCTATTTAGCAGTAAGATAATATTTGAACTGCTAAAGCAGAGAGTACTTTCTTTTACTCAATGAAAATAGCACAGATGACTCAGAAAATATAACTTTTTACTACATGACAAAAGATGTTAGCTGGAAGGAAATGTGTTCTGTACCAATAAATAAAAAGTACCTGTAAAATATACTATTACGGGAAAAAGAAACTATTTTTAGGTTAGAATTACAAACTCCTCAACTGCTTTAATGCCATAGTCTCATGCCATTTGCTTCTCACCTGTTCCTGCTGAGGCTTCTGATACAGTCTTTTGACGTGCATAAGCATTCCCATTTCCTTTGACAGACAAAACTGGCAATCATTTCTCAAAAGAGACTCATGTTGTCAGTATGTAATTATTGCTAATTCATTATTGTTACTGCATGGAATGTACGTGTGTGTGCACAACACACACAAACAATCTACTCATTGGGACAATCTTACATTGCCAAAATGGAAAAAAAACAACAGCTATTAAAATTAGAACTTAAAATAATCAGCAGTATAAATGTAGTCTTAATTAAAGTTGAGATAAAGAGGGCCCTGAGAGCAATTTTACCAAAATTTGTATGGTAAAGATAAAGTTCTGCTGTATTTAGTAGCTTTTTGCCATCAAAATGCCTACTAATTACCTACTTGCATACAGATAAAACAGGAATATAAGGACTCATCTAGATAAATAAATACAAAGGGGTTTTCATATGTACCCATTTATACAGTTAAAGCTATAAGGTAAGCCACTACTCCTTAGACTATGGATAGTTTATTCTCCTAAGTAACAGCAATTATTAACATTTTAATATGTACATATATCATACAAAAGGGATGAAATATTGAGGATTCAATAATATACCATGGCATTTGTCACAAAGAGATGTATGGAAAATTCAAAAGACAGGGGCTTTGAAACTTTTTCATATTACTGTTTTTAGCAGTAGAATCCTTTCTTTAAACCAGAGATTACAAGGAAGTCCAAAACATAAGACGGATAAAAACAGAGCTTGCCTATTCATAAACTGGTCTCCTTAGCTCACCCATACCCCCTGAGTGGCCTCTGAGGCACCTCTGCAGAACAATTAGTATCCTTCATAGCACAAGGTGAAAACCACTGAACCAGAGGCTAAGACAGCATGTGCCAACATCGCAGCATCTAGCTCCTGTTTTGCTTTGAGAAAACCATATAAATTTTCTAAGTCTCAATATCCTGGCTAGAAAACTTGGTAAGTATTGGCCCTGCTAAATTTTCAGGGCTGTTGAGAAACTCAAATGAAATGATGGTTACAACAATGCTTTGAAACCTGTAAAATATACAAATTCCCCAAATACTATTATATTGAGATCTCCTTCTGTATACATATGTAATCTGGTGGAGTTAAATGGACAATACAATTTCATGTGGGAGGTCCATTTTCTCCAAGGCTTTGAAATTGTTAAGAAAATACATTTTAATCTGATTATGAAAATAATACATGTCCATATTTCTAATGAAAATCCCCACCCTCCAAAGGAAAATGAAAGCACCCCTTAGACTTAATAACAACTGTTAATATTTAGGTGTACTTCCATCCACATTTCATATATTTTTTTTTTTTTAAATTGAGATGCTATTATACTATTGTACTATTATATAACTGGTTCTTTTTTCTTAAGAGTCAGACACTGACTTAACTAGTAAAAGCATTCTTACAGCTAGAGGTATACTCACCTCAGTCCAACCATAGCTTGCCACCAACCCTTCCTTCTTACAAACTCTGTTATGAGCAATGCCCCTGTACCATTAGGAGTAGAAAGAACTCACAGCCTGGGACACTGTTTGCTTCCTTCATGGATGCGTCACCTATACATAAGGCTGCACACTCAGAAGGGCCCATGTCTAATTTAACACTCCATTAAATAGATTTATCTTTGAATTTGTGTTTGTAAGTGAAGTCTGATGGGAAAATGGAGTGTGCATGTGAGCAGAGGAAATAGGTGGAAGAAAGGAAAAGGCTTTATATTTTAATAACTTTTTTTCCTGCCCAAATTTTCATTTTGCACTTGACCTGACAAATTATGTAGCTCACCCAGATCAATCTGAACTATTGGCTCCAACCCCAAAGGTCCATTGAAAGGAATCCCCAGCTATGTGTAGCCACCCTTGGTGCTGCCAGTCCAGCTGCCACAGGCCACCTTGTCTTTCTGAGTGAGTGGTAGAGGTGACTGCCTGCGTGATTTGATAACCCAAAACACCCTGTCCTACTTATATCAGCAATATCTTTATTAGAACTTCATATTAGCTTTGATCCATGGGATTCACTTTTTTCCTAAGTTACCAATTATGAAAAATAACATTATTATTGTTATTACCTATAATTTATTGGAGGGGCAGTCTGGAAATCAGGATATTAAAAAGCTCTGCAGGTTGAGAACCACTGTTTTACATAATTCACAACATCCTTGCAACATAATTATGATTTCCTTAGTGTGGGGGGGTAGGCTTTTTTTTAAAGGAATTAATAAAAGCAAAGAGTGAGGAGATGCACTAGAAGGAAAGGACCACAGAGACTTGGGACTCTGGTTTCTTCTATGTCCTAATGATTGAACCTATTTTAGCTTTTCCATGGGGACAATTTATGTGGCCAAGAATTGGGAAAAAGGACCCCTTCCCTGGGAAATGGGAATTTGAACTCCAAACCATACTTCATCCTGGTCCTCCAGTCCTCATAAGACATCTGATTAGTTGTATAAAACGGATGTCTTAGGTGTCCTCGGGATTCCCTGCAGTTCTCTGGGTTCCAACTCACACTTGACTGCTTTGACAAGTGTACAAAGTTGACAGTCATCTATCAGATTACTATATACTAGATTTTTTCCTTCTTTTATTCATTATTTTCCGTTTGGGCTTCCTTTCTCTTTTCTCGTATAGTATAGTATAGCATTGGGTAGTCTCCAAGACATTGTTGTGCACACACTGCACACGTGGCAGTTTCCTAAACTGAAGTTTAAGACCTTTTAGGTAACCTTGGGCCAATTCTGGGAAGGCCATAGAACATATATTAATGCCACTCTAAAATGGTGGTGGTAGGCCCTATAGAAGCAGACTGAACTCCAGAAATTGAATAGATGTACTGTTTTGTTCTATTTAGCTAAGCTCCATGGCATACATAATGGACCGCACAAAACGTGACACAGCCACAGATATTGTTTTGGCAGACCAGCTATACACTATCTGAAACCCATTCCCCATCATCCTAGTCTCCTTTTTTTTTTTTTTTTTTTTTTAATTTTCTTCATTGCTTTTATTATAATTGTCTAGCTATGTGGTAGTTTGCAGACATTCTCATTATGACTTTATCTGACCGTTCAGGTTGTACACACATATTCATTTTTCCTGGATACTATCAGCTTCTTCAGAATACACAAGGCTTTCTCTACCAACAGTATACACTTCGACTCTGATGGATCAGGGTTTATCCTGTGAGGAAACAGGGCAAACTCAAAGAGGCCAAGGGGAGGGAGAAAGTGATATAGCTATAAGAGCAATCTACCCAATGTGAGCAGACACAGCCAACCAGAGGGCACTCACCAGGGAGGAAACTAGGAGAATAATTGTCATGAACTCATTTCTAGCCCACCGTTCTTCTAGTGCCTCCCCTTGGCCATATCTAAACTAAAGCCAAAGGGTAAGATGCCCAATGATCCATTCCCTGTGTGTTAGTCTCCTGGGGCACAGGTAAAAAAGGATAGGAAAGGGGAGAGGTAAACAGGAAAAAAAAATCTGCTATTCTTGATAGTGCCTCTCAGCTAATTTTTTGTAACTGAGAAGTCCTGGTATCAATAACAAAAGCTACTATTTTTTTTTAATATACCTTATTCTATGGTCTATACTAAGCAACAGCTTCATAATCTAAGTACTATTATTCTTACCATTTTACCCAGGAAGAGAGTGAGAATTAGAGTTGAGTAATTTCCCAAGGTCTGATAAGCAAGTAATGACAGCATTGATGAGAAAACCACAAAACTTTTGATTTTGGTGGGAAGATCATATGGCACACAGAGGTATTGGGAGAGGGCTCAGGAAGGTTAGCAATATATATATATCTAAGCATTTAGGAGTTACAATGAGGAATGAGTAACCTTCCAGAAGGTGGAGAAATCTTAAATCTTATTCATGCAGACAAGTAATAATGTGACTAAACCTGGAATTGCCCTATTAGTAACCAGTCATTTCTCTCTGATTCAGGTACCACAGAGAATGGACTTAGAAGCTACATCCTCACTTAGATTGGCTTTTTCCCCAGGTCACTTATAAGACACCACTTGTTCATGACAGATTTCTATCATGACATGACACATGCCATTAGCCTGGCATTTAGGAGCCTAGATTAAGGCTCTTTCAGTTCAAATGGCTAGAACTAAAGCTATTTAGAAAATTAATTTAACTGTTAATGTGTGAAACTGTTTCCTGCAGCAGTAACAATTTCTCTCTCAAAAGGGAAGCTTCTGAAATCTACACTCACTTTTTTTCTAAACTTGAACAGACACAATCCTATACCTTAAACATTTTATTTTTAGTGCTCCAACTTTCTATTGAATTATAATGAAAGGTGGGATGGCTCTGGCAAGGACTTCATTTTCTAGTGAATGAAAATTGACATTAATGTGAATTATTTGGTATGTTTGTCGAATATGCCATCCAGTCTTCCAGCAATGTATGAGTAAAGCGAGGGTTCATAACATTTTAACTCTTGGCTTGTAGGTATTCATATGGAAATGAGAAAATACAGTCAAGGATTTCAATCTTCCCAATTATTCTTACATTTAGCATTACTTACAGTAACAACCTGGATATTTGAGTACTCTAGTTTTCAATAAACATTTGGAATCATTTTTAAAAGCTTGTATTGTCAAGAAAATATGTTTAATTATTACTGCCTCTAAAGAAATCCAGATTAAAACACATATGGTAATTGCATGCAGAAAAATAATGCATGTAGAAAGCATGTAGTTTTTTAATATTAAAGAACTAATAGAACTAACTAGCAGTGGAGGTTATCAGGCATAAATCATAGAAGCAGATAATAAGATCATTAACAATAAACTATATACATGCAATTTATATAAAGTAGACTTTAAACATTTTCAATTAAACTTCTTTGTCTTTGTATTTAAGGTGGGTTTTTTTTTTCATATTTATGTCTGCATATGTAACGTTTAAGTGTGTTGAAGGTTAGTCTGGTAAAGTGTTCTTCCCGAATAGGATTTCCTAGTCATTTAAAATATGTTATAAACCAGAATTTATGTGATTGTAAGTGAGATGGGCCATTCATTTATGTATTTCAATACCAACAACATAGCTGACATTGTTCCAGACAGTGGGAAGGCAAGGATTAGGTTTTATTCAAATTGGCAGCCTGTATAATGCCTAAAACATTGCTTTAAAAGCTGTTGGTATTCTGGAAATATTTGTTAAAAGAATGAATGAAGACAAGTTCCTTGACTTTGAAGAGTTACATATGCAGATTGTGACAATACTGTACTACAATAGAAGGATAGTTCTGATATTTATTGGAGCTCATATGATCTGCTCGAAGGAACAGGGGAGTGTCCATGGAGGAGAGATATTGTGACTTGAAGACTTAAAAGGTAGGAAATTTATACATGGATATGGTGAGAGGTGATAGTGTGCCTGAAGGCACAGCCTCAGAGAAGAATGAGGTATCCATATTTGAAGTGTGAAGTGTAGACCCGTTTGACTGGACATAGTTTCCATGTAAAGAAATAAACTTGGGAAGGTTGTGTAGGTTCTTGAATGCAAGTTGAGAAGTTTGAACTCAATTTGGGTGCCACTGGAGGCTTTTGAGCACAGGCATAATAAGATTGAAGTGTCCTTCGTGAAGATTAATCTAGCTTTCAGTGGTCAGGATGGGTTGTCATGATGAGAGGTGAAAATGGGGTGATCCACCAAGAGACAAATGCAGTTGTTCACGTGGAAGGTAATAATAGCCTGAGCAGCCAAATAGGGTACCTATAATTAAGACTGATCTCTTTTCTCCAAAATGCTTCAAACTGTATATGAGCGATTTCAAGAAGCTTCAAGTTTGAAGCAATCACCGTTAATCTAAAATAGCAACATATTATGCAAAGCTACCTCACTTCTCTGGAAATAAGGCATCCTAAAATGTGCAAAACACTGGAACACAGCTGGAGATCTGAACTTCTGCTAGACTCCATTGGATACCTTCTTAGACCCTCATTGAGGGTCTATTTAAGCTTTTAAACACAATTTAATAAACCATATTGCACCACTTTCTATAATATAAGAGATTAGAAGAAACTAATCAGAAGGTGACTGCAAGCTATCAGAAAGACAGGCTATTCTATGCAGGCATATCAACGTCTTTATAAATTCTGATGCTAAATTCTGTGTAAGTTGGTAAATAATATTCAGAATGACAGTAGTTCTCACAAACAAGGTCTAAACTGTCTTTCAAGAACTCTGTTTAGAAAGGCTAGAATAATCACAATGTGGAAACTAAATCCATTTATATCTTGTGTTTGCTTCATCACCAGCACTAAGTGCCTTGTAGAGTAAAAATTAAAGTTATAGAGGCAAATAATTTATAAGACTTTCTATAAAATCATTACATTTTTAAAGGCTCAAGTCTTAAAAGTGTACACTTCAGCTACATGAAAAACATATTTATAAGGTAGAACTTAAAATCTCAAGTGATGATGCATGCTGAGGGATCATAATTCCATACTTATGGAAAAATTGTCTCTCCATGCATATGCCTTAAAATATAATTTGAGATTTAAAAATGAAGGGATTTGCTCTCATTCAGCTGTCATTCAAGCTCTCTATTGTACTTTCCTGGCTGCTAACGCAAATACCGTGTAGTGCGCTGGCTTAAACAATGGGAATTTATTGGCTCACAGTTTTGAGGTAGAAGAAGTCCAAATCAAGGTGTCATCAAGACAATGCTTTCTCCCAAAAGACTGTGGCGTTCTGGGGCTGGCTGCCAGGGTTCCTTGGTCCTTGCCTTTTCTGTCCCATGGCAAACGTACTTGGCAGCCTCTCCTGGCTTCTCCCTTCTCTTCTGGGTTCTGTTGACGTTCAGCTTCTGGCTGCTCCCTCTGGCCTTCTCTCTCTCTCTCTCTCTGTGGCCTTCCCTATAAAGCCCTTCAGTAAAAGGATTAAGACCCATCCCGACTCAACTGGGTCACATCTTAACAGAAGTAACCTCAGCACAAGGTCCCATTTACAAGCGTTCATACCCACAAAAATGGATGAAGTTTAAGAACATGTTTTTCTGGGGTACATAGCTACAAACCACCATACCCCCTATGTATGTTTGTTTGATTGTTGCTCTGAAAAACAGCTGCTCTAAAGAACAGCCAATATTTCTTCCATTTGGATAGCTAGTTCTACTAGCAAAATTTGGTGTTTGTGTGTGTGTGTGTGTATACATATGTGTGTACCCAGCCTTCCTATTCTTTCTTACTTTCCCAGATACCCACGCCTTTGTGCCACTGGTTCTCAAACTTTGAAGTGCATAAGTATCAAAAGAATTAATTCTTAAAAATGTGTCTTCTTGGTCCTGCACTCCCTGGAGATTCAGATTCATAGGCATGGGGAGGCCTGGGACTCTACATTTCAGTAAGCCGCACTAGCTGGTTCTGAGGCAGGGGTGCCAGAGATAATCCTTTAAATGGTGATAAGTTAAGCCTTTTTTTCCCTTTACTTGTGTTGGGTGACATGGTTCTGACTTTACATGGGTGCGATTCATTATTTAATCTAATTAATCATTAAATCAAGCAGTATGGATGTCTTAGAAATCTCTCCTACTGAAACAGTCTGAAAAACAGCGTGCCCTACTGATCAGTAGGCATATTTCTGATCAGTAGTAGCATCACCCCACATTGAGAACCACAAAGTTTTACCCTGACAATCCTGAGATGTTTCATAGCAAGTTAAATGACCTAATTTATAGTATGTGCTGAGATACTGCCAAAGAAAAAATTGCTTCCAAGGGCAGTATCTTTTATACATTTAATTAAACTTGGGTTCCAATCCCATTCAAATCCATGTCTATAAATGCTGGCATTTAGTCAGCTAAACATTTGAATGCTGCTTTGTTCCTCGGGAGGAAAGCACAAGACTAATTTTGCTAACAAGTAATTGCAGATGCAGGTTATGTTTGCAGTCTTAAAAAAGGAAGTCTCTTAGTGAAGGAGAAATTAAATGAGAGGGTTAAATGCATGACCTGGAAACACTATTTGAATCACCTGTGATTTTCTCTGCCCTCTTTTCTATGAAGTGAGGCCAAAATACCACCTGTGTTCATATGAACAGGAGGAACTTGGGGGATGAGGAGAGAAAAACGAACAAGAGAAAGAAATTATTCAAACACAGTCACCAAGACATATAGCAGGCAAAAATCTACACAATAAAGGGACAAATAAAGCCACGTGTAGGAAAAAATAGAGTGCTTCCCCACCCACTAAAATCAATCAGATCCTATCTTTAGGTCTCTCTTTTCTCAGTACACTTTTGGATGAACTTCCTCAACTGAAATTTCAGCTGTCATTTTTAGGTTGCTCTTGTGGTATGAAGATATCTACAAGTTATACAGTCTGATAAAGAAGTTTCTCTGAGGAATATAAACATTAGTAAGTTGGGTAACTTGGAGACCTCTTCTTTCCAATTTGGACCCCTCAGCCACCGCGGTCTTTTTTCGGTTTGCCTGTCTGTCTGATTGGTGTCCAAGAAATACCTTGTAGGCAAGAATGGTTTACCCTGCCCCTCTTATTTGGCCTTGTCAGGATTTCGTAAACTTCAGTAACAACCTTTATCAGCCTTCTCACAATCCCATATTTTCTTTTCTTTTTTCTTTAATCGAGAAAGGAAATATATCAAACTTGTAAAAGAAAAATTTCTCCTAACCATTATCAGTTTACCATCCATGGCACTACCATGAATCTCTCCTTTCTTCATGTCTCTTGATGTAAGAGTCTTCCTGTTTAGATTAACAATTTTATCTAACTGGGTAATATTAGCCATTTTATAAAGAATATTTTTTTCTATTAGACTCTAAGACCCTGGGGAGAGGGTCATGCCTTAGTCGTCTTCATAGCCTACTTCCTAGCCCTTTGCCTGACCTCATGGTAGGTGCTAAAGATGTTACCTGAACAAAAGATAATGTGTATGGGAATGAAGTCTTTCAGGTATTTCATTTTCATCTAGAAGAAATCTAATACACATAAGGCACTGACTATTTTTTTTTTTTCCTTGAGGCACTGACTATTGATAACAGCTTGAGATGGTATGGTGTTGTAAAACACATATATCAAACTCCTGGTCCACTAATATTTGTGTTTTTTTTAATTTGGCAAGTCCCTAATTTATGAAAGTACTATTTATAAAATGGAATTAGTAGTATTTGTCCTATTTCAATGTTGCATCCATAATTGAATAAAATAATATATAGAAAACCATGATCAAGAATTACAAAAATGCTGTATTTTGATCTAATCAGGAAGAAAATTTATTGGCAGCACCTAACTCTTATTCTGAGAAGAATATACTTTACTATAGATTCCAAACACTTTACATAGAGTTAATAAAATGAACTTTGAAAAACGCCATTTCCATCAGTGTAAACTGTAATGGTTTGGTCATTTAGCTTCAACTCTCATTCAAATATGGCTCTCAAGACTGAATTATCTCTCTCTTGACATTCATATGTGAAAATAATTGCAAAACTCTTCTAACATTTGATTTTTAATTTGACATTTCAAATTCAATTATTCTGAATTTAAGGTTTGTTAAATCAGTGAATGGATTTTGGGGATCAAAAATGTCCCTACATCTTTGCCTATCTTTTATAACCTCTTACACATTAGCCAGAATTAGAGGAAAAAAATATCTTCCCTATACTAAGCTGAAATAGAATAGTTAGCACATTTAAACAATAAGTGATGAGAACAAACGACATAGATAATAATTGCACTGAGTCATCACGAAGCCCATCATAGCTCCTTTGATTGATCATATGTAAATTTTCATCTATTTCAATACTTTATCCTAATTATGCTAATATTTCAAGTGATATTTGTTCTGTAAATATATTCCCTTATTTTCTCATCATTCAGCAAGTATTGAATGATCATTTACTACCTCTCAGAGGGCTGAATGGGGTTGACCCAACTGGCACAGGTCCCAAAGGGCACAACTTTGGAGTACCATTTGCTCATGTCTCTAGTTCTACAAGGGCAGAGATAATAAATTGTGATTAACAGAGGTTTTGGCCTCAAGGCTAGAAATGCTGGGTTTATCCAAATGGGTTCTCAAAGCAAAGGCAATATGAAACTGATTTTAGGAGATGGGTTTTGGAAATGGGCCTGAGAGTCACAGAAGAATGGAGAAAGGTATAATGCTTCCAAATTAGAATTAAGAGGAATAATCTCAAAAGAAAATTAGAGTCAATGTCCCTAAACAGCAGCGACCCTGTTCATCTTGTTCACTGCTATATTTCCCCAGCTTAGTGCTTAGCACATAAATATCTGTTGACTGGCAAAATACTGTTGTCAAATTGTGTTTGTTATGTGTTTCTGCAAGGTATCATATGAGCACATCAGAACCAATGAAAGGTCTAAGGATAGAAAAGAAACAGCACTGGTAAAAAAAAAAAAAAAAAAAAAAAAAAGGTGAATAAGGTGTGGTTCTTGCCCTCCAGAACTAGGCAGTTCAGTCCCCCTGTGGAGTTCAGCTTGGAAGAAGCAGTACTCACATTATCTGGGAGAGAAGCATTTCAAAGGATGATTAGAAACAGACCAGCAGACAACACAGGAATTGACTTCCAGGCATAAGCAAAATATGTGCAAAATCTTTGAGCTGTATGAAAAGATAGTTCATTTGGAGGAGGCCTTGTAGTTTGATATGAGTGTGATGAGAAATGATACTGGGAAAATAGGCACAAATCAGATTTTGAGAGGTCAAGGTCATGCAAAGAAATATGGATTTTTAAAGACTAAGCCTCACATAGTTAAGTAAGTGTAGCATGTTGCCATAAAAGTATGACCCAAATATTTTAATCTGATTATAGGAATATTTAGTTTGTTAGTAAAAGTATAATTCTGACCTAAAAGAGCATACTTAAGTTAGGAAAGTTGAGAGCATTTAGTCCCAAGGAGAAAAGAAACAAATATATATTGTCAGAAGCAGTGATAAAACAGGCACCTTTCCCCTCCCTCCCTAATGATATCTAGTCAAATGATCTTTTATTTCAGCCTCCAGGGACATTAGGTCCCACTACAAGACCCCTCTAGCTTTATAATTTAAGATTATTAATAAGCTCTTGTGTAATTCTGGTTATAGTTAATACACAAAGAAGAATACGTTTACAGTAGTTCACAGTTTCATTAATGTTTATACAATTTTTTGTAATGTTGTCGACCTGTAGGGCCACCGATGACATTCTTTCTCAGGAACGAACCTCACAACTAGCATTGTATGTGACAAAGTAGCAAAAGGAGCTGGTCATAAGAAAAAAGGAAATTCCATTTTAATTCTGTTAGATTCTTTCCAAGGACAGAGAAATACTTTCGAGTCTAGGTACAGTTGGTGTGAATGGTTTAATGAACATGTGCCATTGAGATGGATAGGATTATGTAGGATGAAGTCAAAGCCACACTCTGTCAGCCATATCCTCTTCCTAGTCCATCCTTATATCAAGGGAAAATATCCCCACATAATAATTCCTTTCCTCACATCATCTTCAAACCATCAAGTATAAGCTCTGTTTTTATTTTTAAAGAGAAGGAATACTCACAAGCAAAATTTGGGGGTGTGAGTAGGGAATTAGAAGCTGTAAGGGCAAGAAATGGAAAGGGAAAACTTTATGAACATCCCTGACTTTCTTGGCCAAAGGAAATTGACCATTTCTTGCATAAAACAATATATAGCTTGCTAGGCAGCACACGATCCTATAAAAAGAGTAGCCAGTACTTGCCCCTGACTAGCTGCTGGTAAGAGGTGAAGGTGTTCAAGTGGGTCAGAACTCACTTCTCAATGTTGAACGTGCTTTTCTCCCCTTGTTTTCTCAGTAAATACTTGCTTCCATTTGACCTGGAAGTGCACACGTGTGTGTGCACACATGAGCGCACACATACACAGTGTTATATGAAGGGTTTCCTACTGAATCTCAATCCATTGTTGAAAGTCCCTGTCCCTGTAATGAATATCTGCTGGCTTTGATGTTCACTGTTGGAAATAAAGGGATTTCACAAATGTTTGCTGGATGCTGCTTGAACCTCTGACATTGAACAAGATGTTGTTCACTAATAAATGGTGGGGGAGGAACTCAAAGATTAATAAATGTTGTCATGGTTGCTAATGGAATAGGACACAAGAAGACAAATACCCATCAATGTCCCACTGCTAATTTAAAGTGCAAATATCAAGAAAAAAAAGAATATGTGCATTTAAGGTATTTGGTCTATTAACATTCAATTCAGATATAAAATAACCACTGTATTGGTATAGAGTTATGGAAAGTCACCCCACAAATTATTCCTGAAATACCTTATATAAATAAGGTAAAATATAATACTCAGATAATATATTACATATATACACATATATAGATAATTGGATGGATGGATGGATGGATGGATGGATGGATGGATGGATATAGATGATAGATTCTTCCCTCTTCCTTGCTACATTAAAGAGGAAGAAAAAAATGAATTATATTTAAGTGGGTGTCAAATTTTAATCAAATTTAGCATGAGTTTTTTGTTTTTTAAGTCCTAGATAGTTTGACTATTGCTTATGCTCTCAACCATGGAGTTGAAAGTGGTCTATGTAACCTTGCAGTTCACACCTTACACGAATCTCCTATTGAACGTTTCCCTAGGGTATCCCTGGACACTTCCAGCAGACCTTCAGACAGACCATGCTACTTCCAACACAACTAAAACTTCAGAAAGTTCTTTATGTGGATCTAACATATGTCTCTAGGACACTTGGGATTATTCTATCTGGGGCTCCCCTCAGAAACTGTACAGATTTCTAAAATGGCAAATAGGTTTTCTCTCTTGAGACTACCCAGATTAATAGTGACGGCTGAAGTGTTAGGGAACAATGCTAAAGTGTTTTCAGTCTTAATGGCTCAGGTCTTGGATTGAGTCTAGTTCTCCTTCCTCACGAAACTCCCTCAAATAGGTGAAGATAGAAGTCATGGTCCCTCTGAGGACTCTCGTCTACCCAAATCCCAAATCTTCCAGCTGCCTCACCAACACATGATATGGCAGCCACTCTAGCCTCCCGACATGCTCTTACTTATTCTGTGACTATCCTTCCAGCCATCACCTCGACCAGAAAGCACAGCGCTTCTCTGTGCTTGCAGAAATCCCTTAGGCAATCCATTCTCTCAGGGTCACAAGTGAAGCTTGAACACACCTTCAGAGTTCTTCCAAGTTCATAACTATATGCAATTCAGTGTGCTGAAAGCAAAACATCATCTTGCCATTTGACTACTATGATAGCTTGCTGCAACCATCAACAATTTGCTCTAAAAATGCATTCATATTCTTTACTCTGCTTTTAAAGAGCATTGCTAATCAACTCCATATTCAGTTTCTACCCTGAAGATTTTGTATCCTTCTGTGTCTGCATGGCCATAGCTGGGGATACACTGATGACTTCAGTATGAGTGCAACAGCACCGTTGACACAAAAACTGCTTACATTTGTTAAACGGAAATGGGTTCTGGAAATACCACAGCACTGTCCCTCACCCACAGCCCCTGCAAAGGCCTGTGAATCAAGCATGATTTTTTTTTTCTTTATTTTGGGTGATGTGCTTTTAAAAGCTAGCAGGACAAAGTGGGGGGATATGTTATCATTTTCAGCTTTACTTGAGACCAGGTTCTATGTGCCCTCATGTAATGGACTTCCAGAATTGCCCTTTGGCAATCAAGAGAACATCAAATACTATACTTTAATTGCAGATCTAGCAGTGCAAAATGTTTTCGACCTTAAATATCCTTCATTTTTGCTGCATAACTAGCTAAGCAAAACCATGCTGACATCATGATGGGCACGTCTACTCATAGTTGATTTTTGATGTACTGGTATATTTGGGATTTTATCTTTCTGGTTCATATGCTGAGTTATCTTGAGTCAATAATGTATATAAAACTGTTCACGTTTCCTATTATGACAGCTGCACAAAGTCCATGTCTCAGAGCTGTATATCAAAGTGGCAAACATAACACAACACAGATCTGTTTTGACACTAATATGGATTTCATGCTTGTTTCACAGCCCCCTGGCCAAACATCCAAAAACATTGTAGAACCCAGTAAATAACAGTACAGAAATGAAATCCAGATGCTATGCTCTATTATTTCGGAGCACAAGTTAGGATATAAAGAACACACAAGGCTTTTCTACTTTTGCATTTTATTTTGTGTCCTGCATTTTCCTGTTAAAGTACTTTATCCCCTAAATTCAAAATGTGACTGAAGGTGAAACAAAAAGCTACTTTATGGGGCTTTTTCGGGACTTGGGAATTATCCTGAGTGACATTACGACGACAGATATAGGCCATTTTACATCAGCATATACCATGCAGAACTGTGTGGGAGAGAGTGTGGTCTACAATGTGAACTGTGGTCTATGCTCAGTGGCAAAGCCCCAGGATGTGTATATCCATTGCAGGTGATGAGCCACATTAATGAAAGATGATTATGTGGGATGTTATGGGAGGTGTGGGAGGTGGGGAACATGGGAATCCCTGTAATTTTTGTGTAGCATTTATGTAATCTAAGCATCTTTTAAAATATTTTTTTAAAAAGTGAGTTAGAAAAAGGTTGGTCCAATTTCCCTTTCCAACCTTCAGAAAAAGAGCTTGATACCCAAATTAAACTATAAATCAACTGACAGCGCTGGATTTTGTGGAAAACTTAGCTTCTTAGCTAACATGTTCTCTGTTACGGTGGAATTTGAATATGACAAAGCGACTGTTTTTCCTGGTTTTCCTGGTTTTCCTGTGGGAAGGGGGTGAAGGGGGACTGAGAGTTTATAAAGCTGCACCACAATAGTGGGCTGCTGTCTACATGCATGTGAATGTATTGAATCGTAGTGACACAGCTGACAAAAAGAGATGTCTTTTCATGAAAAAAAAAATAGTGCTGCTGTGTATATTGTTGTGCACATGTCTGTTTGGGTCCCTGCTTTCAGTTTTTTTGGTTGCCTATTCTGGGCATTTCATATAATTGGAATCATGCAATATATGGCTTTTTGTGTCTTAACTTAGCATAATGTTTTCAAGGTTTATCCATGTTGTAACATGTATCAGTACTTCATTCCTTTTTTGTGGCTGAATAATATTCTATTGTATGTATATCATTTTTTAAAAAGCTTCTTTAGCGGATTATCTTACCTTTAAAATAAAAAAAAAAAATGACAGTGTTCTTACAGCACTTTTCTTGATGCCTGGTCAGCTTACTATGTGACAGGCACCCATTGCTGCATTTTTATAAGAATTGTTTTGAAGTCTTACAATGACCCAATTAGGTAGGTTTGTATTAGGCAGCCAAGGGTTGCTGATGTAAAATACCAGAACTCTGTTGGCTTTTATAAAGGGTATTTATTTGTGGTAGAAGCTTAGTTACCAGGCCATAAAGAGACCAACTCAGGGTACCATAAGAGGTACTTTCTCACCCAAAGTCGTTGGCCATGTGTTGGAGCAAGATGGCGGCGAAGACCTTCTGTCTTCCTCTTAAGGCTCCGAGGTCCCAGCTTCTTCTGATCTCAGCTGTAGGCTGGTATAAGGCTCGTCTCTCTCTCCAGAGCTCATTTCTTTTCAGGCTCAGCTGCTCAGGTCTCTTCACAAGGTCAGCTGTAGACTATCAGGCTCATTTCTCTTCCCAGGGCCTCTGTCATATCTAATAAGCTGTCTCTCTTCCTATGTGTTCTTCTTCTCTGTGTGTTTACTTCTGTGTGAGTATCTGTTTTATCCCCAAGGGAGCTGGGACTCCATGATGAGTTGCACTCTAATGACATGGTTGGATCAGAGCCCTAACATAATTTAATCAGACATCTCAGCTGAATCTAATACAACTAAAGGGTTATTGCACCAGAGGAATCAACCAGTTTACAAACATAATCTATATTTCTTTCTGGAATTCATAAATAATATCAAACTCTTACAAGGTTCTATTACTACTCCAAGTCACAAGTGAGAAAGTAGACCCAGAGGGGTTAAGCAACGTGTCCAAGCTCCCAAAACTAGTGCTAGTATGATCAGGATTTAAACCTGGGAAGTCTGGGCTCCAAAGTCCACAAAGTTATCAACATAACATGCTGCCAAATACTTAAAAGTTTGTTGAGCCCCTACTATATATCAGGAATTTGGACATACAACATTGACAAACCTATTTTTGCCTTACAATAGTCCTATTAGTTAGGAACCAGCATTACTCCATTTTGCAGGTAAAACTGGAAAGGTTAAGCAGATAAACAATAAAATTAGAAAAGTTAAGATGCTCCTGTTTCCAGAGCTGGAAAAGGAGAAAAGCTGGATGTAAACTCCTATCTGCCTGTATCTGAACTAGGCCTACTTTCTCCTTTCATACTATATTTTAAAACAAAATCTAGCATTAATAAAATGGTTGACTAAATTTTCTTACATATATTCTTACTTTCATGATCTTTTTGTATTGAAAGTACAAGGAGTTGAAGGGCTTTTTAATGAAGCAGAACAAGCCACTGTGCTTATAATGTCTTCAAGCCACATTGAAGTCATTTTAGAGTTATCTTGTGTTAATTTTTACTCAGAAATTGAATGGCATTGTTAGCATTTTGAAAGGCAGCAAATATAACTGCATATTATATCATAAGAATAGACAATTATAAAAAGAGTATAAGATGAAGTACCTTTACACGAGCTGTAATTGCAGCTGGTAATTAAACTCAAGTGTTTCATTTTCCCAGTCAGCTCATAAGTGACACCAGAAAATAAACAATTTGAAGTGAAGTCCTTTAGGGCAAACAATAGTAATTAATTGCATTTTTCATGGGAAATGCATTCCTAAAGCCTCTTCGGGTTGACCTCTTGAGTAACGTACACAGTGATTTACACTGTGAGCAGGAGTGTGGGTTTCAGAACCAGACTGGATTTAACTTGAATATTCATGAAATCTCCGGCATGGTTCATACTTCAAATCCATCTCCATTGTCAAATTTATTATCTCCTAGGTGAAAAAAGGAAGCAGATTTATATTCTGAATAATTTACATCACAGAATGATATGATCTGAGTAAAAAGACTTTAACATGGAAGAAACACATTAAGTGGGACTGCTATTAATTCCTTCCAACTTGGAATTTCCTCAAGTATCAAGAGTATTTCTTTAGAGATACTTGGGAACTGAAATGGAAATATTTATGAATATAGATTGTAGGCTATATCATATAGCCTAATGGATCAGAATCATAAAACCCAAGTAGTCTGGTTTGCGGCTGTTCATTTGTGCAGAGGAGTGCTGCATTTGCATTTGAGCACATCATTTTGGATATTCAGATCACATGGAGCAAATTGCTGTGACTTGAACTCTGGTTTGTGCTACTTGCTCTGGAACTTAGCCTTTTATATAATTTCACTTAATTTTGTCATGAGAACTAGTGCTAATTTCTTTTCTCCTCTTTGTTTTTATTCACAATACTAATGTGGTCTTTGGACTCAGGTATGGATAGCTTACTAATGTAAGCAGACCTGCTGCTTGCTAATACCCTGTATCAGTTAGCTTTTACTATGTAACAAACAACCCCCAAAATTATCACTTAAAATAATAACCATTTATTTAGCTCATGATTCTGCTGGAAGGAAATTTGGGCTGGGCTCAGTTAGGCAATTCTTCTGGTCTAGGACAGGCTTGTCTGACCTCAGCTGGGGTTCAAGCTGCCATGTTGACTGGAACAGCCCTAAGTATTAGGGCTCCAAAGGATTTGGCTTGTCTCCACTCCACGTTGTTTTCTGTCTTCCAGCAGGCTACCCTGAGCTTTTTCAAATGGTAGCATAGCAGGGATCCCAAGAGATGGCAAGCCCAAACAGGCAGTCACTCTTCAAGTCTCTGCTTGGTATTGTCACATTGGCCTAAATCACATGGCCAAGCCCAGAGTCAGAGTGATGGGTACTATAGAAAGGTGAGGAACAAATTGAGGGTCATTACTACAATATACCACATACACAAATAAGAAACTATGAGCTATTTTTTTAATCTCTCAGTCCCAGTTTCAGTATCCTCTCCTAGGGTTGTGGTGAAGAGTAAATCAAGTAATATATGTAAATCAACAGGTATATTGCCTGGCATGTGAAAGACACTTAATAAACATTGGCTTCTTTTCTCTTTTTGGTATTTATTTATTTGTTGTATAATCATTTATTGGTTACACAAAGCAGGTATTTTCTATGTGAGAGCAACGTGGCAAACTGGTTGGCCATCACACTGACCCCCAGAATTGCTCAGTTATCTAGCTGGAAGGCTAGTGTCTCCTTCCTTCACAATTTCATGTCAATTTCTACTGAAGCTGTGTATTCACTTGAAGGATAAACTTCTGCAAATAAGAATATTGCTAAAATTTATGCTTACGTGCCTGTATATGTAGGTATGTGTGTTTTTGTATATATTTTTTTGCATGTATGTGTATGTATTTCTATAAAATCTAAACATTTTTGGAGCCATTTATTCAACTCATTTTTTTTATTTCCTTATAACCTACCAATAATAGGTAAACTAAACTGATAAAGCTTATCTACTGCATTGGATGTTGTTTTAGTTTCCTAAGCTGCTCAAGCAAATACCATGAAATGGGTTGACTTAAACAATGAGAATTTATTTGTTCATGGTTTGAGGCTAGGAGAAAGTCCAAATCAAAGTTTTATCAAGACCCATCTTGACAGAGCTGGGCCAACCTTAACTGAAGTAACATCATCAAAGGGTCCTACTTAAATGGGGTTCACACCCACAGGAATGGATTAGAGTTAAGAAATGTTTTTCTGGGGAGCCGGTGTAGCTCACTGGTTTGAGTGCCTGCTTCCCATGTTCAACCCCCTGCACTTCCTTAAAAAAAAAAAAGAACATGTTTTTCTGGTGTATATACAGCTTCAAACCACCACAGGGGTCATAGGCTTGAAGGGTCTATACAGGTACAAGGTTCCTAAATTGTTGATCATGGCCATTGAAGGGGCTAAATCATTTGAAAGACAGCTTGACATTAGAAGCAAAAAACAAAAAGAGCACTTAAATTTAATTTAACTTTGGCCTGATTGCATTTAAAATCTGGCTCCAGTATTGTTGCACGGATGCTCAAATTTTTAATTTGGAGCTAGGCCATTGAGACAATAGAGTAGATGAGCTTCTTTAATTTTCAAGTGCACCCATGCTTTTCCCCATTGATCTGTGGATAATAGATCATTCCGTTGGCTTCCCTACAACATTCAAATACAGTCTGCCTAATTCAAAACTGGTCAGGAAATGTAACACCAAAGTACCTTGACCTGAAGATCATATAAATGAAAACTCACTTAAAAAATCACTGTAGATCTCTGTACTTGTCATATTTATTCTGTGAAATGCACAAGTTCTTTATTTTACCCAAATACACTTCTCATACATCTATTATTTTATAGGTTATTTAAACAGAACAGATCATCCCAGGATTGTTATAATGTACAAAGAGATCTTATATCTATCTCCTGGGTCTTTCATGACTGATGGAAGCTCTCTGAACTTTGCTGACTTTTTAGCCAAAAAGAGCTAGAACATCTGGTCGGCATGGGCAGAGACAAAGAATTGTTGTTATTCTTGACAGTGTTTTATTATTTGTTTTTTGTAGGGGAGAGTGGGAAGGAATATGAATTCTTCACCGGTAACATATTTATTATTAGTAGGGACAAGGTGATTTTTAAAAAAGAATATTTCTTGTCCCAAAATATTCTCTTTTCTATCATTCCTGTGATAGCTAATATATATATTTTTTAATTTTGTCCAATCTGTTTTTGTGAGTCAAAATACTAGAAACAAAAGTGTTTGACTCCCTCATCTTAGAGCATTTTGAGATGAAACGTTATAATTTTCTTTGTGCAATTGAATTAGTCACTACTAACTGGATGCAAAATTCCAAGTAACCATCTTTGTTGACATATCTGCATTTTTAACTCCAACGTGATTAATTCAAATGGATGAAAAGTCTACTCTAAAAAATAAATATTAGTTGTATAATTTTTTCAAGGAATCTAACAGAATCATTAACAGGGCAATTACTGCTTTATAAACATTTATTAAGAAGCAGAATTTTAAAACATAATACCTATTCATGAATTTTCTGAGGTTGTATCTTAAAATACTGCATGAACTCTACAAAATTTTCTGAGGTGTGTCCTATATTAATTTTATTCTTGATAACTTCAGTCACTGTCTCTATAGTAGAAGAGTCTTTCTCCAAGGAATTATTAAAAACTATTTAATTTTCAAAAAAAAATGTGGAACAGTGATGTTTTTACAAAGTGTGTACTTCTAATTATAGAAATGCAAGTATACAGGGAAATAAAAATACTAGTTACAAAACTTTTATTTGTTAATTACAAATCATGACAGAGATCATTCAGGGAGTAGAAAACTTTTATTTGCCATTTACAAATCATGACAAAGACTATTCTGGAAGTAAAATTTGACATTTAAATCTACTTGTGTGGACAGAATATGATCTTTATTTATTACTTTGTCATGTTTTTCCTTATAAAGTCTGCTAATGTTATAAGTAATTTGCTTAAACAAAAAGATTAGCTTTCATTATTAAAACAGTTAAAAATGTAAGGATGCTAAAATCCATGCTTTGGGTTGTATTTGAATGGAGTTTGCATTTGATTCTCTTTTTACAAGTTATGCCCCTGATGACGGTTCAACCCAACTAGTATTTACTGCAATTTTTTCAGAATTTAGGGCTACAAAGTTGAACAAAGCATGGTCTCTGTGTTTAGGGGAGATATGCGTATACACAGCAACTGTAATAACTCTACAAGTGGTATAAATTGGGTTTCTAAGAAAACAAAGTGAGTGGATAGCATAGAAAGGATTCACAGAGAAAGTGACATCGGAGCTGAGAATGAAGAGGGATGTGTCGGACGTCCACAAGACCACTTCTAGGTTTGATAATTTACTAACAGGACTCAGAAACTCCACATAAAATTATGCTCATGATGCTGGTTTATTACAGCAAAAGGCTACAGAGCAAAATCAGAAAAGGGAAAAGGTGCATTGAATGAATTCCAGAGGAAACCAGGAGCAAGCTGCCAAGAGTCCTTTCCCAGTAGAGTCACACCGTATGCCCTTAATACCTCCAGCAAGGAGTTGTGACAGTACTTGTAAAATGTCTTCCAGGCAAGCTCACTAAAGGCTCCCAGGGGCTGGTCACATAGACACACTCTGCTTTGCACGTACCAAAATTCCATACTCTCGGAAAGCAAGTTTTCAGCATTAACCGCGTTGCTTATATAAACAGTTGAGCACATTGAGCCATTCTTATTAGGGAATACTAGAAACCCTACTGAAATCCAAGTTCCCAGACTCCAGCCAAGGGCCAGCCTTGCAAGCTGGACTTTCTAAAGATTGCAGTCTCAGGCTTCCTAAGGTAATGTTTTTCTGCATAGGAGAATGGGATCTTTCCAGATAGTGTTGGTGGAGAAATGAATTCAGACTGAGGAAGCATCAAGTAAGGGCCCAAAGGCATGAAAAAAATGGTTAAAAATGTTTCATTCTGTGAGATATTGAAGTCAAAATGTTACTGGAGCTATTTGGAACATCAAGTGTACACTCCTGAATCCCTGAGATGATTCCAGAGTCCCTGAACAGATATCATCTTGTAAAGAGGATTAATGCAGGGAATGTGTTAATTCAAAGCATTTTGCCTTTGGAGCAGATGTGGCTCAAGCAGTTGAGCACCTGCTTCCCACATGGGAGGTCCTGGGTTTGGTTCCCGGTGCCTCCTAAAAATAACAACAACAAGCAAAACAAACGAAGAAACCAACTCAGGGGAGCCGATGTGGCTCAGTGGTTGAGCACTGGCTTCCCAGTGCTGGGTTCAATCCCTGGTGCTGGTACTCAAAAAAAAAATTTTTGCCTTGATTTTCTACCTCATTCATGTAAAGATGTGTTTCAGGTATGAAATATCTGGATGTTTGTCTCAGTTCAGTGTTTTATATTCACCATGTGTACTGTTTCTGACCATAACAAATTTGAAATTGTATTGTTCCAAGGTCTCCATTAGAATATAATGGAGAGTTTAATGTTTTTCTGTGAGGGAGGGGGTGTACCTTCAGGGATGTCATTTCACAGCACAACACATTTATAAAAGTGATAGACATAAAATGTCATTTTTTGTCACTAGTTTTTACTGCATTAACTATACATTATAAAATTGTGCTCCTTTCTCCCCTGGCCAGATTAAGACATGCTTCAGTGTCTATAAGATCCTATACTTGTACAATCCAAAGCAGAACTATACCTCTATTTCACTGGGAGAGAAATGAAAACTGTTAAGCTTATAAATATTTCAGTACAGATTGCTATGTATTAGTTGCTTGCTGTTGAATTCAGCTGCTGTGCAACGCTGATAATTCTGTACTGAGCTCTTGAGGACAACCTCTATTTCAAGAAATGTTATGACTTGTGCTGATTTATGGGTTCCATGCATTCACTGACAGACAAGATGGAATATGTTAGTCTTATTAATGCAATTGCTGCAATGTACTCAAATAGAATAGGCCTCGATTTACAGAATTAGCTGGGGAGGTATACTACCACTGTAACATGGGCCTTCGTGGTGCAGAAATACATATCTTATAAAATATTATACAAATGATATCTCTGCTTGAGGGTGGTTTGTAATACACATGCACAGGCACACACACACATCTATACGTTACGTTTTGCTTCTCTTCCATTTTGTTAAAACTCTTAGGACATTATGAGTGACTCTCAAAACTAAAAACTTATTATAAAAACAAGATTTTTCTCTTTTTTGATTATCTACTTTGTTGAAGATAATTTAGGACTCTGAAAAGATGTTAAGCCCTCTGTTAGTCTCCTATGGCTGCTGGAACAAATTCCACAAACTTAGTAGGTTAAAACAAACAAGATTTATTATTTTATGGTTCTGGAGGTAAAAGCCCAAAATGAATTTTACAGGACTGAATTCAAGGGGTCAGCAAGGCTGTGTTCCTTCCAGGGGCTCTAGGGGAGAATCTGTTTCCTTCTTGCATTCCTTGGCCATCTTCAAAGCCAGCAGTACAGAACCTTCCGATCTCCCCGCCTCCTCTCTCTGTCCTCTACTTCCATCATTACATTTCCCTCTCTGATTCTGACTGTACTGCCTCCCTCTTATAAGGAACTTTGTGCTTACATTGGACCTACCCAGGTAATCCAGAATAATCTCCCTAACTCAAGATTGTTAACTTAATCACAGCTGCAAAGTTCTTTTGCCATGTAAAGTGACATCTTCACAGGCTGTGGAGATTAGGTCGTAGACATCTTTAGGTGACTATGACTCTGCCTAATACAACCCCCATATCTTTGTTTTATGCAAGCATAAATACTATATATTATTTTAATACCAATCAATGGACTGCACCCAAATTTTGGCCATGTTACATCTATTCATTCATTCAATAAATGTATATTGAACATCTACTATATGCCAGGTAATGTTCTAGATGCTGGAGAACAATAGTTAACCAAACAGGCAAATTCTTTGCGCTCTTGGAACTTGCATTCTAGAAGGGTAGACAGATAATAAATTAATATTATTTATGCTCTGACTCTGTGATGTTATGAAGAAAAGTAATGCAGGACTAAATAGTAGAGTGTGGTAGTACATGTACTGTGAGGAATGATATCTTATCACTGAGCGTGGTCCATGATGGCCTCTCTAAAAAGAGGGATTGTCTGAACAGGCCTATTTGAAGTAAGAAAACAAGCCAGGTAGCTATTTGAAGGAAAAGAAGTATAAGCAGAAGGAACAGTAAGTGGAAAACTCTTTGTGGTGTTCAAATAACAGCAAGGGGGGACAGTGTGATCAGAACCTGGTGTGCAAGTGAGAGGGTATTTGAAGATGATTTTGAATATAGTAGAGGCGAGATCTTGTAGGGAGGGCCTAGAGGGCCATAGTAAGGACTTTGGATTTTAGTTTGTCTATATGCTGTAGTATAATTACTACAGGTAGTATAATATGCTATATTATGATTGTGAACTCTTAAAATGTAGACTTAGGTATTAAATATTTTACCTTTGTTCTTGTGCATGACAGTTTTTAACTGCCTGAAGAAAGTAATCACAGTATAACTGACCATTAGCACAAAACATAAAACATTGCATTCTAGTAGGCTCCAGTAGATTCCAGAAACTTAACTTTCAAGTTTCAAAACAATGTTGGCCTTGGCCTGAACTAGTAAGATATAATTGTCCCTCCTTCCCTATCACACAACCACTTATTTCCTTTTATGTGTGTGTTTGTTTTAACATTGTTTTTTTTTTTTTTAATCATTATAAACTTTATTTTTAGAGAAGTTTTAGATTACAGAAAAGTTACATCAAAATATAGG
The DNA here is from genome assembly GCA_026826555.1 of Tolypeutes matacus. Lineage (NCBI taxonomy): Eukaryota > Metazoa > Chordata > Mammalia > Cingulata > Chlamyphoridae > Tolypeutes > Tolypeutes matacus. The sequence goes on from JAKSZT010054121.1 coordinate 2,522,578, forward strand.
GGATAATTCCCTACTTTATTTGAACCTATAATTAGCACTGTACCCTTTAAATATATATCTCAGAGACTTAAATCTTTGGATTGTTCACATGCCATTTGAGCCCTGAATCCCTGCAGAGCTGTGACCAAAAGCTACTCTCCAGTTCTTCAGACTCACCCAGGTCAACTAACAAAATGATGATGCACAAGCCCCATCCCCCCAAAACCAGGGAGAATCTACATCTGCAAGCAAAACAGTTCCTTCCATCTGCCCCATAATATCTAAGCGCCCTCTCAACACGAAGCCCTTACTTCCTTTTGTGTCTGTGTATTATAAGATCTGTTGTTTTGGGCTTCTTGAGCAGCACTGTCCTGTGTGATCCACTCTGATGCTCCCACAATCAAACCCTGGCCCATCGGTGACAAAGAAGGCCAGAGTTGCATAATAAGAATCCCACACAAAATCTAGAAGCTTTGTTTGCTCACCAGAGGTGCAAACTAGTAGCAAAATGGATCAATTTATGTTTCACCTCCCCTGCTGGTCCCTGTTAACTCTAACTCCAGAAAGCTGTGAAATATTTATCAAAAGGATATAGAGGAAATAGACTCAAAAATAAATGAATGGCTTATTAAAACTTGCAGTATGTGTGCGAATAGCTGCTAAAACTGCATTAGAATTAATAAAATTATAATGGGTGGGAAGTTATATTTCTAGCCAGATGTTTGTATGTTAGAAATAAAAGTCAAGGCCTACAAAATGAAAGAAATAGTGTTTTTTTTTAATATATGAAAGAAATTGTTTTAATAGCTTTGAAACTGTTTTCTTGGTAGGATTCTCCTGAGGAAATCAGTAATATATAGAAACATCAATGAGAATTTGTTAGGCAATGGCTTATTTCCTTTAACATGAATTGCTCCCCTTCCTATGTAAAATTTAAATGTTTTACTTTCTCATACACATCAAAGTAAAACTAGCCACAGTCCCTGTATTTGTGTATATGCTTTGTAAACATGTATATACACAGTGAAATTCCTATGGGCAGGAAAAAAGAACAAATAAGCATTTAAGATTTCATCTCTGCTCAATTTACCCATGTTCCTTCATTTTGTTTTTCATCTTACATGCAAATTAAAATGTTCTAAATGACAAAAGAAAATTTTGAGGAAATTAAACCTAAAATGTGAACTGAATCTTGATTTGGGAAGTTTAACTGTTAACTTAAAATAGAGCATTTCACACTCCTTTTAAGAAAGCACCTGCTAAGTTAATTTTATTCAGTGTAGAAATCTCTGTAATACTTTGAGGAGATAAGGATAATCTAGAAATAAGAACATCAGCAGAGGAATATTTAAAGGCCCTTGAAATGAACAAGTTGGAAATATGTTTACATATTTCCTTGCCTTAAGAAGGATTATTTTAATGCTGAAGGAATCTACCCATGGCCCAATAAATTATTGTAAGAGAGGTGGCCACCACAGAATGACACAGTGACAAAGAGCATCAGGGTTGGTGACAGAAGTCCTCACACAAGTCACTTAAATTTGGTTTCCTTATATTTAAACTGGGCTGTGAGAAAATAAGAGAGAACACTTCATCATTTTCGGCTGTATGAAATGTGGAAATTATTTTCTTTTTACCAATGCTGTCAATATCATAGATCTGGATACCTTAGTTGATCTTAAAGATAACTCATCTCTATGGTTTGCAAATATAGACTACATCTACTAATTATGTTCCTTATTTTGAATTTGAAAAGATTTCCCATAGTTGTAAATTACATCACAAGAGAAAGTTAAATGCCCTTAATGAAAATATAAATCCGTCTTTTCCAATTTAATTTTATGTCTCAATCTGCTTTATCTTCAGTTTGGCATAGTTAGATTTTTATCCTGTGCACAGAAATAAAAAACATATTCTTGGTTGCTTCCCCCATGTTGTTTTCAATTTGTTTTAATATATAAAGAGAATGTTTTAGAAAACATCTTTGCCAAATTTGTATGTTTTGAAGTTTTGTATTGCAAATATGGTCCATTCCTCTCATTCTTGTCAAATATTAAATATCTTTGTTAAAAATAATATGATGTAATGTAAATAAAAGCAGATGCATGCTCTTGCCCAGTAGACACAATTCTCAAATAGAGGAATTCAACTCTTTTATGGATGATCTGAAGTATAGTTCACTGAAAAGAATGTGAAACCTGCAGTGTCACCAATTTTCAGATTATGACACCTAACAGCGGCTTTGGTAGAAGAATGCATACCTACACAAGGTGGTAGATTTGTAGAATGAAAAGGTGTCACACTTGTAATTGATTATTGTTGGCTCAACCTAGAAATTTACCATATCTGCATAAAATAATTTTTCTCTCCTTTGGTTTATCTCCAGTTTAATTGTTTTCTGTCATCACTTTCATTGGAAACTAATATGTGCTACTGTTTCCCTCCTAATCTTCTGTGGTAAAGCTAAACTCACTATGTGCTTAATGGAAAAATAAAATCAAAAGTCACCTCATATATAAGGTCAGTTTATTTTTTCTTTTCCAAAGTAGAACAAAAATGTGTTTTATTAATTCATTCCAAAAAGAATAGCCCTTTTGAAGCATTTGCAGACCAACTTATCCCTTAGGGATTGCAAATAGTAATACATAGGAAGCCGGTGATACAGACTTTTTACGGCAGGACAAAGCAACTGAGTAGTTATGTTTTTTCTTGTCTTCCCCCTTATTTTGTTTGTGATGCTTTAGTCATATTTTTTCAAAGCAAAGCAATAAAGTATAATCGAAGGTTTGATGGACTGTAGACTGGACCACTATCAGGAGAGCTGTGCTCTCATCTGGACCACACCACTGACTTATCATGCAACTCTAGTTTCCATGTCTTTAAAATAAGAACAGCCAGACTTGCTCTTATCAACTTCATGGAGACAACTGCAGGGAAAAAATGAAGTAAGCTACTGGAAAATCTTTTCTTTTTTAAAAAAAGAAACATAAAAACAAGTCTTTTGCTTTTTTTTTTTTTTTTTTTCTGGATTGAAATTCTCCCTTATGTTTTTTTTTGTTTGTTTGTTTGTTTTTTTTTTTATTATGGGTAAAAATCAAAATTCTCACAATACATACAAATATTTGTAAAATGATATATAAATATATATGCATATATGTGTATTTGCTTACAAAAATGTTATTTTTTATATATATATATACATATATTTTAAGAGGTGCTTAGATTACCTAAAATATTATACGGAACCCACTCGGATTCCCATGTTGCCCACCTCCCACACCTCCCACCACATCCAACACAAACATCTCCCATAGTGTGGCCCTTTTGATTTATATTAAACTTTGAATATGTAAATGAATACTGGTAGTCTACCTTGAGGCCTGTCTCTGATACCAGAACCATGAAGGATCGTCCTAATTATTCAATCTGTATTTTCTGATACGTAGTATGAGATAGGGACTTGTCTGGGTGCTGAGATACCTAGTGACCAAGACAAACCATTTCCCCTAGAAGTATTTATTCTATGGAGTAGACAGACCCTATATAAGTAAACAAACAAATAATATTTTCTCAGGTGTAGATGAGTGCTGTGAAGAAAAGTAAAGCAGGCTAATTGAATAGAAAGTGGGGGAGGAGTGATTTCACACAGGGTAGTAGGAGAAGATCTTTCTGCAATGGTAACATTTGAACTGAGCTCTGAATTTTGAAAACAACTGAACCATCCAAAAGCCTGCAGGACAAACATTCCAAACAGAGGAATCAAAAGGGTATAAGCCTCCTGGGGCCTATAAGAGCTTGGGGAGATGGAAGAACGTTGCTGGGCTGGATGGAAGTGAAGAGAGGAGAGAGCATTTGTTGAGAAGGCCACCAGGGGTCAGATCATACGAGGCTTCCCAAGCCATGAAAAGGAGTTTGAATTTCATTGTCAGTACAAAGGGAAGCCATTGGGAAAATACATGGAACACTAAAACAAATTTCTTCAAAAAGACAGAATTGGAGAGTCAGGCTGTTTACTTGGCACATTACCCAGAAGACTTTGCCCCAAATTCTCTGGAGATTTCTCTTGTTCTCCCCAAAGTTTCCTATTCTTGACTGGCTAAAATCTCAGTCTCTCTCTGTCTCTCTCCCAACAAGAAAAATCTGCTACATTGCCTTCTACTTTAACACCTTCCTCTTTATAATTCAGGGGCACCTGCTCTCAGGCCCCCTTGCTGGGTATAGCCCCTTGGGAATATATTCTCTTCTCTACTCTTCCTCTTCCAAGGGAGATCATTACACTGTACAAAAAAAAAAAAAAAAGAAGAAAAATTCTGTCGAATAAAATTCTTCTCTCATGCATAAAATGTATCTATTTAAACCTTTACAGTCCTCTGCCAAGGGACACAATATTTATTTGTACATCCAGGAGCACTTTTTGTGCACAGCCTCATGGCTCCCCTCTTTTGGATTTTTCTCAAGGGCCTCTGAAAATGCTTCCAGATTATTCATGTGTTTCAAAATTTTGTCCATCAGTTCTAGGACCCAGAACATATGGAACTGTCTGTGCCAAATCTTCTCATTAATGTTTAATCATTATCTCTCCAAGGCCTCTCCAAGGAGCAAGATGGTGGAAGGCTGTCACAAGCGAGGTGGTGGCGGACCCTCCTCTCCCCTACTGGAGACTATAAGGCCTGCAATGCGTGGCAACTGTGGAGGGCAGGGCAAGAATATAGTTGCTTTCGAGAGGAAATTCTGCTCACAGGGGCCACGCTGGTTGGGGTCCCTCTGGTTTCAAGCAACTGAGGCCCAGCTACATCCCCATATTGTTTTCAACTGACCATGCAGCCTTTTTCTCTTTTTTCAGTCTTAAGCCACTTCACAGAGAGAAAGAAGGCAGACTGTATTAGTCAACCAAAGGGGTGCTGGTGCAAAGTACCAGAAATCTGTTGGCTTTTATAAAAGGTGTTTATTCTGGGTAAAAGCTTACAGTTACAAGGCCCTAAAGAGTCCAACTCAAGGCTGCTTTCTCACCAAAGTCTGTTGCCCCATGTTGAAGCAAGATGGCAGGTCACCAAAGTCTGTTGCCCTATGTTGAAGCAAGATGGCAGGTGATCTCTGCCTGGTCTCTCGGGTCTTCTCAGTTGCTCAGTTGCTCAGCTGCTTGCTTCTCTTTGGCTGCATTCAGGCAAATGGCTCTTCTCTCTTTCCAGGGCTTTAGCTGTTTGAGCCTTCTCCTTTCTATCACATGGCAAGACTGAAATGACCAAGTTCTCTCCACTTCCATGGCTTCGTTTGTGTGTCTTCTTGAGTGAGTGTCCGTTTATATAGGCTAAAGGGAGCAGGGACTCAACCAGAGCTACACCTTACTGATGTAAATTGATTTTCTCAAGTAAACTTAATCAGAGGTCCCTCACTGAATCTAATACGATCAAAGGGCATCACACCCAGAGGATCAGACCAGTTTACAAATATAATCTCTCTTTTTGGGATTCATAAATCATCTCAAACTGCCATACAGACCATGTTCTTCCTTTCTTAGACTGAAGTCTAAGATTTTTCAATAATACTTGACTATTAATTGTCACCACAATAACTTAACATGGAGCTTCTGACCTTCCAAAATCAGTATACTGTGCCATCCTGGATAGCCTTTCATGACAGTTCTTCTAATCCCTTATATGTAGAACAGAAACTGTCCCCATTCTTTTCCTTTGCTCTGAGGTAAGGTTAGGCATTTTACATCTGAGTCACATTGTCATGTTCTCTTGCTCTAAGTCACTAGGAAATGTGCCACTGAAGCTGCATTTTTATTAGGTTCTTGAGGGAAGGGTGGGGAGGTTGCCTAAAGAAAAATCCTGCAGAATCTCACATAGGCATTTCTCAGTAATTTAACTTTAAAATCGTCTCAACCTTATCAACAACCTAAAGGGAAGAGGTAAACCTATAAAATTCTTGAAAGAAAACATAAGGAAATATCTTCCAGATATTGTAGTAGGCAATGGATTCTTAGATTTTACACCAGAAGCATTAGTATCATCGACAACAAAAATAGTTAAATTGAACTTCTTCAAAATTTAAAACATTTTAGTATCAAGGGACATTACCAAGAAAGTGAAAAAACAACTTACATAATGGGAGAAAATATTTGGAAGCCATATATTCAATAAGTGTTTAATATCTAGAATATGTAAAGAACTCCAACAACTCGACAACAAAATGTCAAACAACCCATTTTAAAAATGGGCAAATGACTTGGATAGCCAATAAGCACATGAAAAAAATGTTCAACATCATTAGCCATTAGGAAAATGCAAATTGACATTGTTGGTGAGAAAGTAAAATGGTACAGCTGCTGTGAAAAACTAGTTTGGTAGTTCCTCAGAAAGGTAAACATATAATTACCATATGACATGGCTATTCCACTCCTAAGTATATACCCAAAAGAATTGAAAACAGGGACTTGAACAGCTATTTGTATACCAGTGATCATAACCACATTATCCACAATAGCCAAAAGGTGGAAGCAACCCAAGTGTCCATCAACATATGAATGGATAAACAATATGTGATATATACATACAGTGGAATCTTATTTGGCCATAAAAAGGAATGAAGTTCTTATACATGCTACAAGATGAATGAACCTTGAAGACATTGTGTTGAATAAAATAAGCTGGATACAAAAGGGCAAATATTATATCATTTCACTTATACAAAATATCTAGAGACAGAAATTAGATTACAGGTTACCATGGGGAGTGGGCAGTTATTGCTGATACCGTGGGAAATGGGTGCAGAGTTTCTGTGTGAAGTGATGTAAAAATTTTGTTAATGGGTAGTGGCGATGGTAGCACAATATTGTGAATATAATTAATGTCACTGACTGAAAAATACATTTAAAATACTTAAATTAGGAAATTGTTGAGATATATATGACCACAATAAAAAATTAAAACCAAAAAAGTCATCTCAACTCATATCTCTATAACTCTCGTTGAAAATCTCAAAACAATCAAGCCTCCTGTATAATTTGTCATACACTTTTATATCTTAAAATCCATAAGTTAAATCAGGCATCGTGAAAATACACCATGAGCTCAGCTTTTTTATCCAAGTTGTGGCTGGGTATCTTTGTTACACAATCCTGAACAACTAGTCCCAAAAACACTCGGTTACATAATACTGCCCCATACCAAGTCTTCTGCCTGTTATGCATCCACAAAAATAAAAAGCCACAAATCCAGTTCCAGAAGGCCTCTAAAATAATGTAGATTATTAAAAGAGAGGCTATGAAGGGGTTTTTATCTGTGCATCATATAGAAATTATCCTAAGAATCCTCCTTGAGACATTTATTGTTCTCCCTAAGTTTCCTGTTGAAGGCAGTTATGAAAAATTCTTGCTTCCTCTGTCTTATATATTCCTCCAAGTTTACTTTCTTATCTTTGCACATAGATCCCATGGGTCCTTTTCTGTTCTGATTGCTTGTCTTGGGGCTGTACCTCTCCCTTCTTTACCCCCACCCAAACCCCATAACTCTGATAAAGAAAAATGTTAAAAATAATAAAAATAAGGAAGCCATTCTTGGTTGTGACATATTCCTAGCAAAAGATTCAGTTTAATTCAGCAATATTTATGGGTATTATGGACTGCAGTACTGGATATTATGGACTGCTTGCTTAGATTCAAACTCACTGAGAGGTTGCTCTTTGGAAGTTTTCCCACAGGCCCAGGTTTACAGCAACGAAAACTTAAATCAATCTCTTCACTTATGCTAAGCCAACTTGCCAGAAACTGATTTATGAAGCAGAATGCTGATTCATTAATGAAATGGGAGATGAATCTGGTAAGATAACAAGGATCAATCATTTGAACAGGGCACTCCCTCTTAACGAGTCAGTGAAAGAGACTAAATTTCAGAAGGATTCCTGGTTCAGGGTATTAGGGAGAAAAGAAAGGAATGTTAAGGGACATTTCCTCAAACTCAGTTAGCTCAGATAATTTGTTCCTCTCCACTCCGGGCTTTTTGCAGTCAGGGAGTCTGGCAGCTGACATTGGAGTGATGTCACCCTCTGGCAGTTCTTGCCTTTTAGCTGACTTCTGTCTCTTCTCCGGTCAGCCCTTTTCTGGCCCACCCTTTTCTTGGAACACCAATGCCCCAACAATGTTACAAAGATGTGGGTCACAGATTATCTTGCATCATTGCCATTTAATCTCCTGTGTACCCAGGACACAGTAGAGATTTGGGAAGCACCTTAAACTCATCAGCCATCCTTTATATCGGCCATCTTTTAGAGTGAGTTATTTCAACAGATGAATAATCTTGTCTGCTTCAGCTTAATGTTTATTAACATTAATTTTCAAGAGGTGACCGTTTTATCCCCATTCAATTTAGCAACTACATCCTGAGCTCCTCCAGAGCAAGAAAACTCCCCAGAGGAAACAAATGAGTGAGACAGTCCTCTACCGAAGCAGATAACAGATTTGAACAACAGCAACAACAAAAAGCACAGATAATTATACCGGAGATTTAGGAAATCATATAAGAGAGTCTGTTTCAGAAAAAGGAGGTAATCACATCCGAGTATGAGAATCAGGTATCTTTTGATCTGTACCTTTTAGAACACATAGGTTTTCCCAAGAGAGATGGGAAGGAAGCTGCTCTGTATGGTTGAAAAGATCATGATGAGCCATGGCCTGGAGAGAAAAAAGTGCTAGGCATATTCAGAGAAAAATGATGGGATGGACCCTAATTAACAACTGCAGTGAGTACATGCAAAAAGTCTTGATCAGCCAATTTTATTATTGTTTTTAGTAACCTCAAATACAAACAAACAGAACACAACTAATAAACCCTATCCCTAATTGTAACCATGCCTGATTACATTAGCCCTTGTGATTTTCTTTACTTTTCTGGGTAAATTTTGAATTTGAGAAGCCAAGACAATTAAAAGATCATTATTAAGGAAATAAGCATAACATTTTAATGATGAAATCTATTAGGCCATAGGAGCAGATGTGGCTCAAACAATTGAGCGCCTGCTTCCCACATGGGAGGTTCTGGGTTCGGTTCCCGATGCCTCCTAAAAACAAAAACAAACAACAAGCAAACAAATGAAAGAAACAATTCAGAGGAGCCAATGTGACTGACTGGTTGAGCGCCAGCTTCCCACATACGAGGTCCCGGGTTCAATCCCAAGCCTCAGTACCTTAAAAAAAAAAAATCTATTAGGCATGACTCGAACCTTTTTTCAGTAGTAACCAGTCATCAACTGCTATTCCATATTTAACCACTTGGTACTGATGGTATGTTCTTAGCAAAAGGAAACATGCAAAATTAATACAAAGACTTTAATCTCTGAACTGTTGTTATATCCACATCTGTTCTGGGGTGCCTGGCTATATGTCATTTTATAAAGCCTGGCTATTTTATGTTATGATTTCACTCAGAGTTGCTATCTTTTATGGTATTGTGTTTGCTGAGAAATCAATAGTTAATAAGAAGAGAGTTTGACAAGATTTTTTCAATTCATTATTTTTAACTAATTAAAATTATTTGACTTACTTTGTTTCATCTGTGGTATGTAAACAATGGAAAGCAATCTCTGTCTAGCTTATAGCTTTTCTGGAGTGCTTTCTCATCCTCCTTCCAAATTTTGAGTCACAAAAGATGACTTTCTGGCTTCACATAAATTGCCCCTGAAATGTTTCTATAGTTAGGGACTGCCGCCTTCCATTGATTTCCAGGAGAAAGACTCTATTCACATACTGTTCAGGCTCTTTGACTGACTTGAGCAGCTTACAACAGGGATGACAATGTGACATTATCAAAGACTTTCTTATGGCTTTTATTTTATGTTTTCGTCTAATAACACATACCTGTATAACTATGCTTAAAGGCATGGAGAAGGAGTGAACACCACTGGCTGAATTTAATCTCTAGGGACAGGGACTTTTTAAGATGAAGTAGGAAAAATGTTGACAAGGTAAGAGTCACTTTAGGAATAAATGGATCCATATGTTATATTTTTTCTTACAATTCATTCTTGGTTCAGCTAAAAGTGGAGAAATAGCAGAAGAATACAGTTCCACCTGGTCATTAGGATTGGCAAACTACCCAAGGGCAGGATTGTGGCCAGGTCTGGTTCTCAAGTCAGATGGCCACGTTTGAATCCCAACTTCCCCTTCTCACTAAGTGGACTTACTGCAAATGACTTACTTCTCTACCCTTAGATTAATTTTTTCACTTACCCAATGGAGATATTAATAATATCATCCTGGTATTTGTAGTAATGATTAAATCATGTGGCATGTTGTTTCCCTAAAGCATCTATAGTGCATATTCTATATAGAGAATAACACATATTTATTCTGTGGGGGTGTTTCTTTACCCCTTTTTCCCATTTTTTCCTTTTTTAAAGAAGTTGTGGGTTTACAGAACAATCATGCACAAAATACAGGATGCCCATATACCACCCCACCACCAACACCTTGCATTGGTTTGGGACTTTTCTTACAATTGATGAAAGCACATTTTTAAAATTGCACTATTAATTAAAGTCCATGGTTTAACTTAGGGGTCACTGTGTAGTGTGGTTCCATGGATTTTTTAAAAATGTTTATTCTGTTACCATATATACAATCTAACATTTTCCCTTTTAATCATATCCAAATATATATTTCAGTGCTGTTAATTTCATTCACAATGTTGTGCTACCATCCCCACCATCCATTGCCAAAACATTTCCATCATTCCAAATAGGAACCCTGTACATTTTAAGGCTTAACTTCCCATTCCTAATATCCACCCCATCCCCTGTCTAGATTCTCACTCTATGAGTTTCCTTATTCTAATTGTTTCAAATCAGTGAGATCATACAGTATTTGTCCTATTGTGTCTGGCTTATTTCACTCAACATGATGTCTTCAAGTTTCATCCATGTTGTTGCATGTATCAGGACTTCAGTCCTTTTTATGACTGAATAATATTCCATTGCCCTTATAGACCACATTTTGTTTATCCATTTGTTGATTGATGGACACTTGGCTTGTTTCCATCTTTTGCCAATTGTGAATAATGCTTCTGTGAACTTTGGTATGCAAATATCTGTTCGAGCCCCTGCTTTCAATTCTTTTGTGTATACCCCTTTCTAAATCTATCTTCATAAACTATAGAACATCCATAGAAACACGATTTAACCTCCCCAAAGCTATGTCCAGTGAAAAAAATAGAGAAAGAGGAATAGAGGAATTTAGAGGACTGGTATTTAAATCCTAACTGGGAAAAACAAACCACTGGACCATTAAGACACCTACTTTCACAGATAGTGAATTTCTCTCAATAAGAAGCATGTTTTCTCAGTGTGGGAGGAGATTACTTACCCTCTAATTTCTTCATGAGACAAATGGTAGGAATCTACTAGAGTTCATCTATGAAAGCATAGGTAACATGTTTATGCACATGCACACACACATAAATCCCCACATGTACACACGCACACACAATAGGAGAGGGACTGACTGATTGATACTTAAATCGTTAAATATTCTCCCTTTTTACCCAGGTCACATTCATTGAGTGGGAATTTGAGAGTAATTTTAGGGATAATTAAAGTGTCTATAATTGGCCAAGTCTCTATGTAAAGATTCTGGGGCTTCAAACCCACTCACCAGCTTTCTGATAGAAATAGTTATTTATACCAAGATCTTAGAGAGAAGATGGAGTCTTACAATGTATGGCTTTAAGAGTCCCCTTTTCACGAGGGTAACATGCAGGAACTGCAGTAGGAGTGGTGGTGGGGGGGTTAGGAACAGAGCTCTTAAATCAATAATATCTCCTTAGCTCAAATTTTTTATGTTTTCAGCTACACTTTTGAATCCCCAAATGTTAGGTATTAAATTACTTCCACAACCACCATATTATTCACCGCCTTGTGTGTTTGTTGTGGAGGATTAAAGCACATGGTACAAAATCCGCCTTATATAATTGCTCAGATAGTGATCTGAGCTATCTATTATTATTTAACTGCATCAGACAATATCTGGGTCTCTCATTAGTCCACCATCACAGTGTTATTTTCTTGCTACCTCTACCTCCTGAGAGGCAGTTTTTGATCTTTTTTGGTGTGAGAGACCCCTGGGGGTATTTGATGGAAGCTGTGTGTCTTCTCTTAAGGAAAAATGGATATACCTCCATGCAATGAACACAGCATGCACAATTTCCATACAGATTGTAGGAGGTTCACCTCGTCCATGAGTTGGCAGTCTCAGAACACCAGAACTCCGGCACTAGTTGAGAAACTGATTTTTCCTTTTTAAAAAATATATTCCAAGTGCCCTAGATTTGAGTTTAGAAAATAATGCTGGCTAACTCACACAAGCTGCTCCCTCAAATCCCTTCTCTTGGGTTTTGAGTGAGAGCCCAGAATCCCTGATGCTTTGATAATCCTTCAAATATCCTAAAAGTACGTTGAAGAGTGAGGAGACAATGTGAAGTTCATCAGCCTCTCCTGAGAGGTCATGACCACAATCCCTTGGGGCAGGATACATTTCAGAATTCAAGAGTATTTGGAATTTAGTAAGGTAAAATGGTGTATATATAACATGTATTACATACCATCCCCAAGAGCGTTCAGGAGCAGTACCCAATTATCAAACAGATTAATATTTCTTCAGCAAAACATATGGATAGTCACACTAAATGTGATAAATAGACTATAAATAGCTTCACACCACTTTCAAGGAATGTTTGGTACCAAAGGTGTTATATTACCAAAGAAGTTCAGTTTTCTGAGCTTTCAGGAATTCAGAAGTACAAATAAGGAATTGTGGATTTGTAGCTGAATTCAGGTATCCAGGGAATCCGTATCACACACACATTCCTCTCTATTTCTTCACTGCACCTGAAGTATTATAAATTGTATACGAGAAGCTGGCTCTAGATAGTCTGTAGCTTACCAATATGGATAATTTGTGAATTTGTGAGTTACAGAAACACAGATATAAGCACAAATAAATTCACGTCTGTGTATATATATGTATATTACATAATATGTATTATATATATCATTCTTCCTTTAGCAGTATTTAACAGTGCATCTCAGTTGCTCTGCTTGAGCTAATATAAATTGCTTGCCTAAACTAATACGAGCATATAAATCATGGAAGAGAGACCTGAAAACCGCAGCTGAAAATTAAAGCCTATCTCTGCGAGGACATAATTTTATGCAAAGAGAAAATGAATTGAGTACTTGGATCTGAAGCCCCTCTCAGCTTCACTTGAAATAATTTTGCCTGAAAATTGCATAACATGAATTCACCGATAAGAAAAGCAATGAGTTTTAATAAAATAAGTATGTCTAAATTTAAACTGCCATTCAGATTTCAAACAGCACAAGAGAAAGACTCCCTCATAGGTTTAAAATCTACTGAACACATGAAAGGAAATGCAAACTAATTTTAAAACAATGTAAACAAATCTCTATGTATATATCCATATTTATATCTATTGTATATTATACTGTGTTCAAGCCATTGTTAAAATAAAGTCTTATCAGTGTAAAGATCCTGAAAATTATTTGTTCTTCCCTTTCAAGGAAGATTTAACTTTTAGGTATGGAGAATGATACCTTCTTATATGTCCTTCATCTTCCATCGACCAAGAATGGATTGTACCTATTACTGGTGCTCCAGATTTGGCTTTGTGCTTTCAGGGAATCTAAGAGGAGTGCCACAGGCCCTTCCACTTGAGAAACTTGCAATTTAGTTAGAAAAGATAATACTAGGCTTATATAAATAAAAACAGCACACGTGTTTTGAGCATGATAAGGAGTCAATGCTTATCTGTTGCTTGATTCTTGATTAGCACACATTCACATTCACAGCTAGTACCTCTGAACCCTTATTTTTAAATTTAACCTCTATTCAGAATCTGGGACCACATGTGCCTTGGGGCAATAGACCAAATCTTGTCTTTCCCGTATGGTTCACTGTAACATAAGAAGAGTTGATCTAGGATCTATTGCCCTAGGTCAGTTACTCTTTTGTTCCTCTTCTAACCTTCATCTTGGACTTCTTGTCCAAAAATAACAGTGTTCCTTTCCCGTTGCTGATTGTTTAACCTGGAGCTTGGACATGGTCTGGGCACTTGGCTAATGGTCCTTGTATCTACCTACTCTTCCCTCCAGACTTTCACAACCATGAGAATGAATGCCTCCTTAAATTTTGTGTCCTAGGCACCTTGCTTGCTTCATCCTAGTCTCAGCGCTGTGGGACGTCACATTGGATCATCAACCCAGTGCTGTACGAATTCAACCATCAAAATTCAACTACAGTGATCTCACACAGAGTTGATATTTTTCACCCTAACCCCACTACCCTCCTCTGCTGCGTTTGACACTATGAATCACTTTATCTTTCCCAAAGCTCTTTCCTCTTTCAGCTGTCATGAAATAGTTACCTTCGCTCTCTGCACACCTGTACTTTGTTAACCAACCATTTGCCAATGACCTCTTGGAGCTACCCGAGGCTAGATCAACTGTCTACTTTTCTTCTCATGTTACATTCTTTCTAGGCAATCTCATTGCAGAATGGCTTTGATTACCAACTCTGAGCTGATAGCTCCCCAAACTCCACCTCCCAGATGTCTGCTCTCAACTGCCATCTTGACCTGGCAGTGCCACAAGGGTCACAAATTCAACTGTTCGTCCTCTTCCTATGTTTCCTTTCTCAGTTGGTGGCATCATCCTGTCACCTAAGTTAGAACCTTGGAATCCATCTCTCCTCCATCCCTTTCTCTTGCTCCCCCACAGCCAGTCAACCACACAGCCTTTTTTTTTTTCCTCCTAAAGGAGAAACTTCATCTTTCTCTCCAACTTTTCTGCACTTACCATGTAGGTTACGCAAGGGTTACCCAAAGCCCTCTGATAAGACCTCTGAATGTGATCTTCCCTCTTTCTCCTGAGACCAGCATAAGAAACATCTAGAAACTAATGTTATAGCATGAATTACTTTCATACAACTTTGTGTGTCATTAATTTCCATGTAAGAAAAGATTTCCTATATTGTTTTTATAAACATTTTTAAAAATTGAGATAAAGTATTGTGCTTTGAAACAATTTTTGAACAGTGTGTCTAGAAGAGCTATAGATATGACAAACATACCGAGTCCAGTTGCCATTGCTTTACACTATGAGACATTATTGGTAAAACACTGTTGCTGGAATCAAATGGATGCTTATATAAAAAAGGTTTTCAAAAATACATTAAAGTACCATTTGATACCTTCTAAAATTTAGATCTAAAAATAAAATACATTTGATGTACTTTTAATAGCTTTGGGAGTTGAATAAAAAGACATTTTCTAAATATGTGCATAAATGAGAGTATTAGTAAGGACTGGAAAAATGGTGCAAGATAGGATGGGATCCCAATATTGGTGCTGTTTATGAACTTGAGTTCTAACAAAGAAAATTGAAAAACTTGATTGACTTATGTATAATTATGATAATTAGCATGCATAATTATCAATTATGACTGATGATACCTCACAAAACTAGTAAGCATGTCATTCTGTGTCAAGTAAACCTCACAGTAGGCATTGCTTGAGAACCTTTCTAGGAAGGATGATGTGAAAAATAAGATGAGGAAAATGCATTGTTCTTATTCCAAAAGACCTTACAATTTAGTAATGTAAATAAGGTTGTATAAATAACTCTAATGCTCTATAGCATATGATACGTGTTTTACAAACCAACCACAAAGAGTTAAGGGATGTGACTTGCACAAAATCTTCTTTTTCAGACGAGTACTGTGTCAAAAGTTTCTAGGGACCCCAGGGTGGTCCCAAAGCCACTTTGTAGGCAACAATGGATGGAAATGATCTTTGGAAAATAGTTTTTCTTTAAGAGAGTAGGAAAAAAAATATCTGAGTGGCTAAAAAAGGACATTGTGCTCAAATATAGAGGAGAAAACAAGGACAAGAAATACTGTAGAGTGAAGAGACTTTGTTCCCTTTTCCTCTGCATTTTTTTAAAATTATTATTATTCTAAGAAGACTTTCTCCATATTTGAATCATCAAGGGAACTTTTAAAAATCCCTATTCTTGGGCTCCCATCCAGGAGAAATTAAATCCAAACCTCTGGGGGATAGAACTCGGGCATTGGTAGTTTTAAAAACTCCCCAGCTGATTCTAATATGCAGTCACAGTTGATAACTACTGCCACAACACAGCTAGAAGTGAGGTGCCAACTTTCAGACTTTAAGAAATAATTTGAGGGGAGTGGATGTAGCTCAAGTGGTTGAGTGCCTGCTTCCCATGTACGAGGTCCCAGGTTCGATCCCCAGTACCTCCTAATAAACAAAAACAAAGCAAACAAAGAAACGAAAAAACCAACTCTCATTGGGAAGTGGATGTAGCTCAGTAGGTGAACACCTGCTTCCCATGTACAAGGTCCTAGGTTCAATCCCCAGTACCTCCTAAAAAAAAGGATTTGAGAGGAGGGAGATATATCATCTTCAGCTAGTACCAGCCAATCCAGGGATGACTACTATACATATAGCAGCCAAAATAAGCAAGGAGGGCCTCATTTCCACATTGATAATAATGAGAGGGTTGGAGTCGATGATCTCAAAATTTATCATGTGCTGAATCATTTTGAACTGATGAAGCAGAAGAAATATAAGAAGGGAAAAAAATTTAAGTTTCCTTAGCTATTAAATCCCTGATGTGATGCTTCTTCTAGCCTGAATCTAAAATGTTCAGTCTTGGTCCACTACTAAGCATCTACTCACTGAAATGCACATTAAGTAATCTAAGCATTTGAGAAGATAGTAAGATGAATAGTCAGGTGTGAAGTCTGTGAGCGAGTGGATGATTTCAAAGGCACTTAGCTCTAGATATCAGGAAATCTGTTCTATTTTTCCTCTCTTATAAAATTCATGTGCTGTTTATTGCATGCATGGTACTTTTGGGTATGTAAAAGCACCTCTCGCTTATTCCCATTCTGAAAATGTGCCAGTTCCTTGGCGTACGAAATGGAAAGCTACAGTTGGTTATAAAAGCGTGATGGATGATTTAGGTGGCTGTATTCAGCTGTAAGCAGTAAACGCTGAGCTCGCAGAAACTACTATAGGCAAAAATGCAAGTGATTTACTAGCAATCTAAAGTACATGAGATTTGTAATGCATGAGACCCTCGGGCCCATAACTTCTCTTCAGTAATGGGAAACAATATTTTGGTGGAAAAATGACACGTTTAATTTCAATTTTGTGTTGTAAAACAAAAAGGCAGCCGAATTTTTGTTTTATTACTCCTTTTCTTTTCTTAAAGCTTCTTTGCGTCTTCTTGGAAGTACAAGTGGTTTCTTAAGACACCTTCAGAGTAGAGTGTGTAAGAAACAGTATCTATTGGTAGACATTTATTATTGGCTGCATGTTTGCACATGGTTGGAGAGACCTAAACGAGAAATCCAGAGAGCTGTGAGGGACCCATTGTATTCTGATGGACTCTCCCCAGAACCGATTCTAATGGCCCAGTGATCTTTAAGGCAGGTATGTATCCAGGTGATTACCATGGTTACACACGGAGACTGAAAACAGCCCTGGTAGCCTCAAAAAAACTTAAAATAAAAATAAGAGAAGTAATGTTCCTCACTGAACTGAGGTTTAAAAATGTAGTCACAAAAGACCAGGAGCTCAAATCCCAACTCTGTTAATGATATATAGTGCGAATGCCATAGACTTGCTGCATCTCATTGTATCAGCCTGTGAAATACCGACCTATTTTGCAATTGCAATGTGAGAGAGAAATAAATCCTTTTCCAAGGCACTTTGAAAATAGATTCTGCATTTCAGAATGAATGTTAAACAATAATAATGATGATGGAATAGCTGACACAATGCAAATTTTAAATAGAGCAGGGTACCTTTCTAATTATGGACTACGTTTTAGTCTTTGTAAGTGTAATTAGAAAGCGACCATGTTCCTTTAATTAGAAAGTTAATTAGATTGTGACCTCTTTTTCTGTCTTATTGTCATGGACTACAGGCCAGAAGCAAATTACAGATCCCCCCACCTACGTGTCTATGGCACAAAAAAAATTAGACTGGTTAAGCATAAATATGATTATAAGGGATAATGTTAGAACTTACAAGTCATATGGAGCTGCTATGGGCTATGGAATGGTTCTCCCATTAGAGAAAAGTTTATGTGGGATAAATTAAGATACTTTTCCAGATCAAGCCTATATCATAAGATCCCTAAAGTGTGTTGTTCTTCAGGATGCCTGTTTCTTTGTCCACTGGCTCTCATACTTTGGCCTGCATGCAGGAGAATCACCTCCAGGGCTTGTTAAAACACAGGTTTCTGGGCTCCACCCTTCCAGCGTCTGAATCAGTAAATCGGGGCTGGGACTTGAGAATTTGAATTACAGGTTTCCAGGTGCTGTGGCTGCTACTGAGCGGGGCCCACCCTGAGAACCAGTGCCTTAGAATAGTAATAGGTAGGCCAAACTGTGTTTGATGATCAAATACGTTTAGGAACGCCTCAGGTTGAACAAGGTGAAGCAAGTTTATTTACTGTGTGATATCTTCGAGCCTTTTATATGTCAGTATGCTTTGAGACTCTCCCAGAAGGAGGATAGAGTATGCATTGCTTCCCAAAAGATTTGGCCTCCCCACCTGTTAGAATGTCTATAATTTGCTTTAAAATACTTCAGCATTGACAGCTTAACAGGTTGGTTGTGTTAGTTTAAGCCAAACTGTCGAGGTGGCGAGTTGCCCTCACAAGTAATAATATCCACAGGTGGAACCTACAGTCACTTTGACTCTCTCTCAGGGCTAAAGCGCAGGTTTTGCTATTTCACAAGGTGAGAATCGGTTTTCCTGTAGGAAATTTGCGGTTTTAAAATTAGCGTGATCAACAGGATGTTAAAAATGAGTTTTCAAAAAGAAAAAGGAAAAAAAAAAAAGCAAAACAGAATGAGTTTTCATTGGTAAAATTAGTGATTCTCCCATATGTGTACTGGTTAAACTAGTTTAGAGGCACTTCCTGCCATTGTATGAGAAGGGTATGCAAAACCAGTAAGGCTTCATCCTTTAGCCTGAGAAATAGGAATCTAAATTTGATTCCTAATTCTGGAAGCTTCTTGCTTTCCTGGCTCCTACTAGCCTAATTAGCTGAATTCTTTCTCTAATGTTATCTCTTTGCCTCAGGTGAAATTTTCATGCAAAATGATGTTGGACCACTTTATTTATTTATTTTTTTTAAGATTTTTTTTTTCTAATTTATTTATCCCCCCCTTGCTGCTTGTGCTCTCTGTTGTCCATTTGCTGTGTGTTTTTCTGTGTCTGCTTGTCTCCCTTTGTTGTGTCATCTTGCTGTGTCAGCTCACCGTGCCATGCAGGCCGGCTTGCCTTCACCAGGAGGCCCTGGGAATCGAACCTGGGGCCTCCTATATGGTAAACGGGAGCCCAACCAATTGAGCCACAGCCGCCTCCCACTTTAAAAGGGATTTGCGACTTCACAGAGTTGACTGACTAGCTGTTTTGTTAATCATTGTCTAAAGAAGAATTTGCCCACAGATTTGCTCCCGTTACAATCTAGGAGCAACGCTCTGATGGAGACACTAACCCTTCACCACCTCTAACCGGTAGCAGAAAAGAACATAATAGTTGCCCTAATACGAGATTGCCTTAGGTCAGATTACAAAACCACTCCTGTTCCCCATTCCAATTCTTGTTTGAGTCTTTGTCTGTGAAGATTTTCGTAATACCAGTGTTCTGCAAAATAATTCACTTGGGGAAATGTTGTGTGGAGATCATTTTCAACCACACAGAACAAAGGAGGCCTATGTCACAGGAAACCAAACAGCATTAATAAACTGGTCTGTAGCATCTCCTGTGTTCTACATGAAAATGCCATGCAGAGCAAAATAGAAGCTCAAGAATCAAACAGAAGTAAACAAGTGGAGAAAGGGTAATTATTTCATGTTTACATTCCCAACAATGGTTTCCTAGGGAAATAATAACTTGGGAGAAGTAGTCAATGTGCCTGACTTAGTGGTATAAATTGGATTTTTGTCTAGGAAATAAAGGTGCTCTAGAGCAGAAGTGTTTGGCCTAAAAAGTTGTGCACATGAACAGTACTGGGATATTAAAAAGGATCCTTTGAGTCTGTTCTCATTTTGCTTCATTGAAAAAAAGGTTCTCGTAAGTATGTAATATTAATGTTGAGTGAAATTTTAAAATCTCATTGCCAATATAATTTTGAATACATAATAGATGCTCGGTAGATGCCTATATTTGCATTTGGTCATTTCTGTTCCTGAGCTATTGTAGTTTCAATTTCAGTCTATGAAATGGGTTTAGAATATAGAGAGAAAACAGGTATTTAGATAGCATGATGACTCTGACTTACAGTAGGCTTTGAATTAGTGCCATTTCAAGCCAGCATCAATGGAGCACGGTCTGCTTTTGCATTAATCAGGCTTGGGGTTCAATTGTTATCCATATCACTTGCCAGCTCAGTTCGGTCAGGAATACCCTGGAAAATTCCTTCATTTATCTGAGATTCCATTTGTTTCTCCCATTTATGACTAATAAGACTTACCTCATAGGATGACTCAGGCATTCATTCAACAAACATTGATTGTCTCCATGTGACAGGCGCTGCTCTAGGACTAGGGACACTGCAGTGAACAAGCACATTAACTTCTCTCATGGAGCCCACATCTAGTCACATAAGACAGAGAATATCACCAGCCAATATGCGGTAGAGTATCCAGGGGGGATAAGCATGAAGAAAACTCAGTCAGGATAAGTGGGAATTGGGTACGACATTTCTGATTACTGGACATTCGAGCAGACTTGAGAGAAGCGAAGCTGCTGAACAGGTAGAATGAGGTGGAGCATGTGTAAAGTACCTTGTAAAATATCTGACATGTGGTAGACATGCAGCGAATGGTAGATTCTATTATGATTACCATAAGCCACACTTATCACTGCTATTCATATCTTTTCAAAAACCTAACTCACGCCCGTGTCCCTGTCGACAAATCTGAAAAAGGAAATCCTAAATTATACAAGGCCCTCACGAACGAATAACCATTAAGGAAGGGATCAGACTTCTTGACGTCTCTGCAACAGAAGTCTGAGCTCTGACAACTGTTGTTAGACAACAACCTTATTATGATCATTGCAGCAGTTTGTGCTCCCGGGATTATTGATAAAGAAAACGTGTGTGACAGTAGAAATTACAAATAATGTCAGCCATCGGCATCAGTTACCGATTACTTTCAATGCATTAGGTAGGCAGTGTTCAGAGAACTAAGTGCTTTAGAGTCACTGTTGCTTCTAACTCTCTGAACAATCCTGAAAAGTAGGTGTTTGGGGGTTGTAAGTCACCTACCCAGGACCACCTAGACACACAGTATCAGACCTGTGATTGGAGCCAGAAGCAGCGTGAAGACAATGCCCTGGCTCTTATATCCACCACCTTCACAATGAAAAATGCATTGGCAAAAAAGGAAAACAATAACACTCTTGAAGAGGGTGGTGGTTTGGAGCTGTAGGTACTCCATTCCTGTGGGTGTGAACTCATTGTAAATAGGGGCTTTTGATGAGGCTACTTCAGTTAAGGTGTGACCCACCTCATTCAGGATGGGCCTTAATCCTATAACTGGAGTCCTTTATAAGAGAATGAAATTCAGACAGAGGGAAAGAAAGCCACAAAGGAAGTGGCCAGAAGCTGAACATTAATAGAATACAGGAGAGAAGGGAGGGACCAGGAGACCCCACCATGTATCTTGCCATGTGACAAGCTATGTACCAAGGTTTGCTGGCAGCCAGCCCCAGAACACCACAGTCTTCGGAAAGAAAGCATCTCCTTGATGATGCCTTGATTTGGACTTTCTCTTAGCCTCAAAACCATGAGCAAATAACTTCCCATTGTCTAAGCCAACCCATTGCATGGTATCTGCTTGAGCAGCCAAGGAAACTAAAACAAAGTGGTACATATTTCATTTCACATTATGGATTAAGTAACTAAACTTTTGCCCTCGGCTTTGAAACCCCAGATGTATGTGCGTTTTTTGTGTGTTTGTTTGTTTTAGTGGAAAATGTGTTTTGAATATCAAATAACATTTGAAAAGAAATGTTGGAGCAACAACACATTTGTGAAACCTGGAACTTCCTGCACATAGCAATTCTTGAGATTCTAAACACTGAGAGGGTAAACTATTTACTTTGACTTTTTAAAATAGTGCAGTCTTCCCTTAATTCCATATTACCTGTCATCTGTCTACAGTGTTGTAAGTCAAGATCATACTCCTGAATAGAACCATTCTAAGGAGTCTAAATCATCATGCAGACCTATCCAAGACTTGTGGAGATGTTATAATTTAGGTGGTGTTTGAGAAACCAAATACCTAACTAAGACAGTTTATTAGATTTTGAACTTTATCTAGTGACATGATAAGTGGCACAAATAATATAAACTGGGTTTGGAAATTATTATTCAGGGTAACCTGTGGCTGGCCATGAAAAGACAGACAAGTAGGTAGCCAACTTATTACAAAGTGAATCCCCTGTAACCTACTGTTTTTCTTTGCTAGTGAACTTTCTTAAAGCATAATCCCATCACTTTTGAAGTGAATGAATTTAGTCATTGTCTCCCAAGCTGAACTATAAAGTCACATGGAAATTTAATGTTCATTTTATTTGATTTGACCTTGAGTAACCTGGATCATAAAAAAGGCGATATAATCTCCAATTCTAAACTTTAAGCATCTTGTAACTGCTCCATCCAGTAATGATTCCCAAGGGAACTTGTGAAATTTAAAAAAGGTCAAGTTTGCCTCCTCTAATTTTATTCCCCCAGATATTTTGTCATCTCTTTCTTCCAATCAGTGCCCCTCACACTTCAGTGCACTTAGTGAATATCCCTATGGCTGGGGGAGAGACTTTCGGTAATATATCCCAGCCATCATCCGCTCTGCCTTAGGCCTCTGCTGTAGAGCTTAATACAATGCCTGGCACATAGTCAGCACTCATTTGATGTTAGTTGATTGAACCAATAACTCCATGAGTAGATCAACCACCTAACAGATAACAGAAAGTTGACCTTCAACTTTCATTTGTTTGGAGTTCAGTTCAGGGCCAAAGAAACAATTAGAAAAAAATATTGCATATAAATGTAGTAGCAAATACTTAATGGCTTACATTTCTAGAAAATATTTATATCTTACCCTGGCAGACATCAAACCAAACGAATGCATAACTGGAAATTTCGGGTTCTCACTTGAAATGGGCAGTCTCATGAGAGAAGCAGTGTGGAGAGGTAGTTCCTTTTTAGCATCCTTCTCAATATCTAGCATCCTAGAGTGCACAATATGGGTTAGATTTCTACTCAACATGTTGTAATCTCTGATTTCCCAGACACTGCCCACTCTGTTTCTTTTTTATATGTTCATCTGAAGATATGTAATTCATTTGGAAAGCACAGGATGAATACCACCTTAGGTAGAGAATGGGCAGGACAAGAGAAGCAATTGAGAGACTTAGTTTGAAATAATAATTTCTTTCCCTAAGAGTGTGTGCCTCCTAGAATTTTAAAGCAATGATTACAGTGTGACAAAACAATTTTAAATAACAAGATACATTTCCAAATTTTAAAAAAGACAGCAAACATCAGTGCCTATTATTTGATATCTTTGACATTTTAGTGTTGTGGAATGTGAAATGCTATTGCAGGTTAAGACAACAAATGACCGACATCCCCATTTCTTATTAAAGGAAGACTTCAAGAAGAGCAGGTATTGTTCTTAAGCTTCTTGGAAGAACACTAATCTGATGATGGTTAGTGTTGGCCATGACCAGAAAAATGGCAGTTACCAGAGACAGTTCTATAAGCTGGAGAGGAGCACCAGGCCAAGACTTGTGAGCCATGGGCTTCAACAGTAGCTGAAAGTCTCATCGTAGGGCTCTCACTTAGCATCAGACTCTTTCCAGCAAGAACTAGGGCAGTGGCATGAACTTCTTCCTGTAGTCTCCTCCCTATTACATAATTTGCTTGAGTACAAGAAAGGGTACTATGTAACTGCCATTCAATGGCTAACCAGGGTAAGCGCTATACATTACCTGTCAATTACAACCAACTATTTGAACTAGTTGAACTTAAAAAAAAAAAAAAAAAGGACGGAAGACCTTTCTTGGCATAGTCTGAATGAAGCTACATAGACAGGATTGGGTGATTAAGGTCAAGAGTAATGAATGGACTTCCCTGAGTACAGTAGAGGGGGCTAGCAAAAGAGTTGGAGCATCATGAATAGGGTCAAAGTAGATTATAGTGAATTGCTTTAGACTGATCATGGAATTTCAGTAAAAAGCTATTGTGCTACTGATCTTACAGAAATGAAAGAGATCATAAGAGGATACTATGAACAACTGTACACCAACAAACTAGACAATGTAGATGAAATGGAAAAATTCCTAGGAACATACAAACAACCAACACTGACCATAGAAGAAATAGAAGACCTCAACAAACCAATCACAGGTAAAGAGATTGAAACAGTCATCAAACAACTCCCCAAAATGAAAAGCCCAGGACCAGATGGTTTCACAGTTAAGTTCTACCAAGCTTTCAAAGAATATTTAACACCAATCTTACTCAAACCCTTCTCCGAAAAATTGAACAAGAGGAACACTACCAAACTCATTCTATAAAGCCAGTTTCACCCCAATACCAAAGCCAGATAAAGATATTATGAAAAAATTAAATTAAAGACCCATTTCCCTAATGAATATGGATACAAAAATCCTCAACAAAATACTTGCTAATAGAATCCTGCAACATATTAAAAGAATTATTCATCATGATCAAATGGGTTTTATACCAGGTACTCAAGGGTGGTTCAGCACAAGAAAATCAATCAGCATAATACACCACATTAATAAAGAAGAAAAAGCACATGATCCTATCGATTGACACATTTGACAAAATACAGCAGTCTTTCTTGATAAAAATACTACAAAAGATAGGAATTGAAGGAAACTTTCTCAATATGATAAAGGCCATATATGAAAAACCCACAACTAAGATTGTACTCAATGGTGAAAAACTGAAAGCTTTCCCACTGAGATCGGGAACAAGACAAGGATGCCCATTATCACCACTGTTATTTAATATAGTGCTGGAGGTTCTAGATAGAGCAGTCAGGCAAGAAAAAGAATTAAAAGGCATCCAAATCAGAAAGGAAGAAGTAAAATTTTCGTTATTCACAGATGATATGATCCTATACCTAAAAAGTCCTGAAAAATCTACAACAAAGTTGCTAAAGCTAATAAACGATTTCAGCAGAGTAGCAGGATACAAGATTAATACGCAAAAATCAGTAGTCTTTCTATACACTAGTAATGCGCAATCTGAGGAGGAAGTCAGAAAAAATTCCATTTACAATAGTGACTAAAAGAATCAAATATTTAGGAATAAACCTAACCAAGGAGGTAAAGCACTTGTATTCAGAAAAATACGGTGCATTACTAAGAGAAATTTTTAAAAAGACCTAAATAAATGGAAGAACATCCCATACTCATGAATTGGAAGACTAAATATCATTAAGATGTCAGTTCTACCCGAATTGATATACAGATTGAATGCAATCCCAATAAAAATTGCACCAGCATTTTTTAAAGAAATGGAAAACACAATTATCAGATTTATTTGGAAAGACAAGGGGCCCTGAATAGCCAGAAACATCTTAAAAATCAAGAGCAAAGTTGGAGGACTCTCACTTCCAGACTTTAAATCATATTACCATAGCTACAGTGGTAAAAACAGCATGGTACTGGCATAAACATAGACACATAGACCAATGGAACCGAATTGATGGTTGAGAAACAGACCCCCACATCTATGGTCAAGTGATTTTTGACAAGCCTGTCAAACCCACTGAGCAGGGACAGAACAGTCTATTCAACAAATGGTGCTAGGAGAACTGGATATCCATAGCCAAAAGAGAAAAAGAGGACCCCTGTCTCACACCTTGCACAAAAATTAACTCAAAATGGATCAAAGACCTAAATATAAAAGCAAGAACCATAAAGCTCCTAGAAGAAAATATAGGGAAGCATTTTCAGGACCTGGTTGGTAGGTGGTGGATTCTTAAACCTTACACCAAAAGCATGAGCAACAAAGAAAACATTGATAAATGGGACCTCCTCAAACTTTTTTGATTCTAAGGACTTCATCAAGAAGGTATAAAGGCAGCCTACTCAATGGGAGAAAATATTTGGAAAGCACGTATCCAATAAGGGTTTAATTTCCATTCTATATAAAGAGATCATACAACTAAACAATAAAAGAGCAAGCAATCCAATTAAAAAATGGGTAAAAGACTTAAATAGACATTTCTCCAAAGAGGAAATGCAAATGGCCAAAAAGCACATGAAGAAATGTTCAATATCTCTAGCTATTAGGGAAATGCAAATCAAAACGACAATGAGATATCATTTCACACCACATAGAATGGCCATTATTAAAAAAAAATAAGTAAATACTGGAGAGGATGTGAAGAAATAAGAATACTCCATCACTGTTGGTGGGATTGTAAAATAGTGCAGCCCCTGTGGAAGACAGTTTGGCATTTCCTCAGGAAGCTAAATATAGAACTGCCATATGACCTAGCAAATCCTCTACTAGGAATATATCCAGAAGAACTGAAAACTGTGATGCAAACAGACATTTGCACACCGATGTTCATAGAGGCATTATTCTCAATTGACAAAAGATGGAAACAACCCAAGTGTCCATCAAATGATGAATGAATAAACAAAATGTGGTATAGACATACAATGCAATACTATGCTGCATAAGAAGAAATGAAATTGGGACACATATGATAACATGGATGAACCTTGAAGCCATTATGATAAGTGAAATACGCCAGACATAAAAGGACAACTATTGCATGGTCTCACTAATATGAACTAAATATGAAGAATAAATGCATGGAGTTAAAACCTAGAGTATAGGTTATTAGGAGATAAGAGGAGGGTTGCAAAGACATACTGATGCTTAATGTATGTAGAAGTTTTAATTAACTTGACTGTAAACGTGTGGAAATGGATACAGTTGATGGTAACATATTATAGTGAGTAGAACTAATGCAGCTGGTTTATAAATGAGATAGTGGCTGAAAAGCGTAGTCTAGCGATGTAAATGTCAATTGAAAGAAAGCTAGAGAATAATCTAGGGACTGAATAACA
The DNA here is from genome assembly GCA_026826555.1 of Tolypeutes matacus. Taxonomy (NCBI): domain Eukaryota; kingdom Metazoa; phylum Chordata; class Mammalia; order Cingulata; family Chlamyphoridae; genus Tolypeutes; species Tolypeutes matacus. The sequence goes on from JAKSZT010054121.1 coordinate 2,549,799, forward strand.
TAGTGAACCCAGAGGTGGATGAGAATTGTGGTTAATAGTACAAATACAGGAATGTCCTTCTATGAACTAGAACAAGTGTGCATCATTATTGCAAAATGGTAAGAATGTGGAGAAGCAGGGGAAAATACAATTAATGTAGCCCCTGGACTATAGTTAACAGCAATATTGTAATATTCTTACATCATTGCCAATGATGTACTGTGTTAATAATAAGGGGTATGGAAAAAATATACCAAGTGTACACTGTAGACCATAGATAGTAGTAATAGTCTGATGATATATCTCATAATTTGTAACAAATGTTGCACAACAATGAAGTGTGTTGGTGGAGGGGTGTTGTATGGGAATTCCACACATGTGCATGATTATTTTGTAAGTTCACAACTTCTCTAATAAAAATATTTTTTTAAAATAGCTCTTGTTGGCTTTATTCACGACAACCAAAGGTTGGAAACAACCCAGGGGTCCATCAACTGATGAATGGATTATCAAATTGTGGTGTATACGCACGATGGAATATTATGCAACAGTAAGAAGAAATGAAGTCGTAAAGCATATGACAACATGGATGAACCAGGAGGACATTATGTTGAGTGAAGCAAGCCAGACACAAAAGACAAATACTGTATGAATGTGCTATTATGAACTAAATATATTATGTAAACTCATGGAATTAATAATTAGAATGTAGTTCACCAGAAAACAGAATAAGGGTAGAAAATGGAAAGCTGATGGTTAATCTGTACAGAATTGGTTAAAAGGTTGTTAATAAATATTTGGAAATGAATGGAAATGTTGAGAGCACATCATACTGTGTGTGACTAGCAGGGCTATTATATGGGAATGACAGTGGTTGAAAGGGTAAAGCCAAAGGACATTTATATTGCTAGAAGGAGAGCTAAAAAATGTAACAAGAAATTGTATAACATAGGGAAACCTCATGTAAAATACGAATATGGGTGATATTGCATATATAAGACTATTTTTACAAAATATAAATACAAATAAACTAGAAAGAAGGAAACAGAATAGCAGATATGAATGGCAGAGGAAGCATAGAGAAATTGAGAGGTGATGAGTTTTGTTTGTTTGCTTGGTTGGTTTTTGTTTTTTATTATTATTATTATTACTGGAATAATGAAAATGCTCTAAAAATGATTGGAGTGATGAATGCACATCTATGTGATTATACTGAATACCATTGATTATACTTTGGATGGATTTATGCTTTATTAATATGTATCAATAAAATTGATTTGTTAAAAGAAACTTAAAACTTTTGCACATCAAAAAAAAAAGCTATTGTGACAATAGTGTTCTAAACAAGGAGTGACTGACAAGATGACGCTACTCAGAGAAGCTGCCTTAGAAGGTGGCCAGCCAATATCAATTCTTGAAAAGGACTGATGGAAGATATTAGGCATGGACACGGCTTGGTCATAGATTGGATAATAAGAGCAAAAGATAGAGTGATGTAAAACATCATTCAGAGTCAAGGAATCTGACTGTTGCTGGAGGCAGAGAGAAGGAAGGCATGAGAAGGAGGAAAATAAGAATTCGTAAACTATTATTTTCAGTTTCTACATTGTTCTTCTGCCTGAGAATCTCCTTGCTCCCCATAGCTGGAGGCAGAGATGGCCCCACCTAGAGAATCCTCATTGAGGCTGTGAGTACCTAGCCTGCCGTGGCCCCTTCCGTTCAGTGGAAGGCTTAACATTAGTCATGAAACCTGGGTTCCAGAAGCCAGACAGATAAATCCCGAAATGTCCCAAGTCACAGCTTCCATAGGTTCCATGTGTTCCACTTCAGAGAACAGCACTTCTGCCTCCTCTCTAGACATCCTGGCTTGCAGTAGTCAGAATTCCCAGTAGACAGAATACAAAATTTGTCCATCTGGTGGGACAATGGCTCCCACACCTTGCCAGATAATGCCACTAACCCTAGTTCAGCCCATCTAGCCATTAGAAGGAAAACTTCTTTGAAAATTTAATCAGAGCAAGGAGGGTCCCATCATTTTCTGTTGTTCCTTCCATAGGCATCTGATTTTGTGATCATTTGGAATCTAGATCTTGTTCTAAGTTATTGAAGTTGACACTTTTTCCTCTTGGCCAATTCCTTCCCCTTTGGGGAACCATCAGCTGGAAGACAAACAAATAACATGCACTGAATCTTCTACCAGACAGTGAATAATGGTGCTTAAGTGTCTTCTCATCCCCTCTCAAGTTCATGAGTTATTCATTTGACCTGATTATCCGTAACGTCAGTCCAATGTGTATCCTAAACTTCCTCAGAGCAGGACATTCCTCAGAAGGAGTGTCGTCATGTCAGGTAGCTTTTCTCCGCACTAACTTATAACTATCTTGTCTTATATAAAGAAGAAGCTTTTAACAAGCGCTGGGTTATCTGTTGTCAGGAAGCACCTCATGTGTCTTGCCTGTAAATTACCTTTCACCATTTACTTTTCTGACTGAGTAACTAATTGTCAGATGCAGCTAACAATTTCTACCTTTTGCCTCAGTGAGCTGCTTCCCCAGGACTGACTCCCGTGTGTCTACACAAAGCACAGCTCAGCATTATTTGGGGCACTCAAACTAGGTCAGAATGGATTCGGGGCCTTCACGCAAAATGCTCATCTCAGCTGGAATGTCACTAACCAAATCAGAATTCTAGTTCTACCCCATACTGGCTGAGAGAGCAGAGTTTCTGATTTAAAATCAAAGGTAGGAGAAAGGATGGAAAAGGAACAATATGGAACACAAGCAGCATCCGTACTTGTTTCTGCTTCCTTTGCCTTTCTCACTAATTAAGGCAGGTAACAGAGCCCTTGGTTCAAAATTCCTGCCCAAGAGCATGGGCTTCCTTTGGTGATGTAATGTCACTGGAGGGGATGTGAGCAGCGACAGGCTAGAGGAACAGGAAGGCAAAGGAGCCCAGACTATATGAGTGACCCTAGCAGCCGCCACTCAGTACCGTTTGCTGACGTAACTCACCCAAGAGTACCCGTTAGATAAGCTCCTCTTTCTTATGTGGCATGTAATTAAGTACCAGGTGATTCTCCTTTAGCCTCTGTAGTCACCAGCAGGTATGTACTGCTTCCTTTTTGGTGTGGGTCTACTTGGTTCTCAGGTGGGTAGGAATTCCTGAAAATCCACCATCAGAGGGTTCCAACACTGATGCTTCTAGAGACTGTGCTGTTGTCGTGTCATATTAGCATTAACCAGGATGGCAATGCCAACGTGAATCATCCCTATGCCTTTCCTATCGTACAGGTCTCCTTTTCTCAAGAAAACATAGATATAGATAGTAGAGGTGAATATGGAGAGGTTACCTATTAGTGCTTGTCCCTCTGCCCTTGGAACTCCGTTAGGGCAGTCTTCTGTTCGCAAGCCCAACTGGCTCATAAAAGCAAGGCTTTTATTCTAAACTGAAACTGAAAAGGCTATTACTCTGAACTCCTAGTTCCCTACACCCACTAACTTGTTTCCAGTTGATTGTGTTTGCTCTCAAGTCCCATATGCCAGTTTCCTGGTGCTCATGTAGCCCTTTGTATTTCCTCAGTTGGGAGGATTCTTGGATTTCTGGCTGGTGAAACTTTGGCTATTCTTGTCTTATGTTCTAGTGCCTAAATGACAGTTCCCCGGTCCAAACCCTTAGCCCACTCCCACCCAGGCCGTTCATTGATCCTTCCCCCTGCCATTTTTGACAATACAATGAAGTGTTTCATAAATGTTTGTGTGTGGTGTGTTTGTGTGTGTGGAAAACTAGGATGGCTTAAAGCTCTTCTTCAAATTGAGAAAGTAGTTCTTTTTTATATGTATAGGTCTGGTCATGTTCCTGACTGGGATAAGAGTTAATGGAGTACCCTAAGACAGCTCCCCTCCTACCTCTTCTCTTCAGCTGCCGAATGTGATAATTAATGTGGGATTTCCAATTTTTCTTCCACAATTCATGCTTTGTTGATTCCATTATCAGGATTACATCAAATTAGAATACTATCCCTGGGATCTCGAAGTCAAATCTTAGTAAATCACAGTGTCAACAGAAATTGTAATATAATATAAGAGGAATGATCACTTGCCAGGGTATTTACAGATTCAAATTAAAAACAAATGCTGGAAGCGAATGTGGCTTAAGGGGTTGGGCTCCCATTTACCAGATGGGAGGCCCCAGGTTCGATTCCCGGGGCCTCCTGGTGAAGGCAAGCTGGCCCGTGTGGCATGGTGAGCTGATGGTGAGCTGGCGCAGCAAGATGACGCAACAAAGGGAGACAAGCAGACACAGAAAAACGCACGGCAAATGGACACAGTGAGCACAAGCAGCAATGGGGGGGGGGAGTAAATAACTAAAAAAAATAATAAAAATAAATCTTTAAAAAAATCCTAGAAAGTGCTTTATCAAGTATTTAATAGATTTTTTTTTTTTTTTAATGCTCATACATTTCACCTCTAGATTTATTAAATGGTAGTCTATCACTTCTTTCATAATAGGTCACAGATAATGTTTGAGCAAAACCATTTCACAAAGACTCTTCCGGAGCAAAAACAGCAAAAGAGGTCCTGAGTCAGGTGCTCCAAATATCTTATGAATACAGATTTCCACGGAAAAAAAAACTCACTTCATCATCTACTTTTGACTTAGAGTGGTCAATGTTTTCAATTAACTGGCTCATTTGATAAATACATTCTTTTCAGTTTCTTCTTTCTCTTAAAGAGCAGAATACAGTTTTTAGGTTTTTTTGTTTTGTTTTCTCTTTTAAATTGGTACAACGGCTACAACACTTACCTAACTCCCTAACCCACATTTACACATGCAGTTTTAAATCCCAAGTTCTTCTAAAATGTCCCAGGTCAAGCATCTGTTTATATGGTGTGAATGTCTTGGACAATACTGCCTCCCAGTGATGCAGTGTCAGTTCTTTTCTATCTTTATTGCTCCTTCAAAAGTCCATCTACAATTAGGATCTGTTGTACAATATCAGTGCAATATTCAGAAAACTGGAAGTTTCAGCAATGTGGGCAAATTGCCTTCTAAAAGGATACCTGGAAGGGGGCTGTATAGGTTTTTAAGGTACCACAACCACTGTGACTTTCCACTGGGCTCTGGACATGGATGAGTACTGCAGACAGAGCTGTGTCCTGAGCTATCCACTCTAGACCATCACCATCAAGTGAACTGGAGACTTCCTGCCTCAGCTTCCCCCAGGGTGCTTGTTAACAAGGTGCCTTCCTGGGCCCACTGCAGTCTTAGCAAATCAGAATCCCTGAAGGTGAATCCAGGGAAGGGAATCTGCCGTGGATGTTCCATGCACACTAAAGTTGGAGGACTGTTGTCTCTCAATGCCATTAGAAATCTAGTTTGGGTCAGTCAAGACTCTACAAGAGGCAATAACCACATGCCCATCTAAGGAAACTGTTCATTTCCATTCCTGGCCCAGAATCTGTAGATTTTGTTTGTTTACCTCCCCTTAAATCCCTTGTCCCTGGAAGAAGGACAGAAAGGAATAATTAGAGAAGTATTGAAGCAAATGATCAGATAGTATGAGTCAGGCCAGAAAGTATGAATTTGAGTACAATCTGGCACTTTTACCTCAAGGAGCAGGAGGCTGATAGAGGAAGCAGATACTGGCCAACTCCAATGCAGCCCTGGTTCTGCCCTCCCTGGCTGTGCAACTGTGTGACTTGGACAAGTTCCATTTCTTTGATGGTCAAAATGTGAATGATGCTATATAGCCTAGTGTTGTTGTGAGGAATAAATGGCTGATGTAATGTTTACACTGCAATAATAGACACATAGTAGGTATTTGTTACTTTCCTTCTTATTTTCTATCACTAATACTCTTAAGAGAGACCTTTAAACTTTGAGGGCAATCGGTTAGCAAAGTCTAACCTGCTTTTCGGCTAAGTCTGTAGGTCATAGAGAGATCCAGCTTGTTTCTTCTAGGAAGCATAGTCTTTGGTACAATTCAGGAAATGTATACCAATATACTTTATCAACCAGCAGCAATGGTAGTCTAGTGTTTGCCGACCTCTGGGAGTTCCTCCTAAAGTATCTGGGCACAGAAGTGAAGAAGACTGCTCCTACGGAGTAAGCTGCACAAAGGAGTCTTTGAGGAGGCCAGATAGGATGATAGGCTCCTCTTGTCCTTACTTTTATTTTCAGGAAGGAGAAAATAGTACAGGAGACAAGTCTGAGCAGGCCTGGAAAATGGCAGTGAAAGAGAGCAAATGGTATATAAAGAGACTAATAAAATAAATAGTGCACAGAGAAGCTAAGTAGGCTGACAAGTCAGACCCAAGTTTAGTTACATGGTAAATGATCTTCAAATTTTGACTCCTGATTCCTGAATCTGAATCCCCTATCAACAAAATACTGAATAGATGAGCCCAAATATCTTTTAGCAACCCTATGAACAGTGCAGTATACTACATAGAGTGACTCAGGAATTTAAAAGACCCCATCTCTGCCTTCTGGTGTCTTAAAGAATAGCAGGAAGCCTCAACAAATTTGGCACCAGAAACGGGTAACTCATCAGAAAAAATTAAGTTTGCATCAATGTACTTTAGCTCTGAAGAAAAGTCCCATACTTCTTGTGAAAAGTACATGTGGTTTAATTGCTCAAAAAGATTCCAGTCCACAGATTATCACAGTAAATAACTGCACACCCATCTCTTTTGCCAAGTGCAAAGCAACCTGCGCCACACACTTTGGATGCCTATCCAAATCACCACAGAGGCTTTTTATCATTTCAAGAACCAGAGCACCAGCTTTGTTCTCAGACAATGCTGGGAGGTTTCTAACACCGGTGCTATTGGTAGCACTCTTCTTTTTTGGCTTTATGTAGGCAGGGGTTTGGTTTTTGCATTGTCCTTGGTTGGTTGGTGTTATATCCTAGAAACAATTAGTCCTACAAGTCAATGCCACCGGTACAACTATGCATATATCCTTCTCTTCGAATCTCCATCTTCTTGATTGGAACTCTGTAGTGGCTGGATGTGTTGCTGCCATCTGCCTTTCATTTTTCACTTGGGCAAAATGAGTGGATACTGACTCTGATACCTGCTTTTTCTTCTGTGAGATCTCGAATGAGCCCCGGTTGTACCATTTACAGTAGGGAACAGCTTGGTGAGCACCCCGCCTTGTTTATCTTGAGGAAAGATGACAAATATATGGGCAAATTAGCATCAATGTGAACTCTTCTTGAGAAAAGTCAAAATACAAATGCAAACACAAAGTATGAATATAATAGCAGCGAGTTGTTTTAATTGCCACATTTTCAATAGCATTCCACTGAAAACAGTAATTAACAAATTATTACATTAACCTAGAAAAGTACATAATCACCATATAACCACTAAGAAGAGGTTAGCTACAGATAAATAAACAGGTGTTTTGCATGTTCACATGCACATATGCTTATCTCAGGGGTCTGATTCATTGACCCATAAAATGAATAAGGTGTCAGATAAATGGCAAGTTCTTATAGTGATAAATGTCTAATGTGAGTCCAAGTTAGATATGATTTTCCAAATTATTTAATAAAAAAATCAAAACTGTTTTAATAATTTGTGAATAAGTCTCCATGCCTTAGAGTTCTGGTTTAAGGTTAAGACCAAAACATCATAGAAAAAACCACGCAAGTGTTTTGCTAAGCCACTTTGGCTTACATTGGCATGTCAGCTCTAAGAGGACAGGCGTTTTTGCCTATTTTTGATCACCAATGTATCCCCAGTGCCTAGAACCGTGCTGGCACATTGTAGGTTATTCACAAAATAAACAAAGGAATTCTGGAAGTCTCCCTGCCAGAATCACCGTCATTGGCCAAGCCAGGTAATAGGCATGGAAATCTTTCCTGGGAAGTAATAACCATAAGAAGGCATGGCACTGAGCGCTAGTTCATGGAAGGCATGGGTTAAGGGGTATCATCTGTGCTGTCTCCTAATGGGCTCTAAAAAGCCCTAAGCTTAAACTAACTGGAAAGTTAGGACAGTCATTTCGCTAGCAGTTTCCTTGCTCGGTTGCCTTCCAGACACAACTCAGGGACCTCTTTCTCCCATCTTTCCTGCCCTTTACTTTCTTTGTTGGGCACTATTTACCGTTTAATTCTCCCCACTGTGTTTATATCCATTTAAGAGGACCATGTTTGTTCTCCCTGTAACCTCATTTTGCAGTTGGCGCAGAAGCAGAATTTGAGACATTGACATTCACAAAAATGAGACAAATTGAATTCACCCTCCCTTTCCCTGCCCTTTCTTTAGCCTTCCAGATTTTTAATGAGGACTTAGGAGACTTCAGATGCCTCTGTGGCAGTGAGGACACCCTTGAAAGAATCATCCCTGATTTTGTATTATCTACAACCATAATCCTTTTTATTAGCGAGATAATGAGGGGAGGTATTTTTCTCCTCTCTGGGTGAAAGGCAACTGTTGTTTTTCAGTCAAGTTCCATAGTATCACTTCTAAGAAATGACATTAAAGTGATTCAGTTACAGAAGAAAGTATTTGTTTGTCCTTTTGATATTTTATGAGTGCTTCAGCATGATGTTTAAAATACCATATTGTGTTGCTTATACAGTTAAACATGCACTTACCATATGACCCAGCAATCCCACTCTTGGGTATTTACCACAGAGAAATAAAAATGTTCACACAAAAACCTGTACATGAATGTTTATAGCAGCATCATTCATAATTGCCAATAACTGGAAACAGCCTAAATATCATTCATTGGGTGAATGGGTAAATAAACGGTGATGTGGCCTTACAATGGAATATTATACAGCAGTATAAAGGAACTGGCTATTTGCACACACAACAACTTGGATGAATCTCAAAGGTGTTATGCTGAGTGAAAGAATCCAGTCTCAAGAGATTGCATACTGTATGGTTCCATTTTTATGACATTCTTGAAAAGACAAAACTACATGGATGGAGAATAGATCAATAGTTATCTGCAGTTAAAGGGAGGGGGAGAATGACACTCTGAAAGGATTGTACAAGAGAGATTTGATGATGATAGAATTGTTCTGGAATTTGATCGTTGAGGTGGTTACATGAATCTTATATATGTGTTGAAATTCATAGAACTATACATCAGAAAGAAAAAAAGTCCACTTTTATGATAATTTAGTAAAATTTTGAAAAATAGAAATATTGTTCCTTATGAATCCATAAGCATAGAGAGATGCCTGGAAAGTTGTTCACTAAAATGTTATCATCTGCATAGAGTGAACAAAAACAAAATATGTTTTTTGTTATTTGGAAAAGAAGCTATTTCTCTTTTTGAAATTTTGTGAGATAAGTTAATTTTTTTGTTTAGAAATGGTGAAGGTGCTTTTTTTGAAACTCATTCTCTCATAGCTTTGGGTTAATACAAAGACTCAAGTCTTTAATAATTATTTTAGGCTGCATATTTTTGGCAGCATTAACACTATTTGTGTATGGTGAGTGTGATATTACTTCCTGCCAAGCTTGGAAACCACAGCAAAATGTGCCATAAGTGTTAATATATATATAATGGGAAGTGGATGTGGCTCAACCAGTTGGGTGCCCACCTACCACATGGCATTGGAGGTGCTGGGTGCTCCCAAGACAAGCAGATGCCACACCCGCCACAGTGAGCTAGACACCACACCCGCCATAACAAGCAGACACCTAAATGAGCAGATGCCACAAGGCAGCAGATACCACAGCCCGTGGGGAGCAGATGTGGCTCAGGCCATTGGGCACTCACCTCCCATGTGGGAGGTCACAGGTTCAGTTCCTGGTGCCTCCTGGAGAAAGCGAGCAAACAATGAGCAGACAGACGAGTGAACCATCTGGGGAGGGGGGGCGGGAATAAATTTATTAAATAAATAACTCTTTAAAATATATATATATATTTATATATATGTATATAGCACTAATATTTTCGTGCCTAAGAGCCTCACTTTGCACATGAGATTAGCCCACCATTCTCAGTTTAATTTGGTAGTATAATTTGCTTCTTCAGAGAGCTCACTTTGTTCCATTCAACTGCAAAGCTGGGAAAGTTGATGTACCTTTGATAAATTTAGAAAATTAAGTTATTACTGAAATGAAGTTTCTAAAACTTCATCCACTCACAAGTATTTTATCCATAATTTCATAATAGAATTGAAAAAAAGGCTACATTAATATTTCTCTTCTTTCCCTGAATTCATCTTCTTATGCTTTACAAATGAAAGCATGATATCACACACATGTATATATATGAGAGAAAGAGAAAGAAAGGAGCATATTCCTTTGTAGCTATGTCTTGTTGCTCTACATTTGAATTTCAGACTGTAGCTTACCTTTTCTTATATTAGAATTTCAGCAAAAGAAAATTATACAGTAATTATATACCTAAAGTAGCCTGTATAATATTTCTTTGTTCTCCCAGGGTAGGCTTCTTATTGTGTTTTGCATATGATGTAACATAAATTTGTTGGGTTTTTTATTAAGCTACATTAAAAGAAATCTTTAAAATGATCATGAAGTGTGGTCCCTGTAAAAACTATGCAAGTCAGTCTAAGCAAGAATAACAAAATGATGTGTAAGTAGAAACTGAGAGGTGAATTATTTATATTCATTTTATGACACTATCCAAATATTTCATGTTTTCTTTTTATGTCAAAAGTTAAGCTCCAGCTGGAATAAAAAAAAAATTTTTTTACTTTCTTGGTAAAATCAGTTGATTTAGCAGTTTTGTGCATGGACTGAAAGTTTCAATCAACAATTTTTTTGTTACATTTCCTTTTTTATGAGAAATTCTATGCCTAATTCTTTTTTTGCTTTGAACGTCATTGAAAAGAATAATAAAATAGCCCCAATCGTCTTTTACATTGAAATGGTTTTTAAAGAGACACAACAACCCTCTATTTTCTTGTTTAGAAGCTACCTTTATAACATGGCTAATTTTATACTGAAATCTCCTAAAATTGTGTGAACAATGTTGCCCTCTGAATCATGGTCAAAAACAGAGTCATGTGTATGACAGGGTTGAGAGATGCTTATCAACAACCATTCAAAAATAGGTATTTGTGCAAGTTCTGGTTTATTTTCCCTTATTTTCATGTAAAAGATCACCTTCCTTTCTTTTTCCCTCAGAGTATCCCCTTGTATCATTCCTTGTGTTTTTCCTTACTTCTGAGCTCCTCCACTTCTCACAGAAGGCAATACTGTACAGGTTAAAGGCCTATGAATCTGGAGAGTTCCTTGAGGAACTTCTAAAATTCAGTTCCAGTACTCATGACAGCCCACTGTCTAAGGCAGGAACAAAGGTGAAGATTAATTGATCATAAACATGGCTGAGTCCATCCAGAGAACTGTTGGAGAGTCACTAAACTGGTTGAATTCCACAAAGTCCCGAAGGGAATGTAGAATCAGAGGGAGGCTTAATTTGGAGTCATCAGCTGAGGGGAAAGGAAAGGAAACGCAAGAATATTCTGAGCATTCTGCCCCATCAAGACACAGGATGGGCTTTTGGAAGAAACTAAGAGCACTGATTTTACTACAACATGACTTTCAGCAGTTGCTTTTGCCTTTTGCTAAGATCCTTGCCATTCCTCCTTCTCTTTGGCTGTATTCTGTTCGCATTCTTGACCTCCAGAAATCTCTGGTCCATATTATTAGAGACTTAGTAATATTGATCAAAATTTAACATTAGAATGATTGATTCCTTTTTAAATATGCAAAGCAGTGATTGGGTATAAAGAGGTAGTTAGTGGCTCAGTCTTGTATTAAGAACCTGGATTATCCTAGTTCTGAAATGTCCCACATATTACACTGTAAGAGGTAGGTGATTTCATAGAAGGGAACCCTTGCAAAAGTTATTTGTGCTTTACTAATATATCAAATATATATGTAGTAGAACTGGTGGTAGCATGTTTCAATTATATAGCATTGATAATAGGTGGACTTAATTTCTTTCTCTAAGCAGTTGAAGATGCTTACCGGGAAACAGTCTGTCTATATTCATCACATTTCTTTGAAATTGAGGAACAAAATGTTACTAAGTATGTCCAGAGTCCTGCTTGTCTGAATTGGTAAGATAAGTTGCAAGAGAGACAGTTTAATGATTGTTCCACACTATGACACTCTGATTCCTTCTAACACGACAACCTTCAGACATCATTGGGAAGCACTGTATATGGTGCATAAAGAGCATAAGTTTGGAAGCTAGAATTTTGTTGTTGTTGTTTGCCCCTCCACCCCGCCATGGCTGTGAGCTAGTCTTGCATTCACATTTTGGGTCAGCTATTTTCCAGCTATGTAAACGTGGGTAATGAATTCAATTCCTCTGAGCTTCAAGTTCTTCATCCATTAAGCTGGGAGAATATTAGTACAACAAGGGTTGTGGAGAGAATAATCTACATCAGGGTTGACAAGCTCTTTTCGTAAAGGACCAGAGAGTAAATATTTTAGGCTTTGCAGGCTCTACAGTTCTGTCACAACCACTCAATAATGTTGTTGGAGCCTGAAAGCTGACTTAGTCAATATGTAAACAAATGGGCATGACTATGTTCCAATAAAACTTTATTTACAAAACAGGCTTCAAGTGGATTTGACTCACTGACTATAGTTTGTCAACCCCTGATCTACATTAGTGCTTAGCATGGTTGTAAATACTAACTTTAATTAATGTAAATTAAATTATATTAATTCTGTGACATATTTTTAATTTATGCCATCACTCAAGAATATATCACAATTATATGCATCTATATTATATATTTCAGCAATTAAAATCACTAAATCTTGGAGGATATTACCCCACTTTGAAGATTTATGCTTATGAGGAATTCTGCAGTAGAATCAGGTGATCCGATGAGAGGAAAATAATAATCAGCAAATATTTTGCCATGCTTTCAGTCACTAAGTAGATGGGGATGGTAGGAAATTGAAGCAAAAGTCAGTTTGATGATATTTTCCATAAGGTAGGGCCACATACTCATTCATTTTTCAAAATATTTATCCTTTGGCTGTCATTGCCTTACAAAATGTTGCTAAACATACATACCTAGTAGAAGCCTAATATGCTGAGCTTGTAACATTACTTTTCTGTTCTTTATCTTCCTATATAATATAATGAAACTGATTATATTCCTTGTTTTATAATGTCTGTCCTATTAGGATAGGGAAATTCATTGGCTACTGAGCACAGCCTTATGTTCGTATTCTTATCATTAGCACTGCTCTAGCTATGGGGCTGTCAGCATTTTCAGCCTAAATGCTGCTTTCAGGGGTTTGCAATTCAGTCATAAAAATTAGCTGCAGGCAGAAACTTGACATATGAAGTCCAGACCCAAGAGAACGATTTTATTACATTTTTAACAGGAAGAGGGAAGTACATTTGGCCATTATAAAAAGCATAAAAATCATTGTAGTGAACTTGCTCTGGATCCTTTTCTATTCTGGCTTAATTTAAGATTGCATTTGTACTCTGCCTCCTCCATTTTCCATGTATCCATTGGAGGAACCCTATGGACTTCCAGTGGTAGCAGACCTTACAACATGTTCCCTTAAGGATACTGTTCTATTTAATACTGGACCAAAGCAGGTTTTTGAGTCTCGATTTCTCAATGGGAAAAGGACATTTCAGCCTCTTGCTATAGCCCACTATGAATTCAAAATTTGAATCATTCTTCTGCCATAATATAGCAATACAGGGTATGCCCTGCATCAGGCTTCATGTTTTATGATTGAGCTTTAGAATGCCTTGTGTGTGCAAAAGATATTCCTTTGATTTAAGATTGAATTAAAGAAGCTTAATTAACATTTTCCAATTAAATACAGCTTTGTGAACTCAATCACATTGTACTCTGCAACACTGATGAGATTGTTCTATCTTTATTTAAAAAAACAAAATGGGTTATTGGGTTGAGAGCTGGGATGATAACCATTCCTTCCCTTCCTCACCTGTGACATTTGTTCTCAGAAACATTTTCATCCACTCATGTAATTATAGGAATTTTGTAGAACCATATTTCTCAGAAGGGTTCAAGGTTATTAAAAAATGATACCTGGTCTCACAATTGACAGGCATAGTATTCTACCCATTTAATACCTAATTCAGGGTTACCCTATTTATTTGAGATGAAAACTACTTTTTCATTCCTTTTCAGCTTCTTTTATATATGTAATACATAATGGATAACATGTATCAGATAATATATAATGTGATTACCTATTACCTCCACGTTGCTAAATTTAACAGCCAATGCTCCATGAGGAGTAGACTCAGCACTCGCTCCCTCCTCCTTGATCCTCCTTTTTTTCCCTGGCTTCCAGGACACCATACTGGTTTCCCTCCTGCCTCATCTCACTGGTCACTCCCTCTCACTCTTCCTTTGCTCCTGATTCCTTCTCTCCCTGACCTCCTAATATTGCAGTATCCCAGGGTGTAGACCTTGATCTTCTCTACTTTCTCTACTCTTATTTCACTGATGATCACAACCCATCTTATGAAGTGACTCCTAAATGTACACCCCTAGCCCTGACTTCTCTCCGAACTCGCATATCCAACTGCTTAAACATCACCACTGGAATAGACTCCCCAACCTCCACCTGTTCAAAACTGAGCTCCTGCAGACCTGTGCCACTCGATCTCAGGGGCAGGAACTGCATTCTTCAATTGCTCAGGCCAAAATCTTAGGAATCACCCTTTACCTCTCTTTTTCTATCTATCTTCACGTCTCACCTGCCAGGAAATTCTAATGGCTCTAAATTTAAAATTATCTACTCTCCAACTACTTCTTTCTTCCTCGACTGGGACTAGGATGAGGCACTATCTCGTTACTTGTCTGCTCAGAGGCTCCCCATTTCACATTGTAAGCAACAGTCCTTACAAGAAGACCCTGCCCATCTCTGATCTGACTACCTCTCTCCACCACAGCCAAGGTGGCCTCCTTACTGTTGCCCTATCATGCCAGGCTTGCTCCCTTCTTAGGACTTTTGCTCACTGGCCCTCTACCTGCAATTCTCCTGCAGAACATATCAACCTGGCTAACTCCCTCACCTCCTTCAAAACTTGTCTCAAATATCAACTTTTCAGGGAGTCCTAATTTGACCCCCTATTAAAAATTGCAGACCCATTCCCACTGCCAGCATTCCTGAGCTCTGCTTTCTTTTCCCATATCTCATCCCCTTGGAACACACTATATGATTTTTGTCCATTCCTTAACATCTGTCCCATGCATTGTTCCATCTGCCCCCATGGGATGCAAGTCCTGTGGGGACAAAAAGCTTTCCTTTGTTCTTTCACACATTACAGGAACTGAGAACAGAGGAGCAAATCAATAAACATCTGATCTGTTACATACATATATAATCAGTGATAAAAAAATTGTATAACTATATAAATTCAAGATTCATAATAGTGCAATACTGAATGATTGTTAAACATCTTTAGTGTAGGGGATGTGTTTTTTCCAAGTAATATTTGTTTCATATTATTCTTATTAACATTTAAATGATTGATTTTTACATGCTAAAAGATGGATGATAGCATTCTATTCAAAGGAATAATAGTTATATTGCCACAGAGTTCAGAAAAAAATTGCACATGAAAAATTGTGTATGCAAAGCAATTGCCTCCTCGTGATTTAGTTAATTAAATGTCCAAAAGAGATAAGCTCAGTAGTAGATTTTACTAAATGGCTCACAACTAAAGCCATTTTGTACATTGGCTGCAAAAACAAGAATTTTGGAAAAATTTTTCTCCAAAATTTTTTATGTTTTTGTTGGGTCTTCCTAAAGCATAATAATTTAATTAGCTATGCATCCTCACTAGATACAAGCAATTTGCACTCCTTTATTCCTTTTAATCTCGGGTTTATAGAACTTCCAGCTCTATGGCTGTGTTCTGCTCCATGTTCTTCTGCTTTCTCCACTCCAGAGGTTTTATTTGTTTGTTTGTTTTGTTTTGTTTTGTTTTTGTTTTAGGAGGTATCGGGGATTGAACCCAGGACCTCATACATGGGAATCAAGTGCTCAACCACTGAGCTACATTTGCTGCCCAATAAGAGTTGGTTTTTTCATTTGTTTGTTTTCAGGAGGTACCGGGGATCAAACCCAGGACGTCCTACATGGGAAGCAGGCACTCAACCACTTGAGCTACATTAGCTCCCACTCCAGAGGTTTTGATCATATCAAATTTCTCTTAATGAACATGATTCAAGGGTGAAAACCAGTAATAATTTGGGGGGGAAAGTAGAAGGTTCCCTTAGGTGTTGTTTTTAACCAAGTTAGGAGAAACGATTATGGGTACTTGTTCAGAATATCAGATTAGATCATTGAAAATCTTTCAGGATGATGGCTGTGGAGTTACTACTAAGAGCTTAAGGACAATAAAATATAATAAGTACTTTAAAGAGATAAATGTATCTAGATGGCAGCCCCTGACCCCAATAAGTATAATTTTTCTTTAGTCACCACTTCCATAATTAAATTTAGATAGAAATAAAAACAAAAGCTAGGTGCAATCTGAAGTAGACAATAGGACTAGAAACCAGAGTTAATTTGAAAATTATAGTTCCTAGTGTAATTGTGTTGTAGAATCCTATCAGGAAAATTTAAGCCATGAAATAAAATGTGTATGAAGTCCTTATGGAAACCTCATTTTATACACTTGATGTTTTGATGATTTACACTAATGATTTCACATCTTTAGTTGGACTTTAAGAAAAATTATGAAAACATGTTTCTAATTAGAGTACTTGGAATCACCTTTATGTAACCAGCCCTCCCCCCCAAAAAAATTCTGCAATGAATATTGCTGCTGCCCCATAATCTCTATTTTACTCATATATAAAAATACTTCAACATAAATAGGGAAGGAATAATTAATTCTTTAGCCATGAAGAAAATAGCCTAATCAAGTGTAGCAACTGCCATGCATAGAAACAAAAAAATTATTACAGCAAAATCGCCACAGGTTATCTCCTCAAATTATAAGAACAAGAATATTGGAAATGCTTCAAGAACATATATTTTTGCATTTTTCAACTGTTTTTCATGAAACGTTTAATGGTAAGAAATAAGTTGTACTTTGACCTAGTGTGTAACAAGCTATGGTGTTAAAGACACCTTAATAGCTGTGTTTCTTCACCTTTCCACATCGGTAAACCTAATGGTGGGGCCATTTTGAACTCTTTATGCTTATTTCAACATTAAAACTATTTTTAAAGTAATACACTATTGGTGTTTATTGTCACATAGGTGAGTTGAGTCTTTTGATTTTAGAAAATTGCGCTGATGCACACATTTCAGGACTTCAGTGATGAGGTGTCACAGTATTTTGACTCAACAGACATAACTATGAGGATACAAATAACCAGGGTTTGTTTTGGTTGTTCGATTGTTTTTGAGATAGGTCAGAATGATTTCTAAGGATTGATGCCCAAAATGATGCTAAGGGATGGAAAAGAGCAAAATTTTCAGGCTATTATTGGTGGATATTTCAATAAGTTTATCTTCTTTTTTTTTTTTTTTATTGGAAAGGAAGGAGCACAACTTTAATATTTGCAGGTAACATGATATATATATAGAGAGAGAAAGCCATGTAAAATCTACAACAAGGATACTAGAGCTTATAAACAAGCTCAACAAAGTGGCAGGATATAACATCAACATACAAAAATCAATAGTGTTTCTATCTTCTTTTGAGAGGACAAGTCACTTGTGTTCAGTGATGGATGGAAAGGGTCTCTGATCCACTGGTTAGTCTTCCTTACTATCTCAGGGAAGAATGGAAGGTCCTTATCATGAAGAAAATTTGACTGGTGGGATTTTATATTTACAACAACAGTATAATTTTGATCCCCTCAATGAACTAGTAGTGCCAAACAACTCATAATTCTCATGAAATCTTCCTCCAACACTCAATCTTCACTTTCACTGTAGTGATCTTGTCATGAGTAATAGAATCATCTGTAGTTACACCTTACATTTGTGTATAAGAGATCTCAGTTGGAGAGGGAAAGGGTAGAACTTATCAGGGTTTCTATTTGTTCTTACTGGATGTGGTTAAGATAACAATTGTTCTGATGGAGATAAACCCCCAAATCCCAAGAGCTTACTTAATACAATAGACGTTTATTTCTGAATTACATGAAGTAAAGTCCATTGGTGGCAGGGATTATTGGAGGAGTGCTGTGCTCCATGCCATCACCCATGGACCCAGGCACATGGAAGCTCTGCCACATTCAACCCATGGCTTTCAAATTCACCTGAGAGAAAGGAGTGGAAATTTGCAGGAGTGTGGGATGGGAAAACTCTGCCCAGCACCTTCTTTTTGTTAAGACATCATACGTAAGTGTAATAAACAAACCTTTAAGGTTACTTCGCATTTTGATATAAGTATTTCTAAAGGATGGAAATTAAAACCACTATTTTCTTTTTACAAAAGCTACAATTTTTACCACCATCTTGAGCTCCTTGAAAAAATCAAATGGCTAACTGTTCTCATGAGGTGTCCTTTTTGAATGATGCAGCAGCTGGGGAATTTGGGGTGGGCAGTAGGCCCGACGAAGGCCACCATACTTCAGCTCTGCCTTTTGTGATTTGGCCCTTTCAGTGTACCTATTCATCTGGCTAATTTTCCAGTCAATTTCATGCTCACTAAAAATGTGTATCTTGTTGGAAAATCCTTCAGCAGCTATTTTCCATCAAGCAATTCTTCAGAGATTTTCTCAGGGAATCATCATTTAAAATATTGAGAATCCAAGACCAATAAAACAACCAAATCATCTATTGCCTTCATAAAACCATAGGGTAAATAATAGAGGTAACCTGAGTCTAAAAACCAGTGTTTTCCAGAATATTTTTGAGCTCTTTAAAAGGTGTTCCCTTAAAAAATAAATAAATAAAAGGTGTCCCTTGATGGTGTCATTAAATAAAGGCACATTTCTGTCAGGTTTGCTAGCTCCTCTTGGCTCAAAACAGACTCTAGCATCTCTACAATGCAAGTTTTTAGCCAATTTTTCTCTTATTATAAGCAATTCACTTACAAAATTATACTCCCAAGACCAATATTTTTGTTTGCTTTCCTTTTACCAGCCAATTTTTTTATTTTTTAAATTGTAAAAAAAAAAAATTATCGTGGTTGTCTTCTAAATGTGTATAATTGATTTTTTTTTTATTTATTTTTATTGTGGGTAAAAATCAAAATTCTCACAATACATACAAACATTTGCAAAATGATATATAAATATATATGCATATATGTGTATTTGCTTACAAAAATGTTATTTATATATATATATACACACATATATTTTAAGAGGTGCTTAGATTACCCAAAATATTACACGGAACCCACTGGGATTCCCATGTTGCCCACCTCCCACACCTCCCACCACTTAAATGCCCTTGCAGTAGTGACGGTTTCATGGAGCATGATTTCAGGCTTTTGTATGTGGCAGACTCTAAATGTAGGCTCATTTACATCACCAAATTAAGACTCATATTTGAAATAAAAAACTAAGTGTAGCCTATAAACTTTAGAGTCACTGCTGCTTACCACTGATTGGAATAGTTTGGGTAACAAGTTTAATGCCTGTCACAACCGTTCACAATTTCAGATTGTTCTTTCTCATTTATCTTGCATATTTTGACTGATTTCAAACTTATACTTCAAACCGCCTATTTTTATCCATGACCCATTTCAAAATATGATACATTGCACTAACTATACAGATAGCTTTTCAAAGAGGTTCAGTACAGCCCTTTTTTGTAATGATAAGTACAAAAAGAAACAAATGTTCACGAGTAGGAACTGGTTAAATAAACTATATAATCCATGTATTATGATACTGTACAGCTATTTAAATGATAAGAGAGAGCTACTTGTACTGATATTATCTCACTTGTACTGTTTAAAGGATTTGCATGGATGTATGCATATACATCTATGTGCATAAACCACACATGTATGTATGTATGTGCATATACATGTATGTGTACATATACATATGTTTGTATATGCATAGAGTTAGCCGAGAAAGAGACCAACGAAACTGTCTATGGTTATCTCTGGGGGAGTAAAGCCAAAGCCTGGAATCTGGGAAGGATCCCTTTACTCTTTATCTTTTACCCTTCTGAACTGTTTGATTTGTTTTACAATGGCCATCTGTTTTGGCATGTCTTTGATTCTCTGTTTTAAAAAAATATGTGTATGTAAACATATATTTAGACACACATACATACATATGTGTATAGACACATACCATATATCACGGACTGTCTATCCTCAAAGAGGTTGTACTATGACTGAGGAATAAGAATGCAAATGTTGAAGATGGAGGAAGACAGCAAGGCCCAATTAACTCTGCTCACAGTGTTTGAATTCTGATTTTTATGTCCACTCTGCCACTTTATTTTCCCAATCGTGTAAGTTCATTCCCACTGTAAATTACTCAAGAGCCTAGCTTAGGACCAGCTGCCACACCACCTGAGAATTAAGGGCAGCAGCTTCTCTAATCACAGCTGGAACACTTGTAACTGGGAGCGAGGCCATAATTCAAACCGGCTGGCATCCATGGAAACTCAACACCAAAACTTAGCAATGGTTGCCAAGTGTAGTCCCAGCCCACTCCCCCTTCTTTTAATGACTCTTTCTTAACTTTGTGTAGCCAAGCTGCAGGGACTGAGGTACGGAGAGAAGTACCTTTTGAATAAGGCAATGCTCACTCTGGAATGATTAACCAAAAACCTGATTGTAACTACAATGAGGTAACAGTTCCTACTACTGCCATCAAATTCATTCTGCCAAAGGAAAAAGATGGTAAGATGATCCCAATACAATAACAGCATTTCAGTAGCCTCCAGAGAAAAGGCCTGTTTTCCAGAATCTGGATCACTAAATTATGCTATGCTATTTAGTAACTCCTTCTGCTGGGAATTCAAGGCTTTTCTTGACTTTATTTCATTTAGTCATTCTAGGATATCAAATCATAGCTTTCTCATACGAAAAGGTGCTTAGCTGCTCAATCCTTAGTGCCTGGGATACAATCACAAGGTGTTTCCATTTGCTAAAAGCTGCTGGGAGCAATATACCAGAAATGGGTTGGCTTTTATGATGGGAATTTATTAGGTTAAAAGCTTACAGTTCTGAGGCCATGAAAATGTCCAAATCAAGGTATCATCAGAGATGCTGTCTCACTGAAGGTTGGCTGCTGGAGATCCTGGACTCCTGCCATGTGGCAAGACACAATGGCAGTTTTGTGGGTCTGGGTCTCTGCCTTTTCCTCCAGGCTTACTTTCTCCCCAAGCTCAGCTGTGGGCGATCAAGCATATGGCTCATCTCTCCCCTGTCCTCCAGGCCTCATCTCTTTCAGCCTTTCGAGGGCCTCTTTCTATGCCTCTGTGCACCACTGATTCCAGCCTCTGGCCTTTGGGACCTCTCTCTCAGCCTCTCAGGGTTTCTGTCTCTGTGGCTTTTTCCTGTGTGTTTTCTGCCTCCATTTATAAAGTCCTTCATTTATAAATGACTCCAGTAAAATGATTTAAGACCCACCCTGGGCATGCAATCCATTCAAAGGCCCTTAACAGAAGTAATTTAATCAAGAGTTCTCACCTATAATAGGTTACATGCACAGGAATGGATTTGCTTTAAAGACATGGTCTTCTCAGGGGTCCACAAAAAGCTTCAAACTGTTACACAAGGCATCTGGGTCTTCAAGCCCCCATGCTTCCCCTGCCTCTCTCAAGATAGCCCAGATTCCAGCTGGGGTTGGGCATTGCTCTCACTCTAAGGGGAACCTGCCTCTAGGAGTCTTGACTAGTTTCCTTCTACCTCAGCAGATAAAACCCAGAGGTTCCCAAACCCAGCTATGCAGCTGAGTCATCAGAAAAGCTTGTTAAATAAATAGATTCTTTGTTCCTGGTCTACACTGATACAAAGCCAGATTTGAAATCTCTTCTCCCAGTTCATTGCTTCTGGGTCCCATCTGCTGGGGCCACCACTAGCACTACCTCACCTTTGGCTTCTTCTTGACAAAGAGTTCCCTATACCCCATCATGTTTAACTGGCCTTCTTAGGCAGAAGCTGCCTTCTATTCTTTTAACTCCCAGTTTCTCTCTCAAGAAATATTTGATCAAATCATTAAGAACAACATAAAATAAGCCAGCACCAATAGCATAGCAGTCCAGCCTTTGTTTTAGGCCAGACTTCCCTCTGTTCCTCTGTTCCTGAAGCAGGCCTATGCTTCCAGATTCTTCCTTGATTCTGACTGATTGCCCAGCTTACCCAAATGGCCATCATCAGGGACTCTCTGCTGAGAAGAATCTTAGTCCAAAATGGGAGGCATGGCTATTGGCCCCAGAATCTTCCTCAAAAGCTCTGAGGCTCAGGACTCTATGGGCTTCCTTAAGCAGGTCTAATTCAGAGGGATATGCTGTGATGGCACTGATGGACATGGGTTTGTGTAGCTTTTAGTAGGGGACTGCTGTCCACTAAGAACTAAATAATTTTTATATACAGAGGCCCAGACCAAAATAAAATCCTTTAAATAAGAGAGTTTTATATTATAGTTTGAGTTGCAGCACCTATGAAAATCTCCCTACATTATCTTTGAATTTCCATAGGAGGATACGATTTTTTTAAAGTAATAGAAATGATATGAGTACAATACCAATGTAATTTATCTTTAAAAACCTTAATCTGTAGTCAAGGAAGAAGTAGGGAATTTTGCATTAATCATGAGTGACTATTAATACCATCTCAAAGAGTTTTCTAGATGCAGAAAGCCTTTGTTAAATTATTATATGCATACTCCATACACTTACAGATTTAAATCATAATGTCATAATGTCCATCAGGCAAAGTTATGAATTTTTATATTGTGCTTGCCATAGTTCTTCATGGGTTCCAAATGCGTTCAAAATAATATTTTGCAAAAAAAAATAATAATATTTTGCCTTTGATTACAAACTACTTTTTATCATTTCCTGCACAAATGAGGTTTAACATAATTGCTTAGATTTGGTTTCTACTTTACCTGCCTTAGAATCTCTACACTCAGGTATACATTACTTTTTCAACATTGAGAATATGTTATTATAAGCAGATCCTGGAACTAGGACAGCATTTCATAGGTGTATGGAATTGAAGATTTTTTGTTTGTTAACTTGTTGCATTATTTGTTTTTGTATGAGCATAAAGTAAACCCTCACAGGGCAAGGAAACATATCTGGTGTTTCCTTATGGATTTAATCTCTGAAACTTTTACACTATCACTAATGATGTCCCTAGAGTCCTTGGAGCTAAAATAAGGGACTGTACAGTCCATAAATTTTTATTTAGATACAACAATTGTTCACAAATCAGTTTACAATCTAGTAAAGAGGCAAAGAGACATAATATAGGCATACTGAACTTGAAGATCTGGATTGAATTTAGAAAGAATCTGGGGGATATAGCAAGGGCTTGTTTGGTCACTTAGGAAGATGATGAGGAAATGACTGAAATACTTGAGAAAGTCTTTCTTGAGTGGGCTAGATGAAGTCAAAATTCTAAAAGACTTTCTTGCCATGGAATGGTAGGTAAATGGCAGCTCGAACCAAAGATTGGAATTGGGAAAAGAGGTGAGCAGAGGGGATGGCAAGAGAGATGTGTCTTGGGATGCTAGTCCTTTCCTGTCTGGCTTATTTCACTCAACGAGATGTCTTCAAGATTCATCCATGTTGCAGCATGCATCCGAACTTCATTCCTTTGTACAGCCAAATAATATTCCCTTTTATGTATAAACCACATTTTGTTTATCCATTCACCAGTTGATGGACACTTGGGTTGCTTCCACCTTTTGGCTAATTGTGAATAACGCCACTATGAACATCAGTGTGCAAATGTCTGTTCAAATCCCTGCTTTCAATTCTTTGGGATATATACCTAGAAGTGGGATTGCAGAGTCATCTGGTACTTAACTTTCTGAGAATTTGCCATACTGTTTTCCATAGTGGCTGCACCATTTTACATTCCCACCAACAATGTGTGAGTATTCCTATTTCCACACATCCTCAACAGCACTTATTCCCCCCCCCCTTTTTTTTTTTTGATAGTAGCCATTCTAGTGGGTCTGAAATGGTATCTCATTGTGATTTTGATTGGCATTTGCCTGATGACTAATGACTTTGAGCATCTTTTCATGTGTGTATAGGCCATTTATATATCTCTTTTGGAGAATTGTCTATTCAAGTCTTTTTCCCATTTTTTAAATTGGGTCATGTGTCTTTTTGTTGAGTTGTAGAACTTCTTTATAAATTCTGTATATTTAACCCTTATCAGATATATGGTTTTGAAATATTTTTCCCATTCTGAAGGTTCTCGTTTTACTTTCTTGATAAATCCTTTGATGCGCAAAAGTTTATGATTATGAAGTAGTCCCATTTATCTATTTTTTTTCTTTTGTTTCTTGTACTTTTAGAGTAGAAACTAAGAAACGACCACCTAACACAAGATCTTGAAGATGTTTCCCTAATGTTTTTTCTAGGAGTTTGATAGTTTTCATTCTTTTACATAGGTCATTGATCCATTCTGAGTTCATTTTTTATGTGGTATGAGTAGGAGTCCACCTTCCATCATTTTATATGGCTACCTAGTTCTCCCAGCACCATTTGTTGAAGAGACTGTTCTTTCTGCCACTGAGTGGACTTGGCACCTTTGTCAAAGATCAGTTAGCCAAAGGTGCAAGAGTCAACAATACTTTTGTAGAGTAATACAGAATGAAGAGAAACAGGACATGATCTGCTAAGTCAAGAAGCTTGGAAACATTGGCTCCGTGGAATATAACATGATTGATGTTATTAATTTTGGGGACTTTTGTTGGCATAAGACTACTTCTGTTTTATTAAGAGAGAGTTTTCAGCTTAGCATCTTGTAGGCACTCTGTTATTCAGGGCTGTATACTTTGACTCATTCATCACTATTTTTACTAGTACTAAAACCCTCCATTTAATGAGCCTTTACTCTGTGCTAATTTATAGCATGCTATTTGCTTTATATGCATTATTCATTCACTTACTCCTCATAACATACCTCAGAGGTAAATATTTTATGCCCACTTTTACAAATGAGAAAATTTAAATTTCAGCGAGGTTAAGTGATGTAACTTACTTAAGGTCAAAGAATTCACAAGTGGTAGAGTCCTATTTCAACATAGATTTAGCTGGCTCAGGGCCCGGCTCCCAACCACTACATTTATGCTTTAGAACAAGGATTGCAAATTGGTGACCTGAGGACCAAAATTCACCTGGAGACCTGCTTTGTTTAGCCAGCGTGGTGTGTTTCCAGAAAATCTGAATGTACACTTTTTACGGAGAGCACAGTTACCTGGAGTCACCATGTATGTTTGCTTTTAACTATCCTGACATTTAAGGTTGTAGCTCCTAGCTTAAGGTTGCAGGGTGAATATCCCCCCTTTCTTTATCTAAAAAATATATATGATTAACTAACACAACACATGTTTAAAGGAAGTTCCATTGTTTACGCTGAGGAATGCATACAGGAAACACTTGGGGGACATAGGACATTATTAAAGTGGCCAGTGACAGTGATTTTTCTATCTTAAAACTGCAACTTCCCAAGGATTCCTTCTTTCTCTCCTAATTTCACATCTCGCTTTCCATGAATAGACACAGCCAGAGGGATTCCCTTCTGTAATCCTCCATCCATATGCCTCTGCCAACCAATTAATTGCTCATTAATGCATCATCCTAGCTGTTAATTTGTTGACAGACACACATTTAAGAAAGAGGTGGTGAACACTGGCCCAATGGCCCTACCTACTCTGAAGCATGGGGGAAACCAGAATCACAGTGAAGTCAATGTCCATTTCTTTTCTCAGAGATGTGTTTTGAGTTACTGTGATGATTTTTCATTGATGTTCCGCTACAACTGTATTTTGCTTTTATTTTATATTTTTCTCCATTTTGGAATTGCATTGTTCATACAGAATAGTTAATATAAAACTTAGGGATAAGGAAATTTTGAGGGAACAGGGGCTATATATTTTTTTATTATTATTCATCTTTGTATTTCCCACTAGCTGGTAAACCAGTTAGTATTCAAACAATGTTTGTAAAAATATTTCATTTTCATAAAAACCTGTAATAATAAAGCTGTTAACTGGAGAAAGAATGGTTAAAATTTTAAATGAGATAACCAGTTGTTTTAATACAGAAAAGATGGGTTTTTGTTGTTTTTTTTTATCATATAGAAACAATTTTAAACCATATTTATTAATTTCCATTGAAATATTTTGGTAAAATCTCACAGATGAAATCTTAATATCCTAAATAGCTTATTTTCTTTAAACCCTTATTTTATTTTATTTTTTCAAAATTCCCAGTAGGGGGAGTGGATGTAGCTCAGTGGTTGAGTACCTCCTTCCCATGGACAAGTACCTGGGTTCAATCCCCAATTCCTCCTAAAAAAAAAATTCTCAGTAGAACAATTGTGTCTGTTTTGGCAAACAACTCTACAAAGTTTTCATTTTTATTAACTCAAATAAACAAAAAAGATAACTGAAAACAGTGTGAATTCCCCAAGTACCTTTCTGTGTGGTTATGACTGATATATGAGTAATTAACAATTTTTTTCTGGCTCTAAGTTTCCTTCATTTCATTTCTTGGTTCTTATTTTTTTAATTAGAGAAGTTGTAGGTTTACAGAACAGACATACAAAAAATACGGAATTCCCATGTACCACCCTATTATTAACATGTTGCATTGCTGTGATATATGTGTTATAGTTGATGAAAGCACATTTTTATAATAGTACTGTTAACTATAATCCATGGTTTATCTTATCTTAAGGATCACTGTGTAGTGCAGTCCATGGATTTTTTAAAATTCTATTACCATATATTCAAGCTACCCCATCTCCTTTTAACAACATTTAGATATATATTTCATTGCTGTTAATTACATTCACAATGTTGTTCTACCATCAACACTATCCATTACCAAAACATTTCCCTCATTCCAATAAGAACCCTGTACATTTTAAGGCTTAACTCTCTATTCCCTATCCCCACCCTGTCCACTTATAATCTATATTCTAGAGTCGGACTAGATTTGCATATTCTAATTATTTCATATCAGTGAGATCCTACAATATTTGTTCTTCTATGTCTGGCTAATTTCATTCAACACAATGTCTTCAAGGTTCATCCATGTTGTGCATGTATCAGAACTTCATTCCTTTTTATGGCTGAATAATAGTCCATTGTATGTATATACCACATGTTGTTTATCGATTCATCAGTTAATGGACAGTTGGGTTGCTTCCATCTGTTTGCAATTGTGAATAAGGCCACTCTGAACATTGGTTTACAAATATCTGTTTAATTCCCTGCTTTCAATTCTTTTGAGTATATACCTAGAAGTAAGATTACAGGGTCATATGGTAATTCTATACTTAACTTTCTGAGGAACCACAAACTGTCTTCCACAGTGGCTGCACCATTCTACATTGCCACCATCAATGAATGAGTGTTCCTATGTCTCTAAATCCTCTCCAATGCTTGCAATTTTCTGTTTTTTCAATAGTAGCCATTCTACTGAGTGTGAAATGGTATCTCATTACAGTTTTGTTTTGTGTTTCCTTGATGGCTAATGATGTTGAACATCTTTTCATGTGCTATTTTGCCCTTTGTATATATTCTTTGGAGAGATGTCTGTTCAAGTCTTTCGCCTATTGGGTTTTTGTCTTTTTTTTTTTTCCTAAGTTGAAGGATTTCTTTATATATTCTGGATATTAAACCTTTATCATATATATTGTTCCCAAATACTTCCTCCCATTGTGTAGGTTGTCATTTTACTTTCATGATATAGTCCTTAGAGGCACAAAATTTTTTATTTTTATGAGTTCCCATATATCTAGTTTTTCTTTTGTTGCTTGTACTTTGGGTGTAAAGTCTAAGAAACAATTGCCTGACACAAGGTACTGAAGATACTTCCCTATGCTTTCTTCTAGGAGTTGGGTAGTTCTGGCTCATATATTTAAGTCTTTGATCCATTTTGAGTTGATTTTTGTCTAAGGTGTGAGGTAATAATGGTCTTCCTTCATTCTTTTGCAAATGGAGATCCGATTTTCACAGCACCATTTGTTGAAGAGACTATTCTTTCCCAATTGAGTGGCATTTGCCCCTTTGTCAAAAATTAGTTGGCCCTAAGTTGAGGGTTGATTTCTGTGTTCTAAATTCTATTTCATTGGTCTACATGTCTGTCCTTGAACCAGAACCGTGCTGTTTTGATTACTGTGGCTTTGTAATAAGTTTTAAGATCAGGAAGTGGAAATCCTCCAACTTTGTTCTTCTTTTTCAAGTTGCCTTTGGCTATTCGGGACCCTTTACCCTTCCATATAAATTTGATGATTGGCTTTTCCATTTCTGCAAAGAAGGTTGTTGGAATTTTGATGGGGATTGCATTGTATCTGTAAATTGCTTTGTGTAGAATTGACATCTTAACAATATTTAGCCTTCCAATTCATAAAGGGAATGTCCATGAATTTACTTAGGTCTTCTTTGATTTCTCTTATCAATGTTTTATAGTTTTCTGTGTACACGTCTTTTACATCCTTGGTTAGGTTTATCCCTAGATATTTGATTCTTTTAGTTGTTATTATAAATGGATTTTTTCTTGATTTCTATGTCTGACTGTTCATTGCCTGTGTTTAGAAACACTGCTGATTTTGGGGTGTTGATCTTATACACCACCACTTTCCTGAATTCGTTTATTTGTTCTAGGAGCTTTGTTGTGGATTTTTCAAGATTTTCTAAATAGAGGATCATGTCATCTAGTAGTAATACCTTTTTTTCTTTTTTTCTTTTTTAGGAGGCACTGGGGATTGAACCCAGGACCTCATTCATGGGAAGCAGACACTCAACCACTGAGCTACATCTGCTCCCCAATGTCATCTAAAAATAGGGAAAGTTTTACTTCTTCCTTTCTAATCTGAATGCCTTTTATTTCTTTTTCTTGTCTAATTGCTCTAGCTAGAACTTTCAGTACAATGTTGAATAGCAGTGGTGGCATTAGGCATCCTTATCTTATTCATGATCTTAGAGGGAAAGCTTAACCATGTTGAGGAAGTTTCCTTCTATTCCTAGTTTTCTAAGTGTTTTTTTATCAATAAGGGGTGCTAGATTTTGCCAAATGTCTTTTCTGCATCAATTGAGATGATCATATGTTTTCTGTATCTCTGTTCTGTTAATGTGGTATATTACATTAATTGATTTTTTTTTTATGTTGAACCACCCTTGCATACCAGGGATAAATCCCATTTGATCATGGTACATAATTCTTTTAATGTACTGCTGGGTTCAGTTTACTAGTATTTTTGTTGAGGATTTTTGCATCGACATTCACAAAAGATATTGGTCTGTAATTTTCTTTTCTTGTTGCAGCTTTATCTGGCTTTGTGATGAAAGTTATGTTGGCTTTATAGAATGAATTAGGGAATGTTCTCCCCTCTTCAATTTTTTTGGAAGAGATTGAGCAGAAGTGGTGTTAATTCTTCTTGGAATGTTTGGTAAAATTCCCCTGTGAAGCCATCTGGTCCAGTCTAATCTTTATTTCTTTCCTTCTGCTTGCTCTGGGTTTAGTTTGCTCTTCTTATTCTAGTTCTTCTAGTTTTGAGGCTAGGTCTCTGATTTGAAATCTTTCTCCTTTTTTAATGTAAGCACTGAGCGCTATTAATTTCCCTCTCAGCGATGCCTTTTCTGCATCACATAAGTCCTGGTATGTTGTATTTTCATTTTCATTCACCTCAAAATATTTCCTAATTTCTTTTGATTTCCTCTTTAGCCCATTGGTTGTTTAAAAGTACATTGTTGGGAAACGGATGTGGCTCAAAAGGTTCGGCGTCCGTCTACCATATGGAGAGACTGGGGTTCGATCCCCGGTACCTCCCGGTAAAAAAAAAACAATAAATAAATAAATAAATAAATAAATATCTCTTAAAAAAAAAAAGTACATTGTTTAATTTCCACATATTTGTGAATTTTCCATTTCTTGATTTTCTTGAGTGTCAACCCTCCTATCAGTAAGGCCCATCCAAGGGAAATGCAAAGCGCATGGTCCTCCCTGTCTTTTCTGGGCCCGTGTCTTGTCCTGAACTTGTGCTTTTTAGTTGCTTTGGAGTTCCCCTGTTTACAGGAGTTTGAATTCCTCCTCTATTTCCCAGGAGACAGTCCTTCTCCATCTCCCAGGTATTTAAAGTAGGTAAGCCTTTACCCCAGGCCTTCTGCCTCAATATTTCTTATACTACTTTACTTGTCTCAAGCTGCTTTCACCTGGAGGGCAAATTCTGGGAGGAGGGGCATGCTGGAGAGGAGTTTCCCAGGTCAGTCTTTCCAGCCACAACAAGGCCAGGGACCCAGGAAGGGAGCACAGAACAGTTCCAAACTGCCCTGGGGAAGGCATCAGTATGCCACCAGGAGCTTCCTCATGGCTCCCCAAAGCTGTACTTTCTTGACCTGCCCAGCAAATGCAGCCCTTCAGCTGTTCCCCACAGCTCTGAGGAAGCATAGCATCTTTACATCTCCTCAGCTGCCTCAGAGCCAGGCCCCCAGCACTCCAATGTCACTAATCAAAAGCAGTGATC
The DNA here is from genome assembly GCA_026826555.1 of Tolypeutes matacus. Classification (NCBI taxonomy): domain Eukaryota; kingdom Metazoa; phylum Chordata; class Mammalia; order Cingulata; family Chlamyphoridae; genus Tolypeutes; species Tolypeutes matacus. The sequence continues at coordinate 2,580,402 of JAKSZT010054121.1, forward strand.
AGGAAATGGATGTGGGTCAAGTGGTTGGACATCTGTCTAGCATATGGGAGGACCCAGGTTCAATCCCCGGGACCTCCTGGTAAAAAAAAAAAAAAAGGCAAGCCAGCAAGCCAGGCCGCACAACAAGCTAGGCCCACACTGTGAGCCACACAGCAAATTGATGACGCAACAAAAGAGAGGTGCAAGGGAGAGTCAAGGCAAGACGCGCCAGAAACCAGGAACTGAGGTGGCACAAGTCACAGGGTGCCTCTCTCCCACATCAGAGGTCCCTAGGATCAAATCCTGGTGAAGCCTAGAGGAGAAAAATGAGAAGAGAAGGCAAGAAACAGACACAGAAGACCACCCAGCAAATGGCCACAGACAGCAAGTGGTGGCGGTGGGGGGGAGGGGCAACTCATAGAACTGTACACCAAAAAGAAAAAGGGAAGTGGATTTTATGTCCCTTTCTTTCACCAGTGAGGTAGCCAGGGGCCGGACTCCATGGTGGCCTGCCATGCAAGTAAGGGATGGGCATCAGTAACCACCATGTGGAGAGAGCAGTTTACTAATATTTTCTGTAATTTACCAGCCTCTTCCTCCTGCTCTTCCCTGGATGCTGTGCAGTGTTCTACTGGACTCAAGTTTTAAAAATAGTTGTTTCAGACAGTTCCTGCTTATTTAATAGTTGTTCTGCTAGAGGGACTGGAATCTGTAGCTTCCTACTCTGTCACCTTCCCACAGTCCCATAATTAACATTTTATAGTTTCCTATTTTAACCAGATCATGGATTCCTAACCCAGTATTCTTGGGTCTATGAATGAATACCAAAGGGGCTGAAAATTTTATGTACATAAAATGTTTTCATTTGCAGTTGGGGGGGGGGGCAAGATCCCTATCTTTCATCAGCTCTTTGAAAGTGTCCATAACTCCAAAATTTTTAAGGCTGACTTGGATGAAGGCAATTAGAGGTGACTGGGATAATGCTTGATCATCAAAATGTCCCTTTCACATAATTTGAATGAACTCTTGAGTGTGAATGAATTAGGATGCTGCTTTTCACTCTCAGCATTTAATAATGGAGAAATCTCTTTACTGTGTATGTTTGTTTATCCATTCATTTTCCAGTAAGCATTTATTGTATGCCTTCTGCATGCTGGATATTGTTCACCAAGATAGGGAAGTCAGAAGGATGAGCAATTTTGGAAGAAAGATGATAAATTCAAACTGCTGTCAAGTTGAATGTGAGATATTTGTGGGATATTGAAGTGGAGATTCCCAGGCAGGAGAGAGGCCCAGGCCAAAGACTAAGATTTGGGAGTCAGTAAAATATGAATAATAAATTTTTTAACGTCATTGATATATCTATGCATACATAGTAAGAAAAAAGGATTAAGGAAAGGATATTGGGAATGCCAGCATTTCCTAGGTGCATGGAGGAAGTGCCTTCCAAAGAGACTGGAAAGTGGTTGAAATAAAACCAAGAGAAATAAGAGTCCCAAAGTGAGGAGGGATAAAACACACTAAAAGATGTAGCAAGATCAATTAAAATAAAGTAAAGTAAAATGAAGACATAACCACCCACACTGGGAATCAGTTTCAGTGGAGTGCGGTCAGTAGGAGCCAGATTGCAATGAGTAAGTGAGGAATGAAACATTATTGATGCTTTATGTTTAGGGAAAGTACTGGATGATAAAGCAGGATAGGAGTTCTTTATTTAGTACCTGACATATAATGTTTTATGGATATCAAATCAATGGCTTTATCTTGTAAATAATGAAACAATTATCCTCCTAATCTCAGCAAACAACCTATTGAGGGAATTGGATACTTAACTGGGGAAGAAAAAGTGGTAAATTTGGCATGTCATATGTATCAGTCAGAGTTCAACCTGAGAAGCAGAACCAGTAAGAGATTGATTTATGCTATTGTGGAGAATGGCTAAGCAGTCTCCACAAAGCTGTCTGCATGTAATGCTGAAGCCTGAAACCTTCAGGCAGGCAGTCAGGAAGGAGAGATCATGAACAAGCTGGAACTACACAAGGATAAACTGAAACCTATGTCCGTTTTTGTTGCCTCTGGACTTGGCAGCAAGAATGAGCAGGATCTTTCCCCAGGGAGCTGAACACACACACACACACACACACACACCTGGCTCAGGAGTAAGAGACACTGAAGGAAGGTCCAGGGGCAAAAGAGAGTGATTACAGTCCCAACTGCTGCTTCATGTCAAGGAGGTGAGTCATCAACAATGACTGTGTGTGCGCACGCATATGTGTGTGCGTGTGCATGCTACAAATTGCCTACTGCCTCCTTTCCACTCTCTAACTAGTGTGAGAGAATCTCTTTTGTAGCCTACCCTAACCAGACACATACAAGAAAAGGGAATTCTGAGAAATGTAGTTCAGCCAGCCAAGTGGGAACATTGCAAAACCATCACAATATTCACTCTCAGAGATGGCAAGCCTCAGTGGGTGCTAGAGTGAAGGGTCTAGGTAGTTACTGTGCTTCATGAAAGTACTAGTACTTGGTGGATAGATGAAGAAAGTAATGCAGAAATCAAAGAGGTGTGGCAACAAAGATCGGCATGTTTATCCTTACAGTTGTTCCAAGGGCAATGCCTACATTTATGTATACTTTAGACAAGGAGATTAGGAAATACTGAATTTATCCTTCCTTTGACCTTCCATCCCAAATAACCATTCCTACTATTGAGAGGAAATGTCCATGTTCCACTATTTTTTCAAGCAATATTTTTCTAAGATAAAGTACAGTAAGACTAGAAGTCTCTCTGACAATTTTCTGAGAAAAATTGGAGAAATGAGAGTGACAGTCTTAGCTTAAAGGATAAAACATAAATACTGATCATACCTATTCAATGGCTCCCCTAAAAGAGAAAGTGTTGATACAGTGTGTAACCTTATTCATTATTATGCAAACACTATAAATGGAAGGGGTTCCTTGATATGATCTTTAGTACCAAATCTCAGTTTTTGGAGTAAAATGTCAATGGAAAGAAGGAAACTAGTCTAAAATCAAACACAGATTCAACAAAGCTGATTTAAAAGTTTCATTTGTGTTGGGGAAAACCACAGTTCCTAACTATGGCTGAGAAAGATGTTTCTTCTCATACTTGCTTAAATTCTGTTATTCTGTTAATGCTGGGCTCCCAAAGAGAATTGCTAATCTATAGTTTACAAAACTATGCTTTTCTCAGCACATTTGGAGACACAGAGCTGGTCTCAAATGAGGAAAGAGTTGTTTCTCTAACAGCATGCCCCCTTCTGTGACTACAGATTTTGGAGAAAAGAAGTACATGGAAGAAGGTGATGCGTGATGTGCTGTACTAACTTGAAGTAGAATGTATGGTGACATTTTAAATCTATAAGATTTTTTTCCTAATTTTAAATTTTCCTAAATTATAAAAGTAATATAATAATAATTTCATGTCTGACAAGACTTTCTTTCAAACATGAGATAAAGATTAAGACATATCCAGATAAAAGCTGAGGGACTTCATCACTATCAGACCTACCCTACATGCAATGCTAAAGAGAAATTTTCAAACTGAAAGGAAAGGACACCAGACAGTGGGTTGAAGCAGCATAAAGAAATAAAAATCTCTGGTAAAAGTAACCACATGAGTCATTATAAATGCCAATGCTGTTATAGTGTTTGATTTTGTATGTAAATCCAGTTTTTACTTTGTACAGGTTTTAAAATGCAAACTCATAAAAAAGTAATGATAAATCTATGGTTTTGGACATACAATGTCTAAAGATAAAATCATTAACAATTACAACAAAAAGATGGGGGGACAGAAGGGTATAGGAAAAGTGTATATGTATGCTACCAAATTGAGGTTGGTGTCAAATCCAAGATGATTGTTATAAATTTAGGATGTTAAATTTAAGCTACATAGTAACCACAAAGAAAATATATGAAAAATATTTACAGTTGAATATGAGACGTACTAAAAATGGTACACTTCAAAAAAATCGAATAAATATGAAAATAGGCATTAACAGATGAAAAATTGAGGGACAAAAAAAGTATAAGGCTTACAAAGACCAAATAGCAAAATGGCAGAAAAGAAGTCCTCCATTATCAGGTGTTACTTTAATAGTAAATGGAATAAATTCTCCAGTCAAAAGTCAGATATTGGCAGAATGAATGAAAAAGCATGAGCCAACTATTTGCTGATTACAAGAGACTCACCATAAATTCAAAGACACGTGTAAGTTGAAAATGACAGGATGGAAAAAGATATACCATACAAGTAGTAACCAAAAGAGAGCTGGAGTAGCTGTACTAATACCCGATAAAATAGACTTTAAGTCAAAAACAGTTCTGAGGGGAAAAGAGGGTCAATACTGATAAAGTGGTCAATCCAACAAGACATGACACTTATGAATATATTTGCACCTAACAGCAGAACCCCAAAATAGATGAAGCAAATACTGAAAGATTTAGAGGGAAAAATGGATGATTCTACATTAAAAGTAGGAGACTTTGATATATAACATTCAACAATGGATAGAACATCTAGACAGAAGATCGATAATGTAATTGAAGACTTGAATAATATTATAAACTATCTAGACTTAATGGACATATATAGAATACTTCACCCAGCTGTAGCAGAATACACATTCTTCTCTAATACGCATGTATCACTCTCCAGGATAGACTATATGTTAAGTCAAAAAAACAAAATTCAATAAATTTAAAAAATTGAAATCATACAATTTATCTTCTCCAACCACAATGGAATGAAGCTATAGATCAATAACAGGGAAAGCTGGAAAATTCACAATTATGTCAAAATTAACACACTCTTAAACAACCAATGTGCCAAAGAAGAAATAACAAGAAAAATTAGGAAATATCTTTTTTAAAATAAATTGTTTTATTAGAGAAGTTGTGGGTTTATAGAACAATCATGCATAAAAGAAATATCTCAAGGCAAATGAAAACAAAAATAAAATATATGAAAACTACTAAGCTACATCTGCTTACCTGGATTAGGTTTTAAGAACATGGGGTATCATTTTTTGAATGTCCCAATCTGCTAATTATATTTTATATTGTTTTGTTTTTTGTTTGATTATTTGTTTTTTTTCCTTCTCCTTTCTTTTTTTTTTTCCCCTGAGTTTCCTTATGTTTGTCTCTTGCATGTAAGCTTATCATACTTGTTTCTTTTTCCTAGTAAGTGTATTTGATTATTTTATGAACTACATGTTCATGGAAGATTTGGATCACAGAAGGGTTACAATGGGTACTGCAGGGGATTATTGGTGGGGGGTGTCTGGGAGAGGGGTTTCATGGGAATTAGTTCTTCCGAATATACATGAAAGATATACAAAATCGTTCAAAAGATCAAAAGATGGGGCATGGTCACGATGGGTGGACAATCACACAATAAATGAGGGAATCTGAATTCCTAGCCTGGAGAGCTCTGCCACAGTCTCCAAGGGAGCAGTAATAGTCCTCTGAGTGCAGGGACAGTGTCTGTCAAAAGAGGACGACCCACTGATGTGTTCTTTTTATTGATGACTACCCTTGTGAGGCTTTGCTCTTGTAACTGAGACTTAGCCTACAGTTGTGGGGTGCCTAAGAGTTGCCACCTGGGAGCCTCCTTGTTGCTCAAATGTGGCCTCTCTCTAAGCCAAACTCAGCATATGATTGCATTACCTTCCCCCCAACGAGGGACATGACTCCCAGGGATGAGCCTCCCTGGCAACGAGGGATTAATACCAAGTGCCAACTGGCAACACAACTGGAAAAAGACCTTGAATTAAAGGGGGAAATGGTAAAGACAAATGAGTTCAAGTGGCTAAGAGACTTCAAAGAGAGTCAGGAGGTCATCCCAGAGGTAACTCTTACGCACACCTCAGTAGGAGCCCATAGAACATCTAAGTGCCTATCACCCCACACAGAGGGGCTCCTGAGAGCTCTGGAGACACCCAGGTCCTATATAAGTGGGGATAGACCCGAGACTGATGCCTTATCAGTGGGCTCTATTTTGGAATCTGTGCTCCTGAGAGTGACAGAATTGGACTCAAATAAGTCCTCCCTGCACATGGTTCATCAGTCCCTTCTATTCAAACCTATATGTGATGCTGAAGTTTTAGGTATACTTCCAGAGACTGGAGCCTCTGGCCTACCTATGTGCCAGGTGTGCATGGAATCTCGGTGGAGCTGCAACTCCTACCCTACAGCTCAATGGACTCATCCAAGTCACCTGGTGAGGAGACAACGATGGGCAATGGCCATCCCAGGGAATGGAGAGGGCCTGCATCTGCAGGCAGGATCATCCCACCCACCATATCCATGGGATATAAGCCCTCTCTCACTTGGAGGTGGAGTGGACATCACCATCCCAGTCCCCTCAGGATTAGGGGAAGAACTATGGACTAGAATGGACTTGATGGTATTCTGTTGTTCACATATGGTGATTCTAGCAATGGAAGAAATTATAACAATGAGGTGAAGCCAGTGGCCACAAGACACTTTTGGGGCAGGGAGGGGACGAGCAGTTGAAATACAGAGGCTTTTTTGGGATTTGGAGGTTGTCCTGAGTATCTTTGTGGCAACAGATGTAGGCCATTTTAAATCAGCACACACCACTCAGAACTGTGTGGGAGAGAGTGTGGTCTACGGTGTGAACTGTGGTCTATGGTTGGTGGCAAGGCCCCAGGATGTGTAAGTCCATTGAGGGTGGTGGGCCACACTTGTGGGAGATGTTTGTGTGGGATGTGGTGGGAGGTATGGGAGGTGGGCAACATGGGAATCCCAGTGGGTTCCGTGTAATATTTTGGGTATCTAAGCACCTCTTAAAATATATTTATATATATACATAAATAACATTTTGTAAGCAAATGCACATATATGCATATATATTTATATATCATTTTGCAAATGTTGGTATGTATTGTGAAAATTTTGATTTTTACCCACAATAAAAAAAAAAAAAAAAAAAGAACATGGGGTATGTAGATGAAGCTACGACAAGTAATTTAAAAGAATTATATACCATGACCAAGTGGGATTATCCCAGGTATGCAAAGGTGGTTCAACATAAGAAAATCAATTAATGTAATACACTACATTAATAGAACAAAGGGGGAAGAAAACACTTGGCCTTTCCATTGTTGCAGAAAGGCATCTAACAAAATCCAGCACTCCTTCTTGATGAAAACACTTAGACAACCAGGAATAGAAGGAAACATCCTCAACATGATAAAGGGCGTATATGAAAAACCCAGAACTAACATCATACTCATTGGTGAAAGCCTGAACACTTTCCCTCTAGGATCATGAATAAGGCAAGGATGCCTGTCACCACTGTTATTCAGCATTGTTCTGGAAGACCTAGCCAGAGCAATTAGGCAAGAAAAAGAAATAAAAGGCATCCAAATTGGAAAGGAAGACATAAAACTTTCCCTATTTGTAGGTAACATGATCCTCTACACAGAAAATGCTGGAAAAACTACACAACCACTACTACAGCTAATAAAGGATCCAGAAAAGTACAGACACAGGATGAACATGCAAAAATCAGCAGTATTTCTTTACATTAGTAATGAATAATATGAAAAATAATATTTAAAATTCCATTTACAATAGCAACTAAATGAATCAAATAACTAGGAATAAATTTAATTTAACCAAGGATGCTGTAAATGGAAAATTACAAAAGAGTGCTAAAAGAAATCAAAGAAGACCTAAATAAATGGAAGGCCATTCTGTGTTCATTTATCAGAAAACTAAATACTTTTAAGATGTCAGTTCTATGCAAAGTGATTTACAGATTCAATGCAACACCAATCAAAGTTCCAACAACCTTTGCATGACAGAAAAGCCAGCCATCAAATTTATATGAAAGGGTAAGAGGCCCCAAATAGCCATAGCCATCTTGAAAGAGGAGAAGGAATTTGGAGTATTCACACTTCCCAATTTTAAAAATTATTATAAAGCCACAAATCAAAACTCATTGGACTAGCATTAGGACAGACATATAGACCAATTAAATAGAATTGAGAGTTCGAGAATAAACCCTCACATCTATGGACAATTGTTTGGACAGGAGTGCCAAGTCCATTCAGTTGGGAAAGAATAGTTTCAACAAAAGGTGCTGGAAAAACCAGATATCTACATGCAAAAGAATGAAGGTGGACTCCCTACCTCACACCATATACAAAAAGTAACTCAAAATGGATCAAGGACCTGAATATCAGAACCCAAACTATAAAACTCCTAGGAGAGAATATAGAGAAGCATCTTCAGGACTTTGTGTTAGGCAATGGCCTCTTAGATTTTACAACAAACGCATGAGCAAAAAAAGACAAAAAGTAGATAAATGGGATTTTATCCAAATTTTTAAAATTTTTGGTATCAAAAGATGTCATCAGGAAAGTAAAATGAGAGCCTGCAGAATGGGTGAAAATATTTGGAAACCACATATCTGATAAGGGTTTAATATCCAGAATTATGTAAAAAAAAAAACCTACAACTCAACAAGAAAAAGTCAAACAACCCAATGAAAAAATCAGCAAAAAATTTAAATAGACATTTCCCCAAAGAAGGTATACAAATGGCCAAAATGCACATGAAAAGATCCTCAACACCAATAGCCATTTGGAAAATGCAAATCAAAACCACAATGCAATACCATTTCACACCCACTAGAATGACTACTATTAAAGAGACAGAAAATTACAAGTGATGGAGAGGATGTGGAGAAATAGGAATACTCATTCATTGCCAGTGGTAATGTAAAATGGTGCAGCCACAGTGGAAGTGTTTGACAATCCCTTAGAAAGCTAAGTGTAGAATTATCATATGATGCAGAATTCCCTCTACTGTGTATATACCCAAAAGACTTGAGAGCAGGGACTCGAACAGATAGTTGCACACCGATGTTCATAGTGGTATTATTCATAATTGCCAAAAGATGGAAGCACCCAAGAGTCAATCAACAGATGAATGAATAAAGAAAATGTGGTATATACATACAATGGAATATTATTCAGCTGTAAAAAATAATGAACTTCTGACACATGCCACAACATGGATGAATCTTGACTACATCATTTTGAATGAAAGAAGCCAGACACAAAAGGACTAATGTATGATTTCACTGATATGAAACAGTTGGAATAAGCAAATTCAAAGAGTCAGAAACTAGAACATAGGTTACCAGGGGCCAGGGTGGGCATAGGGAATGGGGAGTTAATGCTTAATTGGTACAGAATTTCTATTTCTGGTGATGGAAAATTTTGGTAATGGTTGTTGGTGATGGTAGCACAATACTGTAAATGTAATTAACAGAACTGAATTAGATATTTGAATGTGGGGAAATTTTAGTATGTATATATGTTATAAGAATAAAAATTAAAAAAAAAAACAGAACTGTACAATGTAAACAATGAACCCTAATGTAAACTATGGATTATAGTTAATAGTACAATTATAATTATATTGTTTCATCGATTGTAACAAAGGTACTACACTAATGCAAAGTGTTAATAATAGGGACCACTGTGTGTGAGGGGAAGAGGTATATGGGAACACTGTATTTTCTACATGATTTTTTTGTAAACCTACAACTTCTCTAATGAAAAATAAATTTAAAGTAAAATGCACAAAATACTTATACAGTCTTTTTTCCAAAGAACATATACAAATGTTCGGTAAACTCATGGAAACATGCCTAATATCATTGGTCATCAGGGAAATCCAAATCAAATCCAAAATGAGATACCACTTCACACCCACTAGGATGGCTATTATCAAAAAAAAAAAAAAAGAGAGAGAGAGAGAGAAAATAACAAGTGTTTAGGATGTGGGAAAGTTGGAACCCTTGCACATTGTTGGAGGGATTGTAGAATGCTACAACTGCTATAGAAATCAGTTTGGCAAACGCTTAGAAGGTTGAACGTAGAATTACCATATAACCTGGCAATCCCACTTCTAGGTATATAACCAAAAGAATTGAAAGCAGGGACTTGAACAGATATTTGTACCCCAATATTCATAGCAGCATTACTCACACTAATGAAAGGTGGAAGTAACCCAAATGTCTGTCAACAGGTGAATGGATAAACAAAATGTAGTATATACATACAATGGAATATTATTCAGCTACAAAAAGAAATGAAGTGCTGATACATGCCACAACATGGATGAACCTTGAAGACATCATGTTGAGTAAAATAAGCCAGATACAAAAGGAAACATATTTTATGATGTCACTTATATAACATACCTAGATTAAGCAAATTTCTAGAGACAGAAAGTTCATTACAGGTTACTAGGGACCACAGGAGTAGATGGATGGGTTGGGGGGAAATTATTGCTTAATGGGTACAGAGTTTCTGTTTGAAGTGATGAAAATGTTTGGGTAATGGATATTGGTGATTGTAGTACAAAAATTGTTAATGTAATTAATACCATTGAATTGAACACTTGAAAGTGGTTAAAATGGGAAGTTTTAATTTATAAATGTTACTACAATAAGTTAAAATACAAACGTGGGATGTGGTGGGAGGTGTGGGAGGTGGGCAACATGGGAATCCCAGTGGATTCCGTGTAATATTTTGGGTAATCTAAGCACCTCTTAAAATATATGTATATATATATATACAAATAACATTTTTGTAAGCAAATACACATATATGCATATATATTTATATATCATTTTGCAAATGTTTGTATGTATTGTGAGAATTTTGATTTTTACCCATAATTAAAAAAAAAAAAAAACCTCTCTAACTTACAAAATGCCTTATAATGTATTTAAAACAGAAACTATTTACTCTACTTCCCTTATATAAACAAAGACCCAAGTAAATGCCTTATTCTTCTAATTAAAACAAGTCCTGGGGAGTGGTGGTAGCTCAGTGGTTGAGTGCCTGCTTCACATGTACGAGGTCCTGGGTTCAATCCCCAGTACCTCCTAAAAAAATAAAAAATGAAAACTCTTATCTTAAAAGGAGACTCATTCCTGAATTTATACTTTCCTTCTCAAAGAAAGAATTTATATTTTCTCTTTCTGCATTATACACATAGGCACTAGAGATAATTATTAGGGAATTGGCAGGACAGAAATGGGAATTTTTTTCTACATTACTAAGTGGATCAAATTAGTATAGTGTCATGATTTTATCCTGCCACACTGCATGCAACCTGAGGGATAAAGTGATAAAAGTAGATTTTTAGAAACACTGGTTGGGTACAGGCTAAGGTAGGTAACAAAAATCCCCCAAAATGCAATGCCATCAAAAAATAGAAGTATATATCTCTCCGTAAATAGTCCAGTAGAGAGCAGAAACAGGCTGCTGGAGTGAATTAGTTCCATGAAGTCATTCAAGAATCCAGGTTCCTTATGTCTTGTTGATCCATCAATGTGTCTTCATCTTCATGGTAGACAGGAGTTCCCTGATAGATCTACTTTCTAGCCCACAGGAAAGGGAATGATAAAAATCCAAGGCACAAAGCTTCATCATACAGGAGCTGACCAGAAAACTGGGCAGATCACTTCTTCATACATCTCATTGGCCTGAGCTCAGTCATATGGCCACATTGAGCTGCAAGGGATTCTAGGAAATGTAGTCTGTAAGTGGGCAGCCATGTGCCCAACTGAAACTGTGGGTTATATTACTAAAAGAAAGAAGGGGAGAATAGGCAATTGGGGGACAGTTAGTGGTCTTTGCCTCATTAGCCATCTGCCAGAGTTTGGAGATAAATTAAGCACACAAAAAAATGAAGGCAATATATAGACAGTGTCTGTTCAAGAGCATCACAACCTATGTATGTAACACTGTTGGTCACTTACTAACACCTGAATGAGCTGTTTGGGATATTTCAAATCCCTTCACCACAGCTAATGTCCTTTCCCTTGCTTCTCCTTTCATTTTACTTTCCCTCTTGCTGCTCCTTTATTTTTATACTCCTCTTCTTTTCCCCTCTTTTTTTTCCCCTTCTGGTTTCAACGGCTTACGATGTTGAGGTCTAAAGTATCTGCTGATCTCTGGCCACAGATAAATGCTTTCTCTGTGTATTTTTAATAGCTGACTTAAATATACTTGGCAGTTGAAAATGGAATAATTTGCTTTAAAAATGTGAGGTTATGGATGAGAAAGCACTATAAGAGTTAAAGGGGGGAGCCGATGTGGCTCAGTGGTTGAGCGCTGGCTTCCCATGTGCGAGGTCCCGGGTTCAATCCCTGGCTACTGGTACTTCAAAGAGAAAAACAAAACAGAGTTAAAGAAATCAAGGGGAATGTAGTACTGTGACTATGTAATTAAAGGAGCAAAAACGGGAAGCGGCTGTGGCTCAATCAGTAGGTCTCCCGTTTACCATATGGGAGGCCCCGGGTTCGGTTCCCGGGGCCTCCTGGTGAAGGCAGGCCTGCCCGCACGGCGTGGTTGGCTGACCCAGCGAGCACGGGCAGCAAGGGGGGGATAAATGAATAAATAAATAAAATCTTAAAAAATAAAATAAAATAAAGGAGCAAAAACAAAGGAGATGTCTTATGAAAATGTAATCACAAAACCTTGAGGTTGGCAAGGCCTCTGCAATAAAAACCTAAAAACATCTGCATTACAAAATAAATCCACTTTGTGGATGACTCAAAAACAATTTCAGAAAGGAATAAAATCAGCAGTTCTCATATCTTTGGCAGAAAGCAATGCATGAGGCAATTCTTCCATCCATCTTCAACTAAGGGAAAAAATGGCGCTACTTCCTGCCTTTCATCTTCACCACCCATTTCTGAGTAATCCCTTGGCAAATCCATTTCCTGGCAGTTGAAACCTATCTACTACAGGCCTCAGTCTCCTGTATCTCTTATCTAATACCCATCTTCTCAACACCTAGGAACAGCATCATGCCTTCCCAGGGTAAGGTCATGAGGTGACACCAGGTCTTAACAAATGTTTGGCCTGCCCCTCTCTTCAGCCTAGTGTCCTTGGGTTGTTCTAGATGCAATCTTGTGTATCATGCAGATAGATGGCAGCCTTCAAGAGCTACAATTGGAATCCTTCCAAGAATCTTTGAACCATCCAAATGCAATACATTAGTAAATCCCCATTTTGCACACCCTTTTCGTTCAAGTGCATGAGATTTCCTTTCTGTTCTGTAGGAGTTCTGCCATGTCTTTCATCTCATTATCATGGGGATTCCATTGCAGTATGCAGATCTCAGGTTCATGAAAGGCAGAACTTGGCCCAACTTGATGCATGCACCAAGTCATAACTTATAGCAAAATTGAAGTTGCATAGGTCGTGTAATAGTAATAATAGTTAACAATTAATGTGCACTCATTCACCATGGGTCAGGGACTCTTTAAGGTAACTTGGCTGTGTATTAAGTCTATTAACTCCCAAGTTATTTTTGGTTAGTTAAATCCTCTGAGCTATTGGCCAGCCAAGTATGTTGCTTGGTTCATCAAAGCTACAAATACCTGTAGGAAGATAGTATAACATCCATTTTCATACAGAACTCTGTCACTACAGCTGAATTAAATTAGCAAATTTAAAAGTGCATGCCTTGTTTATCCTTTGAAATTTGAGCAGACATTGTACCTTCTATTAACTTTCCTTGCTTTTGATGTTCTTAAATAAATCTCTGATTTCCAAAAAACTGTGGCTTCATTCTGGCAACATGTGCTGTAAGTCCCAGTACTTATTTGGGTAAATTGTCTTGAAGAAGTTCCAAGAAGGAAACTTTCTTTTTTTATTTTTATCTTTAATTCTGTGTGTATATGTATGTGTGAGGTAGATAGATAGATAGAAAGATAGATAGATAGATGATAGGAAGGGAGGGAGGGAGGGAGGGAAGAGATGGGAAGGAAGAGATGGGAGAGAGAGTTTGAGATCCTTCTTTTTTGTTTCAGAATGAAACTTTCTGGAATAGGAGCCATTCAGTATAACTAATGACAAAAGATAAATATGTTTTGTAAACCACTTTCCTTTTATCTTAAATGGGGAGTGTTTAACAAAACATTTATCTTTACAATGACCATAGAGTAATTTTAATATGCATGATTAATAGTGCAAATGAAATTTAAAGTCCTTCTACCATTCTACATCTTATTAAAGAACAAAATGCTCACTATTTCCTAATTGCTTTAGGTAAGATCTCTGGATGTTGATGTTTTTTAATTAGGGGAGAAATCTTTTAATTTAAAAAAAAAGTTTCGTATTTTGTATTTTTCAATAAGTTAGAGAGTGTCCTCTAGTGGGGAGAGAAGCTCTTCTCTCAGCAGTTTTAGAATGGCCATATGATGCCTAATTAGAAGGTGGCACTAAATAAGTGTCCCTACTGCCGATTGGAATCCACTGGTTGAAGGGAAGATGTATTATTTTTCCTCTATGGCCCCCTCACATCGTGGCCTATTTGAAACTCTGCTGTATGACAAGCATCGTTCTCACTTTAGATAGCAAATGATTTTTTATGATCAATTTTAGAGTGCTTCCTTCTGAACCTGGTAAGATTGAGCCTACAGTGCACCTTTCTGCCAAAAAGGCAGCAGAAGCATTTAGTGCAATTTACTGCAGCTTTTACAGATATCAACTTGAGACAGCGAGAATACCATTATCTTCTGGATTCCAGCCCTGGCAAACTGATATGTTTGATGTGTGTGGCTCCCTAGGCTATAGCTTAAATATGCCTAGTATTATGTGAAGGAAAACAAAGAAACTAAATTGAGAGGAAAATTAAATAAATGTGTCTCTTCTCTGCAACTTCTGGAATTCTAATGCTAATCTCCTGCATTTCTGGTTAAGTGTAGTAAATAGTATTAGTGCTTTTACTTGGGTATCTGAGATGAGGCATAGAGTTGTTCTTTAATATCTGAAAAGAAGAGGGAAGAGCTGTGGTGCTTCACTCTCTGTATCACAAGCTAAGATTGCCTTATCAGAAATTGCGTGTTACGGCAAATTAGAAACCAGAAGATAGAAAAGATGGATAGTTGCTCTTGATACGTTAAATAGTCTGAACTTAAAGTTAAAATTATATTGCTGATACTTGTATTTGCAAAAATGGGGAGGAATAAGGAGAGTATGCATAAAATCCTTTAGTAATCCAACAGATGCCAGAGCCATCTCATATGTGTATGTATACATGTTGCTTATATTAATGGCAGTGACAAGCAATGAGGCAAGCGTTGTATTCCTATTAGATTTTCAGAAAAATGCAAAATCGTGACTTTATGCGGATATAAAAATTACACGTGTTCAAGAATTTTTTTTTTACTAGATGATATAGGGGAACCAGGGCGAAGTTATAACAGTTCAAAGGAAAACATCAGAGTTATATAGAAAAAAGGAATGTTGAGATGAATTGCAAATAGAGACAAAATTGGCTTTTCCGTGGGGGTGAGGGGGGGCGTCAATTAAACCACTTCCAAACAGGACAGAGTTTACATATCTATTGGTTATCTACAATTTACCCAGTTGTAAAATAGCTCTAAGACAGCGAAAGAACTAGAATCTGATAGCTGGGAAGATTGTGCTATATAGACCCATGGATAGTTTTCCACTGAAACACAAATTTTTTCTACATTCCTTTGGAAAGAGAATATATTCTGCTATCTTGGATTAGGTTGTCAGTGACCCAATTATACACCCTACATTTTGTCTACACCAGGTCCTTCTCTACCCATCACCGTCATTATTATGAATCCTTCTTTCCTCCACCCTGACCCTGACCTTGTTTCCTGCTTAAGGGCCCCACCCTAATGGTATTCAATCTTACTGACCTTCTGTGCCCCAATTCCACTTTAAACAAAGGCCAAGGTAAAAAGAAATTGCTCCAGACAGATTTTCTCCAATTGTGACAACTTGCATCAAAATCACATGGTGGTACTTGTTAAAAATGCAAATGCCTGGAGCTTTCCAGACTTGCTGAATGAAAAGCAAGGTTAATGGAAGTATTAGGGTTGCAATAATAATGACCTACCCTATAGATTCTAGCAAAATCTGGCTATGATTATATCTGAGTCAAATATTTGGAATATTAATATATTAATATTCTAGGCATTAATAAATTTTATAAACTCCTAACAATGCCTGTAACATAACAATGGGTAAATAAAAAGCATGCAAGGTATGATGTTGACAGCTATATGCTGTGGTCTAATAAAATCCTGCTGTAAAGAGGAATAAAGTTCTGATACATGTTATAAGATTATAAATGCAGAGCCTCCTCATTCAGACATTATTGCAGTGGTGTGTTGGAACTGGTTCATACCAGCTTGCTAAAATACAGATCTGTTCAAAGAGCTATAGGAGGAGAAAGGACAGAGTGACTGACTATTCCTAGGAAAGCCAGATCAGTCTTTCTGAAGAATTGCTATTTGAGTTGGGATTTCATGGATGAGGAGGATATATACTAGGTGGAAATGAGAATTTAAAGCAAAGTATATAACATCTCAAAAAGCATGAGGATAGAAAATGAATCACGGATGGGCTAGTCCTAAATCTCAGATGCTAAAATCCTGTTATTTAACTGGCATGTCCTGCTTTATCAGCTCATGATACAAACACAGCCACATCCCTTTTATTTTCCTGATTAATTACTATTTATGTGTATTAATCCCTATTTGCCCTTATTGGGTACCAGTGTATCATCTGTACCTAAGCCCCACCCTACCCCATGAATTTCTATCAACTGCTGGTTCTTTGGCAGCCCAAGGGGAAGGGATGATGGCCCTTTATTCCAGCATTCCAACACAAGGGAAAACAGACTTGGGTCCCAAAGTCACAGCTCTTTAATTGACTCTCATGCTATTAGCCATGATTTCCCAGACAAAAAGGACTGGGTGGAACCTGCTTTCCTCTTGGACACTTAGGCCTTTGGGTATGTCTCAAGCATGAGCTGGGTCGACTTGGCTCAGGATTGGACCCTTGCTGTCTCTGTCAACAGAGTTTTGCATAAGAAGGGGAGTGATGCCTTTTGCTCAGCTACACAAATTGGTATAATGAAGAGGAACAGAGCTCTGCTCTAGTTGACTTTCTGTCCTGCTTGTATTGAGAAGCAGCTGGGAGCTTCTCTGTCTGTCTGTCTGTCTGTCTCTCTCTCCATATATAATTTTAAAAAAAAATTTTTTTAATTGTTTTCTACCTTATCAGGCTTCCTATTTAATCTCTGCTTTAAGAGGCTCCCTGTTATCACATTGGGGAAAAAAAAAAACAAACCTAGTGATCTGTAATAACAGCTATTACTTTCACTTTATCCTTTTAGGAAATTATGTGGAAATGATCCATTCTTTGCAGTGACTGTTATTTATGTGATCCCAAAGTATTGCAGCATTCTCAATCCTTCTTGATTCTCTCTGATCCAATCCCAGTTTCCCAAATACAGTAAGAGTGATTTCTTTAGAATGCTGATGTGATTATGTCAGACCCCTACTTGAAGCCTTTTCCCAGCTTCCTATTGCCTTGAAAAGAAAGATCCAAATCTTCCATATGGTCTACACGGAAGGCCTTACCAGCCCTCTATTCACTACCCCTCGCCCCGCCCCCCAAACACGCCAACACAGTTTCAGCCACTCAGGTTATTTCCTTTTTATCTCCTCCAAAGTTCCCCTGCTTTATCTCACACTTTCTCTTTTGTCTCTCATCTCTTCCCCCTTCCCTGCTGTGAATTCTGCTCCCTGACCCACGTCAACCCAGCCCAAGTCTGGGTAGAGATCCCCATGGCACTCTGACACTCAAATAGGCCCTGTACTGATACACAAGATGAAGTGGGTAGTCAAAGACCAGGTGAAAGATGATGACTGAGCAAGCAAAACAGTTCGTACATGCTTGTAGGAGCCGTTCTCTAGGCATAGCCAGCACAGGACCAGTGGTGAGAGAAGGGAAAAGTTAGGGAAGTGGAAAATCAGCTGACTTGGGAAGGTAGGAGAGTGAAGAGAGAGATAAAGTCAGGTTCCAAAGAGGAATTCAGTTGACCTCTCTGCTAAAGAATGTCAGGTTGAGTTGCTAATGGCTTGATCATTATTAATAAGACCCCATGTTTATTAAAATTGTAATAGAAAATTAGGCAATCTCTGGAGATCTCTATTTATGAGTTCCAGTCATTAAGTCACACCTAAAAACTAGAACTTGATCCCTTAAAAGACAAACTGTGTAAATTCTTGCTATATGGATTTTTTTTTTTTTTTAAGATTTTATTTATTTATTCATTTATCCCCCCCTTGCTGCTTGTGCTCGCTGGGTCAGCCAACCATGCCGTGCGGGCGGGCCCGCCCCCACCGAACCAAACCCGGGGCCTCCCATATGGCAAATGGGAGCCCCACTGACTGAGCCACAGCCGCCTCCCTTGCTATATGGATTTAAAAAACTCTAATTATGTTGATTCTTTGGCATGTGATGTTAATCATCATACCATGTATTATTTTGAGATCTACTGATAAATTCATGACTACTTTGGCATAAACACTAGAGTGCCCTTGTAAAAAGGTAAATGCAAAGAATATTTGATTAAAATGTGTTCGGTACATTTAAATCTCAACTGTGATCAAATAACTTTGAATTGGCACTTTCCATAGAAATCAGCAGGTTTCCAGTCAATAAGATTGACATTCAGTTACCCATTTTGCAATGTAAATATTCTCCAAGGGAAGGGGCATTTCCATATTAAAACATTTAGAAAATATTTATATACAAAATTAATAATAAAGGAACCTATCTGGAGGCCCATTTTAATTCTGAAAAGCTTGTCAACGTTTTCTGGACTTGCCTTTATCTGGTCACTGAATGATGACTGTTGTATAAAGAATAAAAGTCCATGAGGAATCACTTACATGGAGAACATGCAGACATGAACAAAGATAAGGTAAAAGGAAAAGGATATATCGTGCCATCTTAGAAATACTGGAAGAGCAATCATTTATTAACTATTACTATATATGGACATAATTAAGAGAAAAAGATTGCCTTTATCCCATAAAAAAAATTTTTCTTTTTTTGGCAGAACTTGGAGAATAGAGTTACATATAGGTATATCCATGCCTGGGCTTGGAAAGACTGCATCGAAGTACATTTTGCTTCTGTCTGGATTTATATTGCAGAATTAATTATAAGCATAGTTTCGGGAGATGTTTGCTATTAACTCATAGCTTAGCGCTGAATCTTCTGGTCTTTAGGAACCTCCTTCCTTGCAGCTTAAGGCCATACAGTTGTTAGGGTCCTCTAGAAAACTATTCAGGATTTTATGGCTACAGATAGTTGAGAATATTTGCTTATTTCAGAGGTCAGCAAAGGTGTGACTAGGTACTCCTTTTCAGCCCCTCCCATAGAACCCATCCCTGAGGATTCCTTCACCACAATCCAAGATGGCGAAGGCCTTGCAGGGCACTAGCCCTTCCACATTTTTTGCTTCTACTTCTAGAAAGCAAACTCTTACAACTAGCATGTGCTAGAATGGTCCAGTTCTCTAATGCTCACTGAGGCTTGGGAAAACCAGGTATTTGCGAACTAGCATAAACTGTCCAGAAATAAACCATAGCCTTCTGCAAGCATGAACTTCACTTCCACCTTTTAGTCAGGGGACTCCACTTACCTTACTAAGCAATCAACCAATCTGTATTCACCATTACAGTGGTTTCTCCTGAGTAGCATATTGAAAGACATTAATCTCCACAGTAGCGTCACTGATTTTTACATCTAGTGAAAATCCCAAATGTTTATTTTCATGGGTCATTTGTTTGCTGTTTAATATGCTTTTTTTTTTACCTGTACATGTTGGTTTTCTTAATTAAGATACTATTCCTTATGAAGTAAAATACTTTAATCACATTTCTTGGGATCCTGGATTTATAGCTTCTTTTCTTTCCAAGCCAAAGATTTTGCTCCCTGAAACTTCCCACATTCACAACTGAGAACATCATGTATCCCCAATATGTTTTGAGAAGGGTGCATCACCTCTGTGGATCCTTCCTCAAAATGCATAACCTCTTATCTAATCATGAGAAAACACCAGGCAAACCCAAACTGAAGGGTAGTCTATAAAATAACGAACCCGAACTCTTCAAAATCTTATAAATAACTCTCATTCCATTAAACAAGCTATGCTGTCAAAAACACACATTCTGTAAATTTGACAAAGATTGAAAATACCTGAAAAATTGTTCTTTTAGAAAGATGTTTCATTAAATCAATGAAGTGATCAAAATGTTGTTTACCAGTTTGCCTAAAATAAATGTGTACAAATAATTTTATAACACATTTCCATTCTTTCTCTCCACAGGCGACTCAGCTAATCTAACCTGCAGAGCTTTCTTTGGGTACAGTGGAGATGTCAGCCCTTTAATTTACTGGATGAAAGGAGAGAAGTTTATTGAAGATCTGGATGAAAATCGAGTTTGGGAAAGTGACATAAGGTAAAATGTATTTTTTTCTTTTAACTTGTACAATCAAGATTAACATTTGCTGTGTTAGTGAAAAGAAAGGGAGCTAAAAGGAAAGAACGTGTTTTGTTTTGGGTCACGAGGAGCATAATAAAAAATACCACAGCATTTAATGACAAAGAGGCAAAATTGCAATGGCAAGACATGAATGTCATTTGCAAATAATTTTTTTTTTTTTTTTTTTGAGGTACCCGGGACTGGAGATTGAACCCAGGACCTTGTATATGGGAAGCCAGCGCTCAACCACTGAGCCACAATGGCTCCCCTGAGTTGGTTTTTCCAGTTGTTTTGCTTGTTGTTTGTTTTTTGGGTTTTTTTAGGAGGTACCAGGGACTGAACCCGGGACCTCTGATGTGGGAAGCAGGCGCTCACCCCTTGAGCCACATCTGCTCCCTGCAAAGAATTTAAGAGGAAACAAAAAGGAGTTTTAAAGGAATATACTGAGTATGAGACCAAAATGCCTTAAAATATAGAAAAGGTGATGGCATGCTTTTTGTTTCTAAGAGCTCTTTTTGTTTTATTGTTGAGAGTAAACATTAACAAGGTAATAGGTCTCAACAAAGCACATTCTCTGTCATTCCCTTTTATATGTTTTTGCTCATTTGAGCCAGCAGGTAGACTACAAAGCTCTTGCTAAGAGTCATAAAGGACATACAAAATATTCTCATCACCTTTCTTAGTTTGACTTTAGGATCTAAATATTTATATAGTGGGAATGATACCAAGAGAATAAGCATTACAAAATATCATCAAATTTGAGGGCACAATGTCTAAGCTTCTTTAAAAAAAAAAAACAACACATGTATTTATTTATTTATTTACTTTTAACTATCAAGGTGTTCAATGTGGACTAAATTATGCTTGGGCATAGATACTTATTTTTAATCATAATGTAAATAAACAAGAATATTAATAATAATAATCGAGTTAAAATAGAATAAAAATTTTCATCATTTCTAAACATTCTCCCATCTAAAAGTTGCAACTTCTGAGTATATATGAGGATTTTAACCAAGGTTTTACTTTTTAAATATGAAGACCTTTAAAAGTTAATCAAAGAAAATGTTGTTCAATAAAAAATAAAAACATAAAACTGTAATCTAAGTTTATTTCAATTGGGGTCTTTTTCCTAGCAACAAATACACAGATATAGCACACACTAGAGTACTCCCATTGGATTATGGAAAGCCTAGATGGGCAATTCTCCAATATATAATAAAATATTCCTCTGCCATTTTTCATATTTAAAACTTCTGTATTATATTTTACCCATAGACTTTGAAATTCTAAAGTTAAAAAGGGATAATAAACCTAATAACTTTGTCCCCCCCTGGTTTTGTGTGTGCCCCGGGGAATTTTCTAGAAAGGCACTTATCTTTCATTTTGCACTAGGAAGTGTTGAGCAGAGATGAGTTACCAAACAGGTGGGAGGGTGGAGGTGAGAACATTGACAGGAGGGAAGAAGAGGGTGCTAGTTTGAAGATGCTTCCCACTTGCTCTGACAGATTGCCAAATTCTTTGACACTGATGTTAGTAAGTTTTTGCCATTAATTTTAAATGTCAGAATTAAATAGTTTACCAGAACACTTAGACCACGGGTTTATAATTTCACATTTCTTTAAAAATAGGCAATTGGTTTTTATCATTAAAAAAAAAGTCAGGCTGGAGGTTTCAACTAAAATGTCACAATAACCTAGAAATTTTCTTTTCCTTCCTTCCTCCCTTCCTTCCTTCCTTCCTTCCTTCCTTCCTTCCTTCCTTCCTTCCTTCCTTCCTTCCTTCCTTCCTTCCTCCCTCCCTCCCTCCCTCCCTCCTTCCTTCCTTCCCTCCCCTCCCTTCCTTCCTTCCTTCCTTTTTAACTAAGGCAACATGTAAATAAGCCTCCACCCTAAGACATTAGAATTTCTTATCTCATCTTTACATCATGTTTCTTCTTAAAGAGAAAGCAATTTGTAAACTTTTCTTCAAGGTCTCTCTCTCCTCTCTATTATGACAGTGTGATTGTCCTGCTAAGAGAGATAATTAACTGTAACTTCATTAGCATCTACAAAGACAAAAGTCCTCCTTAGAAGTGAAGAAGAAAAGGGCATGTTAAGATAGCATCATTCCATAGCCAAATTTGAAGCACAAACTTTGAAGCACATAAGGTTCACCTACATTTCTTTATTCTTTTTCATGTATGTGTTGTTTTGTGCGATTTTTTGTTTCATTTTGCTTTATATTTTAGAATTCTGAAGGAGCATCTTGGGGAACAAGAAGTTTCCATCTCATTAATTGTAGACTCAGTGGAAGAAAGTGACTTGGGCAATTACTCCTGCTATGTTGAAAATGGAAATGGACGACGGCATGCCAGCGTTCTTCTTCATAAACGGGGTGAGTGAAACCTAAGCTAGAGTGGTTGACTGTGCCTACAGTGGGAGGAAAATCTTGAGAGACAAATTTATCCTAAATAAAATATTTGCATTAGCATAAAGGCTATCAGGGCAGACAGCACAGTGGATGGTTGAACAGCTCTGGCTTTAGAATCAAATTTGTATTCCTGTCTCTCCTTTATGCCAATTATACAATTGGGCTAGTTATCTAACTTCCCTAAGCTTTGTGATATATAGAATGGGGAAAATAATGGTATCACCGCGAAATGTATTGTAAGGATAAGGTAAAGATCTTGGCACAGAGCCTACACATGGGATATTTAGTTAAATGCTATTTATTAGAAATAGGCAAGACAATTAGAAACAACCTCAAAGGTCATGGTCCTTATTGCAAGGTTGTTCCTTTAGTGTAAGAACTGCCCATTGGATTCCCCATTGCAGTATTTCTTGACATTTTATTTCTGCATTGGATAACTTTTACATGTGTAGCTTCCTCTATCATTAATAATAATTCATTATAAGTAAGATAGGTTATGGTCTAATGCAATGTCTGCCACAGTGACTGACTCCACAGCAGTCCTAACACCTTACCTATGGTGGGAGGGGGTTAAATATGTGTGTATGTGTGCATATAATAAATATATTTTAAAGTATTGGTGTTTAATTGTTTGAAATTTGAGACAACTTGAAAATTTGAGCCATGCCATTTAGTGAAATTTTTAATGTTCATTACCAGATTAAAAATGTATTTTTTCTACATTATGCTAAGTGAAAACTTCCTAGTCTTTGGACCAAGTACATTTGATGTTCTCTTACTCAGCAAATTTATAATGATTTTAATTTCAAAGCACATATTTAATCCTAGACTCTTTGAGGTTGGAAAAGAAAGGAAATGCTGAAGAGTGTTTTCCCCACTTTGTTGGGCAATAGAGTCCCTTTGCATAGTGTTACTGAAAGCTTTTAAAACAGAGGCCTCGGTTGTCAAGGTGACTACAGTATTAAAATAGTCTACTTTTGGAGGATGTGAGTAGAGGGGAAAGGCAGCTAGCAATGTGATTATTGTTTGTTTCTTGAGCTTAGTATACTTATTCTCTCTATGAAGGGATTTGGAATAGAAATATTACATGTATAAAAAGATAGCAATAGCTTCTCAGGTTTGGAAGCAACTTAAATGTTGTGCAATTGAACTACTCATCCTTCCACAGTATCTTCTCCCAGTGGTCCTTCAGCTTACCCTGAATCACATTCCCACTCAAGGGAGTCCATTCTATCTTTGGAAAAACCTAACTATCATAAAGCATCCCTATTTCATTTCCTTTCTATCCACTGTCCCCAGTTCTACACTTCTAATCCCTCTTCCCCAAGACAGCCCTTCACAAGTTTGATGACAATCACCATGACCTTTACTTCACCAGATTCAACCTCTGTAGCTCTTTTCATTCATTCTCCATTTGTATGGATAAACTCCTTTACCTATACTGTTCACTCTCGTGAATATGCTCTAATTAAAGTGTCTGAGAAATTATTCCTCAGGAAGAGAAGTAGTTAGATGAATTGAAGACATAGGGCACATATAGTATCTGTTGACTTGGACATCATATATTTCCCTTTGGACAAGGTAAGGGTAAGCGCTAGTAGAGATCATAGAGAGGAAGGAAAATGAATTGTATCTCAATTATATCTAAGGATACAGTTTTTAAAGATTAAAGCTCTGTTCTTGCAGAGGGGTACATAGTCAGGAAGGGTTAAACAACCCCACCCAGGCTATTTTTAGCATGTGTGGTCCGAAGTTAAGTTGTTCATAAGCTACAATAGCTTCCAGTTCTAGAAAAATAAAGGAGTGAGGAATTCAAGAAATGCTTTGAAAAACTTTTCCCATAATGTACGATTCCCCGAACAAGAAGAAGAGAATTGTGGTGAATGTTAACGTGTTCTTCAACATGAAGTCTTTATAGTGCTTTTCAAATATGTGCTTATATCAATAGCATTTCGTTCTTAGTAAAATAAAGGCATGAAGAAGCCAAAAGGAGTCCTTCAAGGCCATGTACTTCCAAAGTGTTTGCCATCCTTTTAAGGGAGCTACAGCAACTGAGTCATCAATTCATAAAGGCAGTAAGGGATGTAGTCTCCTGCCCTTGAGGGGCTCATAATAATATGGAATGATTTGGGGGAAAAGAAAGTACTTAGGTCAGTACATACCATGCTGCAAGTTTACCCACCTTGCAGGATTCAGAAGGGCAGGACATAGCACGTGTGAGCTGATAGGTTTGGGTCTTTAATCAAAGTTTCCCTGAAAGAGTCAAATTATTTTCACCCTAGAAATTATGTAATTATCAGATGAGCTTCTATATAACTCAGACACTAAGTCTCAGAGAAGGAACTGGAAGCTGTCACTGTTAATTGCTTTTTTCTGCCATCACCTCATAAATCCTTTAACTTATCTTGTAGGCCTTCAAAGACTTCCTTTTTAAAACCTCTCTAGAGAGACTTCTTAAAGCATTTGATGAATACAGATCTTGTAAGCCACGAATTGTCATTTTTTCTGACAGGTAAACTTGCCAGGACACACCTTTGCCAGAGTTATCTAAGCATTTTTTTCTTCCACTGGTACCTTTTGTTCTGTATTGTTGACATAATAAAAATGATGTCATAGTGCTCCATGGGCAGCATGGGTTCTTTGAGATATCACTCACATGTATCAAATGAAACCTCCTTAATGCCAAAGGGATACTACAATAAATAATCCAGCTAGGATTGAACTAGGCTAGATTCTGGGTCAGCCTTTTATCTTTTTGTAAAAAAATCTTAATTCCACAAAAGCTGGATGAAAATCTACCAGGAAATTTGACCATAGGATAGCCTTGCTTGAGAATATCCAATGTTGTCAATTCCTGCAGCCAGAGAAGGTACTTGGACAGTTAAAATCATGCCAGACATACAATAGAGATCTGTATCACTCTGTCTACAGAAGATTAGAATATGCAATAAGAGAGTTGAAGAATGATGAGGACAAGGCCTAAGGGGGCATCTCGGTCTATGACTGTTCTGGCCATATCCTCACTATAGCTTCTATTCGACCCAGCTTGCTAGCCTTGGCCTGGCAAGCTCCAGAGTTTGATCCTGGCTTCATAAAGAACCAAAGGAAAGGGTTGACACACTAATTACTGGGTTATTTCTTGTTCCTGCTGTTGCCCATACTTATTCAAATCCCTTTTCTGAGTTTCTCAATCTTTTACCCAGATGCCTTTGCTTGACTTTCTAACTGCTGCTGCCTGACTTGGAGAGCATCAAACCTGACCTTCAATTTTCCTTCAAAAATTTCCTCTGTATTTTATTTATTCCATTTTCTGTTGCAAAAAAAAATACTCCAGATGATACCCAGAAATTTAGGCAATCCTAAATTCCTTCATCACACCCCATGTTTTTCATCCATGCTCACAGTATGGACACATTTGCTATCTGAAGCAAGGCAGTTTAATGGTTCAGGGCATTTTTGTTTGTTTGTTTGCCAGGCTGCTATGGCAAATATCATACAATGGATTGGCTTAAACAATGGGAATTTATTGGCTCGTGGATTCAGAGGCTAGAAGGCTTGCCTCCTCCTGAGTTGGTAGCAATCTGGGCTGGCTGTGACAATCCTTGTTGTTTCTTAGCTTGTATCTCCTGCTTCCTGTCACATGGTGATGGTCTGTCCTTTCTCTCCTGGGTTCCCACTAACTTCCTGCTTCCAAGGCTTCCCGCAATCTGGATTAAAACCCACCCTCCTTCAGTTGGGCCACACCTGCAAGAGGTCCT
Source organism: Tolypeutes matacus (assembly GCA_026826555.1). Taxonomy (NCBI): domain Eukaryota; kingdom Metazoa; phylum Chordata; class Mammalia; order Cingulata; family Chlamyphoridae; genus Tolypeutes; species Tolypeutes matacus. Next base: position 2,606,964 of record JAKSZT010054121.1, read on the forward strand.
ATTTACAATGGGTTCACACCAACAGGGAGGTGGATTAAGATTAAGAACATGTTTTTTCCAGGATACATAACTCAATCTACCAGAGGCATGGACTTCGGAGCTCTGTTGTCTGTGTTCTAAAATTCTGTGCTCACTGTGTTATCGTGGGCAAATCACTTAATATCTGTGAGCCTCAAATTTCTTTTCTATAAAATGGGAATGATAATAGTACTTACCACATCAAGCAGCAGTGAGGATTAAATGAATTACTATACATCAGTACTTATCACAGTGTCTGATATATTTAGCACCCCCCAAAATGTGATTTTTTGCTATTATGTGATATGTCTACTCCGACTATATGGTCTTCTAAGTAATGTAGGATGCAGCAATAATGTGTTCCATTAAAAACTCCCTCAATTCTTTAGCTTTCGTTAACATGGTCAGCTTTAGCTCCAACAGTTTTGTACTTGACTTGATAATAGATTTACTTTGGTTGGATGTGCTGTCCTAAGGAAAAACTTCATTCATTCATTCATGTATTTGATGATAACTATTAAAAACCTACCAGGTGTCTGACATTGTGCTAGGCACTTATAAAATTGAGTGCACTAGAAACAGAGACCAGTACAAATTGGGATGCCGTTATCTACTTTCTTAATTGCATGGACATTAAACTTTCCTAACATAGAATTGTGCTTCCTAGTGAATGTTTGGCTTTGAAATGGTGACATTAATTGAATACTCATTAACATTTCAGTTCTAAATGTTTATGTTTAGATATATTGATTACAATAATGTGGCAATTAATTCATTATGAAGTAGTTTGGAGACTGGCAAAGTATCCATCTGAAAGACTAGCACTAGTTAATAATGATAAACATCTAAGATTTTGCTATTCCCCCTCAAACTCATTTTACTTCTTGCATGCTCTTTCTCTCTCTCCCTCCAAAGAATGTAATCAATAGGAATTAGACTTGCTCAATAAACTCCCTAGTCCTCAGAATGTCTTTGGAAATGTAATTAACATGCACATCATTTAGGATGCATTGTTTTAAAGCTAGATGAGTGTAGACTCACTGGCTTCTTACTCCTTCTTGTAATGAATCAGGTTTTTAATATGTACCCCTCTCCTTCTTAGTATTTGCCTAGTGCATTTATTTGCTGAGGGATTCAGTAAGATCATAGAATTGATTGAGAGCTCTCTAGGGATTGGCCAAATGGTATCTGTGACTACTGGTTTCAGAATATGTAAAAGCCAAACCTTTCCCAGAAATCAAAATTTCCTACCTTTCTAAATGGCAGTATCTCCCTAAAAAGACAATTGACCCACTATAAACTGAGTTGGCGTCCATGAAAGAGTTGCTTTTACTGAGCCTAAGCTTATGCAATGGCAAAATATTAAGGAACTTTAGTTATGCTGCCATAGCATCCCCAAATCAGAGCTGGCAAGTTTAACAAAGTCTCTCCTCGGATAAGATTTGACAGTTTGCAGTCAAAATCTTCCATGCTATAATGTTTCCTTGCTTCTCTGCCAGTCAGGTGTGTCAGACAACTAAACAGCTGACTCCAATTCCATTCTGATCCTTGGTAACTAAGGCCAAAATTAACAAACACATTTGGAGGCTATTATGAATGCCAGGAGTACAAATTGTCCAATAGGAGGTTCTTGATATGGACATTCCAACAAGGTTATTTGCTACCAAAATTACAGGCAGGAAAATTAAGCCTTTGAACTATTTCTTTAGAAATAATTCAAATAAACATAGCCTCAGTGGTAGAGTATCTTCTTTTCAAAGGCCTGTTAATCCTAGTTTTTGCTGATCAATTATAGCATGGAGATTTGTTACGTAGCACAGTTTTGCTTTTAACCATTTTGGCCACTCAATTTTCTTTTGACTGAACAAGAATTCCTGTGTTGCGTCTTTGTTGGTGGGAAAAAAACCAATATTGGAAGCCAAAAAGGATAAACCCTTCCATTTTATCATTCTTGTTGAACTAATCATGTGGACCAAAGCTCTTAGTATTTAATTGCACGTTGATATTATCATTGAAAGTCCTTTATTTGCTTTATTGAGTCTTACACTTGTTTTCCTAACAGCATGTTAAATTCTTGATAAACATCTTCAACTTGTACTTCTCTGTTATATGCCTCAAAGTATCTAGCCAATTCGAAAAAGCAATGAATGAGATGATTAAATGTATTCCGAGTCAAATATGCATTATCCACATCAGGGTTGCTTAATTGCACATTGATATTTTGGGGTGGGTAATTCTTTGTTGTGGGGGGCTGTCCTGTGCATTGTAGGCTGCTTAGCAGCATCCCTGTCCTCTACCCACTAGATACCAGTAGCACACACCACCCTACCCTCCCAAATGTGACAACCAAACATGTCTCCAGACACCACCAAATATCCCTGGGGGCAAAACCACCTCCAGTTGCTATTCAAAGTAGAGCAAGTCAACATAGAGGGACAGGTATTTTCATCTTGAAAACCTCTCCAAAATGATACCAAAGGTGGCTGGAAAGTCAACAGAAAGGGTGCTTCTTATGCTGCAGGAATTGACAACAATTAGATCTCTTGTGTTTCCACTCTTAGAAAGTCAACTAGAAGCTCCTAGACCAGTGCTTTGCAAACTTTACAGTACATACAAATCACCTAGGGCGTTCAGATTCAGTAGTCTGAGTGGGACTTGATATTTGAATTTCAAACAAGTTCCCTGTTGATGGTGACGCTGCTGGTCTGTGGACCATATGGAGTACAAAGGCCTTAGCCTAACCTTATATCTTCTTATAAACTTGGTAGCATCTAATCAGAAAAGAGCAGCTAGCTTTCTTGAGCTTACTGTTCTCATGAGCCAGGAATGAAAACAGAGTAGAGCCAGTCAGTGGGACTAATCCAATTAATTGCCTCATTCTTTTTACTTGTTCTACACCTTTGAACATATTTGAACATTAGAACATTGCCCTCCTCCTCTATTCTTAATGAGGTTATTTGCCTCACGTAGTCAATGAAATTGTGCTACTCTTGAGAGATGTCTGAGAAGGCACTCTTTTCAAGTGTTAAAATAATAAACCTCTAGGGGAGCGGATGTGGCTCAAGCAGTTGGGCACCTGACTCCCACATGAGAGGTCCCGGGTTCAGTTCCCGGTACCTCCTAAAGAAGACGAGCAGAGGACACAAGCAGCAGAAGACACAGCCAGCAGGGAGCGGATAAGACTCAGGTGACTGGGCACTCCCCTCCCGATGCTTCCTAGAGAAGAAAAGCAGATGAGGGAGCCATTTGGCGGGGGTGAGGGCGGAATAAAAAATAAATAAATCTTTACCAAAAAAAAAAAAAAATTAACCTCTTAAATGAAGAGGGCCCTCATTGTTGGATGCAGCTCCTGTATATCTCTTGTTGTTGTTGTTTTAAATGTAATTACACTTAGGAATGTCTCAAAACACATATGTGGATATATACATATATTTCAGCCTATGCAAATAGGTTATATATATAGTGTTCAGCTGATGCAAATAGCAGTTACCAAGGAGGAACAAGATATGTGGTAGGCAGTAAACACCACTAATTTCCTGTTTTGAGCACTTCTATTCAGCTAAATCTCAATATTTCCAGTAATGAAGGATGGACATAGCACGGGAATTGACCCTCCACATGTTATTAGTCGATGATATTGCTGCAAAATAGGCAAAGAAAGAGAAAAAAATGCAGTAGCCAAAACTGGACAACAGTTCCTACATGTTCAAAAGTGCAGTTCAGTTTAACAGGCATCTTCCTAGTATCTAACAGAAGGTATAAAATGCAAACCTAAGGTGAGGACAGAGGCAAGCCCCTAGAATTCAGATAATTGTATTGGAAAATGACCAAGAGGCAGTTTAGAAAAAAAAAAAAATTAGCCTAATACATTTTCACTTCACTGCAGGCTGCTTAAAGGACATGATTCATATAATGCCACTGTATGAAAGAGCAGCAAATCATTCCCATTCAACAAATACGTATTGAGTGCTAGCTAAGGGCAAAGCACTGGGTTAGGTGTCCTTAATAGTTGAGGCCCTACTGCCAGAGGGATGTCTACCACCATCCTGGGGCATAAAAGCAGCATTGTTGGGGAGAGGGAGATGGCTATTCATTTTTATGGCTGTGAATTCCCACACTCAGTTGAGAAATGGCACAACTGGGTTATAAAATGCAAGGTATAGCTTTCAATAAGCAGTTCCTGCGTATTGGACTTTGGCAACTAGGTCAGTAAAATGAAAAATTAGACATGACACATAAAAAATGCTAACTGCTCTCCCAGGTCATATAGTAGGAAAAAATGTGTTGATTTCCAATATATTGCCATGGTAACTTGTATTGCATTTTAGTGTTTAAAATTACATTTGCCATCTGTAAGAAATATGTTAGCTATTTGTCTCTAGTTTTAGGGCACATATACTATATTTAGCATGTGTTCTATGAAGAATAATGTATCTGGAGGTTGATTTCCCTAAATTAAAGGTGGACAGTTAAATGCTATTAAAATAGATTTTATTTTTAATTCATAAAAAATCCAGTGGTGTATTTAGGAAAGCACAAAAAGGCCATTTTAAAAATCACCCGCAAATCATTCCCACTAATTGAAATTTGATATGAATGGTGATTGACTGAAAAGAAGAGAAATCATGAACTGTGATAAGAAAATGGTCACTCGAGAGTGTTTTGTTCTTGACTCTTCACGTGTGTGTGACCTAGAGCAAGTCACTTTGTGTCATTGTTTTTCATTTGTTATCATTTGCAAAATACTCACCCCTAAGCCCCAGTACTGTACTGTTGTAAACACTTTAGACCCTGGGTGACTAATAGTATATATTAGACCATTTGTCAGATTTTACAGATTCTCAGAGTTTTGAGCCATTGAACTTCATTTTGCTAACCTTGAAAGTAAAATGAAGTGGTTGCTCTTCCAAGGGAATTTCTTATGATTTAAGTATTTGTAACATTGATTCAGATCTTTAGGTGATGAGTCCCCATAACTGAAATAGAAATTACAATTCCTTATGAAATGTGACTGCAGTTCAAAGTACTGACTGGTAATGGTTGCCAAAGGAACGCAAACTCAAACGGAAGAGGCTGTTATCAAAGCATGAAGGAATGAAAAATAATCTGCCTGATTTAAGTCAGTTTGCGATTCTGATTCTAGTTATGTAATGTAAAATTAGTATGACTTGGAAACTCATTTCTGCTCTTCCACAATATCAAGGCAATGGATTGCAACTACTTGGACACACTTCAAGTTCTCCCAAAATGAACAAATATACCTATATTATTTAAATATCTCAGTATTGAAAGTAGCTTAAAAGAATATATTAAGGACTCTCTTAAATAGATGGCTGTTAGTGACAACCCAGTAGTCACATAAAAATTGGTAGTATTGAAATATATTTTCAACTGTTGACTATTCACATACCAGTTTAGTTTCCTCATCTGTAAATCAATGCAATTAGGTTAAACGGAATTTGAAATCCATACTTTCCTTAAAACTGGATTATATTTAAACCTATTTTTGAGTGAACACTATTGTAAGTTATTGCTAAATATGTTATTACTTATGTAGAGCAAAGTCCCATAGTGGTGTCAATTCCTGCTAGACTTGCCTTGCTGAACCAGGCTTCTATAAATGATAGTTGGATACATAGATATGTGAATAAATAATTAATTAGGCTAAAGAGGCCAAGATGAGGACTCTTAGAAGACTGCAGTTTAGAAACAACCTTGGACAACTCCATTCCAAACTGTCCAGAATAAAAAGGAAAATGGAAGCTGTGATCACTTGCCTATGTTAAGGTTACATGAAAACCTAATACATTATAAAGAAATACATAAACTATTTTTCACTAAAGTAATAGTGGTGGTTATCTCAGGGAGATATGATTTCATGTAACCTTAATTTCTTCTAATTCTTCTTATATGTTTTTTTCAAATTCTTTCCAATAAGCATGTTTTATAGAATCAGAAAAGAAGGTGAGAAAAAGAAATCTGTTTTGGTACAGCCACTGAATATTTCTAAAATGCTTACAGGAAACTAATAATCTGCTTGCTATAAAATCAAGTTATGTGCACATTTAAAGTATACTGAAACACATTTGCTTGAACATATATACCCTTGCTCCTACTTCATGTCTGTCTATATTGGAAAACAGTGCATTTGGGGGAGGTTAACTTTGAATTCTACATTATTTGCTCAAAGCACTGCTAATTTTCATGGAACTGAAAAGCCTTATATAGAGTGAGATGATGAGTTACTGCCTTATTCTTTGATAGTCAGGGCCATGTTATTGCCATTGTGACAAAAGAGTATTCATTACCGGGAACAGGCCTTTCACAGATTCCAACTACAGAGGCCAACATATTATATAAGCCACCAACTTTGTTTTCACCTTTGTCACGATTTAAGGAGCCGTTTAGTGCTTCCTTAGGAGGAATCTAGTAATGGCAGGTCCTGCTATTGGTAGATCCCCAAACAAAATCATTTCTTCATAGATTGTTAAGGGGAGGGGGAGAGATAAACAAATTTAACATATTCTTGACTAGTATCTCTTTACAAAATGAAAAAGCAAGGCAAATTAACAACTACTTTCCTCAGCATTTTTATGTATTCAGAAAACAGAGAGTGATCAAAAAGATTCAAGAGAAATAAGAAATGGATTTTGCTGTTACTCCCATTGTGGGAAATAAACTAGTGCATGGTTTTATTACTATTTTTGCCTTAATTGTCTCTAGTTCTGTGGAATCGCCAAAATTTTGAATGGGACTTGCCTCACGAGAGAAATTATTACCAACAGCTTTTGCTGGACACATTTTATTCTAATGTTTTTAATAATTAGGAAATATGCTAATCCCCTAAAGGAATAAAATTACCATAATAACATAAAACTCTGAACTTTATCACAATATCCCATTTTGTATATTGTAGGCATTGCTATCAGTTTTTACACATGTAAACTATTTTTATAAATCTATTCCCATCAATTGAATATACCACAAATCGTCATACTCTCTTTTTATAGAAGAGTTAAATGTTCCTGTAGAAAACATATCTCCTTCCATTGTTTATCTAAACTGTCCAGATGTTCTTGGTTATTGGGCCAGTCCAAAGCATTCCCAATGGAAGACCAAATTGTTCTAACAGTGACAATACATCCTCTGGTATAGGATTTCTTTCAGGATAAACACTGCTTCCCTTAACAGAAAGGAGTAAAATGGCAATGCCACCTTCACGCTGACAATTTTCTCTCAAGAGATGTTTCATAACATTCCACCTGTGCCTGTCTATTTGTATGACATGTTTGGACGGAAATTCCTAGTAGAGAGAAGGCAAATACTTTTTATTCTAAGAGATTTTCTTTTAGGCATTTTCTTTTTGACAACTTGATGTACAATAGCCTTGTCTTCTAAGCTGGTCACCAGAGGCCCTTTTTCCTCTTTATTATAGCAGCATCATCCTTCTTCTTCTGGTTTCTCCCTGTCACACACAATCTTATGATGCCTATGATGAAGGAAGCCCCATCTGAATGCTTCGTATGTCTGTGTGTGCAAACACTTCATGGTCTGTGGACATCCCACATTATACTCTTTAGATAGACCAATTTCAAACACTGCTTTTTATAATCAAAAGGGGAAGTGTTTTCTGCAATAGAGCTCTGTCCATGATAGTAACTCTACAATGTAAAATTTGAAAATATATGTCATTTTCCCCGGGGGAGAGTCATTGTCCTATTGTTCCGGCCTAATTTTTGGAAACCTCACTTAACTGGTACCATCCATCCCTCAGACAAATATTTATTGACAAGGCACATGCTATTTGCTTTGAAAACAAAAACGACATAGTCTAATGGAGAAATCAAAACATGAATTTGCCTACCATCACCCATCACCATATATTCACTTTCCCATTAATCCATACCAAAGTACTTGCCAAAACCTTTGCCCTTTGCAGACACTGTCCTGAACTGTGTCAAACGGTTCCTGACACCTTCCCCAACACCCCCAACAGAAATACACAAATACACATGCACAGACACATGTGGAGTGAGTTGCTCACCCGGTCTCTGGTTATTACACTTATCGCGTAGCATTTCTTACACCCATATAAAAAAAGGTTTAGTACAGTGACACTTAAGTGCTCAATAACATTAACTATTTATTATTTTGTTATTAAAGATCTACTTATATGCCTGACTATGGAACTAGACATGAGCTTCTTTAAGGCAAAAAGCATATTTCATCCACATTTTATCCCTAAAATTCAAAGCACTAAGCTGGTACATAGGAGAAATTTAGTAAACAAAAGGAAATGAATGAATGTATGAATAAATGAGTGAAAAGAAAAAGTTGAGCAATATCAAACATTTAAGGCAGTACATGATGGATTTCTAAATGCCCAGTGAATACAAACTTTCCTAGTTCTATAAGTCTATGTTAAACTGTATTGTCTTTTGATTTATGTAAGTCTATGCAAAAGTATATTGTCATTAGATTTTTGAAAGACTATTTTTTAAATCTGTACTGAGAGTCTGACCATTTTTCTATAGATCAAAGTTTTATTACCAAATTACTGGACTGCATATTAATAATTATACCTCATCAGTTGCTTGAGCCTCATGATACATTGACTAGAAAAATAGCTCATAGAGATATACTAAGAATTTTAGAGACACTTGGGATAGATCAGTAAAAAATATAGACGAAATAGACAAAGAAAACCTTGCTCTCGTGGAATTTAAATTCCAGTGGAAAGAGACTGTTTTAGTTTGCTAAATGCTGCCAGAAATAAGTTGGCTTTTACAGTGGGATTTATTAAAAGCTTACAGTTCTGAGGCTGTGAAAGTATCCAAATCAAGGCATCATCAGAGATGCTTTCTCACCAAGCTGCAGCTGTGGACAATCAGGCACATGGTGGCATCCGCTGGTCTCTCCCCTCTCCTCTGAGCCTCGTTTATTTTGGCTTCTGGCGAAAGTGGCTTCCTCGGGCCCCCCAGGGCCTTCTCTTTCAGCTTCTAGGAGTTTTTCTCTCTGTCTCTGCGGCCTTCTTTCTGTGTCTGCGGCTTTTTATTCCTCTGTTGATAAAGGACTCAAGTAAGAGGATTAAGACCCACCCTGGGTCACCCAGTCTAACCAGAGGCACTTAACTGAAGCAATATAATCGAAGAAGGTTCCATCTACAATAGGTGTACATGCACAGGAATGGATTAGCTTTAAGAACAGGATTTTCTGGGATCTACCCAGCTTCAAACTGTTACAGAGACAGACAAAATAATAAAGTTATTAAGTAAAATTAAGTATTATGCTATATGGTGATAAATGTTACAGAAAAAATAAAGAAAAGCAGATGCAAGATGCATATGAAAGTTTGTGGCTTGAAATGAGTGCATTGAGAAGATGCCATATGAGCAAATTGAAGAAGTTGAGGCAGGAAGGCATGCAGAAGTGTGGAGGAAAAATATTCCCGCCAGAGGGAACAGCCCGAGCAAAAGTCCTAAGGTCAAGCAATTGATTATAATGTAAAACCATAAACAAACCTAACTCTGATATAATGCAATATGGTACGTGACCAAAAAAGTTACAGGAAATGCATGTTCTAAGGAAGGCAAATCATTTTTAGTTAGAAAAAGCTCCATTGAAAAATACAGATTCTATCCTCACTTTGCAGGATTGCTAGGGCTTGAATAAATGGAGAGGAGAGGTACTGAGCGGGTAAAGAATTGGGAAACCACATGTCAAATTCAGTTCACTTTGGGGGCATGATTATGGACAGGGGTTAGTTAGCTGCTTCAATTAAAGGAGTGACAGATGTCAACATAAGGAATTCAGACTTTCTTGCATGGGCAATGTAGACCGGCTAATAATTCCTGAAGAAAATTCCAAGATGAAGAGATTTTTCAGAAGAGTAAACTGAACGCTTTGTGCAGATTAGATTGGAATAGCTGTAAATAATAACGTTTTAATCCAAGGGTAATTAGCACTTGCAATAATGTGATCTTACCATTTAACATGTCCTTTATTTTCCAGCGTTTTAATTTTGAAATAAAAAATTTAAGAAATTAAAGAAAAATTGCAATAGAAATCAATGAATTTCCATATCCCCTCTCCACCTTTTATTAACATTCAATTATTAACATTTTGCCACATTTACTTTGCCTCTCTTTCTATAGGTAGGGAGATAAATAGCTAGATCTGTATTTTGTGTATACAAGTCCAGAGACACACTTGCTATTGAACCATACGAGAGTAAATTGAAGACAATTATGACTAAATACTTCAGTGTGAATCTCCTAACAACAAGGATATTTTCTTACATAACAAGTGTACATTTGTCAAATTCAGAAAATTTTAAAATGATAGAATGCTGTTATCTAATATACAGTCTATATCCAAATTTCAAAAATTGTCCCAATAATATCCTTTATACCACATTTCCCATCCAGGATCGTGCATTACACTTAGTTGTCAAGTCTCTTTATTCCTCTTTAATCTGGGATGGGTCTTCAGCCTTTCTTTGTCTTCCCTGACATTGACATTTGTGAAGAGTAGAAGCCAGATTTTATTTTTTCATTAAATATCCCTCAGTTTGAGTTTGTCTATTTTCTCATTTTCCTGATGTTTACACGTTTCTGGCATGAATAATATATACATGATATTGTGCCACTTAGGGAGTCACAACAAGAGGCACACGATGTCAATTTGTCCCAGTACTGGTGATATTAACTTTCATTACTTCATTAAGGTGGTGTTCATTTTTCCTTTAATCATGAATGGGGAGTTACTTTAAGACAGTGCAAATATCCAACTGCATTAATCTTTCACCCAATAATTTTAGCTTCCATTGATAATTCTTGCCTGAATCAATTATTATTATGATGGCCAAAAATGGTGATTTCTAAACTCTGTTATGTCGTCTGTGTTTACCACTTGGCATTCTACGCTAAGGGAGAGCTTTCCACTTGTATTTATTTACTTGTTTATAATTATATGAACTCTGGATTCTTGTTTTAATCAATTACTGTCATTAATCACTTTAACTTGTCTTTTAATAGACTTGTTTTATGAATACTCCCTTCTCCATAAGAAAAAAAAGCACAAAACCTAACACCCTTATCTGGTCGGAAAGAGGAAAAGCACAGTCCAAGGCTAGGCTCTAAAACTGTATAGAGAATGATGCATGTTTTTCCTCTAGTCTTTCGTTTTATTTTTCATTTTAATAGTTCACTAACATGTAACAGTTAAGTTCCAAGGGCTTATGATATGCTTAGTCTGACTAGGCCCTAATGATGGCTCCTAGCCAACGGCCATATTTGCATTCTTGATTGGCAGTAAGTAAAAGTTAACTTGCTCCTTTGGCTGAAAACCCTTTTCCAAATTGGCAAAATATGCTACGTTGAAGCTAAACTCTGCCTTGTTCTGAAAAGGACTTTTGCAAAAGCAAAACTGCTATCCTTACATACTAGTTTATACCTTTCCAAAACATTTTCTTGCTGTTATGCAAATAGCAATTCAACTTCTTAATGTGTTACCCCAAAAAAATTGTAACTGCTTCTAAATTACGCTGATGTATTGTAGAATTGAGTTGAATATCTTTGTAGGCTGAGCATAATTATCCTCCTGCCAGGAACAAATAAGTTATACTGCTCCAGAGAAATAAATATGCATATGAATGTATGTGGATGGATAAATCCTTATAAAGTTTAGCTCTTTATAACAAAATGAGAGAGGAAGAAATGCACTTGGTGAAGCTAATGAATAAACTGGGATCATTATACTGTCTATCATGCATTTCCCCCACAATCTTGCATTTTACTACATATAAATCAGAGCAGAACATTCCAAAGGACTTCTTATAATGAATGAGCCAATTTTAAGATGAACTTTATAAGAATAAGCCAACTAAAATCTTCAGTTATACTTTAGACAAGGTAATACATATATGTATTCAAAATGAAAACTCTAAGTGGACACTTCCAAAATACATGTGAGCTTTTATTTATTTTGTTACAATTTTTACCTCTTCAAAGGTATCTAGCAGAAAAAGTTTGCAAATAATGACACCAGGTACAGGAAAACTTTTTTAAAAAGGATCCCCAACAACACTTAGGTAATTGCAGCAAGATTAGTGTAAAGCAAATGCATTTATTATTTGCAGTGTAATCCAATGTACTAAGAGATGGCATGCGTTTTATTTTAATTAGCTGTTTCTTTTAAAGGGTTGCTTAGTCCAACTGTCTTGATAAGAAAAAATTGTAGTCATTGCTGAAAATGCTTGTAGCAAATCTAGTTTGAAATTGAAGCAATTTATTCCAAAAGCAGTCTACTACTGCAACAATAATCAATGTGTTTTCCTTCGCCCATACTGGAACTTTCCAAGGACTGTTGTTAATTGCCTGTAACTAAATGACTGCCCGTGCCCTTAAATGTAACTCTTTGGCATTTGTTCATTTGTTGTGTTTAACCAAATGCCAGTTTCCCTTAGGTTTTGCCTAGCGATTTTGCTTTACAATTTTCAATATTCACGTCTCAGTCCCTTAAAGGGGCAAAGTCTATCATTTTAACAAAGTAATAACGCAAAGGCTAAAAGATTTTAAAAGTTCTGCACTTTCTTTTTCTGTCCTTTGATGTTGAATTGTGCTGAAATGGAATCTTTTTATTTTTTAAATGCTGCCACTCCAGGCAACTTAAACTTGAGCCTAAAAGTAGATCCCATTTCAAAGGGAAAATGACATTTGCTGGGGCAACACCATTCACATTGTAATGGAAAGATAAAATACAGCAGTGGGCCCAAATCATTTTTTTTTTGGCTATGACAGAATTTAACCTCTAGGCAATTTGTCCTGACCCAATGTTTAAGCAATAATAGGTAGCACTTATATTAATGAATGTGTCTGACTTGGAGCAAATGAACGTGGAGACTAAATTGAATGCCCCATTTTTTTTAGAGTGTTTACAGCATGCTATAGTAACCAATGCGAATAACTTAAATCAAATGGGAAAAAAATTTAACCCACAAACATTTATAATATATATGTATATTACATTCTTGCATAGAAATAATGCAGTAACTGAGGACCACGCCCTGGTGTGTGCACTTTGGAGAAAGGATCTACAAGGATGTTATGGGAACACCATGTCTCTGCATGTACTACTACAGAAGCATCTGGGGGGACATCTGAGATATTTTCAGGATAAATTAGCTCCTTTGCATCGACTTTTTGCCATCCCTATTATTAGTTATAATGACTATTGTATGGCTCGGAAAATATTCTTGCTTATGGCTCATACTCTAGGTATATATAACTTTTCATATGTTTGCATCTTAAAGGAGGTTTTCAAGTGACACAAGACTGTTTCTGTAATTGCTAAGGTACATCAACCCCACTTTCTTTTTCTCATTACATTTCAGACAATGCTATTGATTGGCCAAGTAAATAGAGTATTCTAGGTAATGTATACAATTTTTAAAACGACTCATGACATCTAGCAATGAGAATCATTCACATTTGGGCAATTACTTCTCTAAAAAGAACAAGGACTTCATTTAGTACAGTTTTTCACTGATTTATACATATTCAACTTTTAAAAGTAAAAAAAAAAAAAAAACAAACAAAACAAAACACTGTGTATAGAGACCAGTATTATAAATACCATTTAAAGAAAATGAGAGCTCCATTTGATGGATGAGTAGGGCTACGTTTCAGGCATAGTTTTTGATTGTTGCAACTTTTTCTAAATTAAAGCAAGATGGCCAGGCATGGTGCCATGCCTCCAGATGCAAAAAGCGTGCTTGGGGGCACCAGAGAAGAATCATTCCCTGCCTGGGCAGTTATCTACAGCAGAGCAGCTGCCCTGACTTCCAGCTTTCTTTAGAGCTTCTCCCTGCATAGGCCTTGAGTTGGAACTTATAATGGTCTTTTTAAAAAATAAAAAAAAATCAATGTTTTTAAAACATTGAGGCACGATTAACAGAAAACGAAATGCATAGGTTTCAAGTGTTCAGTTCGATGATTTTGGCAGATGTCTATGGTTATGTAACCCCACCCCAAACAAGATGCAGAATAATTCCTTCATGCCAGAAAGTTCCCTCTTGTACCTTTCCAATAAATTTGCCCTTTTTCTGATTTCAACAACCATTTTCTGATTTCTTTTGCTATGGCTAGTTTTGGCTTGGTCTTGGACTTCATTTAAATAGAATCATGCAGGAGGAATTACTATATGTCCGGCTTCCTTCATCTAACATAATTTTTGTGAGGCTCATGCGTGTTGTGTACATCAGTAGTTTATTCTTTTTATTGTTGAATATATTCTATTGTATGGACATAGGACAGTTTGTTCATCTATTCTCCTGTTGATGGATGTTTGGGTTATTTCCAGTTGTGGCTACTATGAATAAGACTATTATGAACATTCTCATACCAGTCTTCTTAGGGATATCTCCTTATATTTTCTTGGATAAATATCTAGGAATGGAATTACTATTCACAGAATATATTTATGTTTAACTTTATTAGAAACTGTCGAGAACATTCCAGTCCTCTACCACTAGCAATGTTTGGAGGTAAAAGTTAAGCATACGTGATTAAAGAACAAGACTCAATATACCCCCCAGTATTATACACCCACTTATCCTTTCTTTTCACATGTAAGTGGGAGCATCACATACTAAAAAGGGTTTTGTGTTTTATCCCTGGTACTTTTGTAGTATTTTCTTGTGTAACCCCTCACAAAATTCAGTAGATAAAGCTGTCTGATATTTATAAATACAAAAAAACGCACATTTCCTGGAGGTGTTTTTCAGTATTTCATACTTCATATTAATTTACTTAGACTCTAGAAGATTTAACACCACACTTCTTCTTTCTTAAATTCATAAAATCCAGTCACTTTTAACAAGATTTACTTCTATTTCCAATTTAATTTTAATAAGTACAGAAAATACATTTGCTTAATGAGTAGTTATGTGTTTGTTTTAATTAAACTGTTGAATTCGGAATGAAGGGCTAATAAGAAATATCACTGAGATATTTTTTCCTGTAATTATCACAGAAAAAGTGACATCACATACAAGCATGCACACACAAATGTTCTTATTTGAAAAGGATGGCCCACTTTTTCAAATTATTTATCGTTGGCACTGCATTGCTCCCTTGATAATTTCACCCCATTTAAGAGACATCAAGAGTAATCTTGTAATCTGAATAGTTATTATTGCAATACCATAGATTTTAAACTTCTCGGTCTAAGCCTTCATTGGCTGTGTTAAGAAACTGAATAGATGAACTGCTGGAGTGTTCTAAATGACAGAATCAAAAGTACCATTATTTTAGAGCTATAATTTCAAGCACATTTGTATTTTATCTTAATTAAGGAAACTAGGACTTTTCATGGTCATGGTCAACCGCAGGAAGTAGTGGCTACCCATAAATAAACTTTTGGAAAATGGTGATCAAGGACAAAAGGCATATGCAGGCATTTAGTTAAAGTGAGTTTCAAAGTCTGTGCATGGCAGCTTAATATTTAAATACCAGTGGCCTTGATTTTGTTACAATGTCCATGAACTCTGAAGGAGAAAGAAGAAGTGAAAATGTTATCCCCAAAGTTGCCTGATTCAATAGGAAAAATAGAAATTGTGTGCAGTGGACAGAAAGTTCCTCTTTTGGACAGAATGTAGTAACATGCCTAGTAAAAGAGGAAACAAACAAGCAAAAAAAGCTTAGGGATAGGAAAATACCACCAACACATTCCTGCATGACACCCACTAGGGGCCCTTCTTCTTAAGCCCAATTAAGCATTCAGCCTTATAAGACCACTGTCTTATAAGGCCACTGTGACAGCAGTCCCTTCGGAGGGATATAGGACGAGAGCCATTGCTTGGCCGCAGAGAGCCTTGGGTGTACCTCTTCCGTGGAAGCAGCCCTCACAACTGTCTCTCCAACAGTTCACACTGCTCTCCAGGGGTCCTTCTGTTTGTCCTTCTCACCTCTCTGCCCCATTCTCCAGGTGACAGCTCAGATGTGAGAGATCAAGTTTCACAATGGGTGAGCGCAGAAGCCTTCCTGGTTTAAAAACCTCATATCCAAAGAAACCAGTATTTCTTTCATCAACCCCAAGTATAACTTCCAGGACCCCCCACAGGGATATGTTCATAATAAGAGTTACTGTACTCAGGCAAGCCCCCAATTATAGTTTTCAATCAGGTATTTCTAATTTTCTCAGCCCAGATGCCATCTACAAATCAAGGGTCATTTTTTTACCATAAGCAGTGTTGCTTAGTAACAGTCACCACACACCACCCTAAGTGTCACTAAGGGAACAGAGCTAGAAAGGTACCCAAAGGTCAAATTCTCATGCAGAATTTGCTCTCATCCACAAACTGTCAAACCAAACTGAATTTATGACTTTTGATGTGAATATGGTTTAATCCCATTCTGTGATTTTTTTCCCAGAGCTGATGTACACAGTTGAACTTGCTGGAGGGCTTGGTGCTATCCTTTTGCTGCTTATTTGCCTGGTGACCATCTACAAGTGTTACAAGATAGAAATCATGCTCTTCTACAGGAATCATTTTGGAGCTGAGGAGCTGGATGGAGGTAAGACGGGTTCCCTCTTTCATTGCTCTTTCTGAATATTCTTATTTGTTCCCTGCCTTTATTTTACTGTGGGGAAGGAAAAGTTACGCATAACCATTGGCACAGCTCTTAAAATCTTTCAATGTTTGTAAATAAATTCATCTTTTATGCAGAATTGGATGGGTGATTTTTTGGAGCCAATAGATATTTTCCTCTAAAAATTGTAAAGCAACAGCTTCTCCTTTTAGAATTATATTCCAAGCAGCGTTTGCAGCTTCTAAACTGCAGTGGTAATGCCCTCAGCGTGTTCATTTTCTCTCACCTTGTAATCAGTACTTAAAGGCCAGCTTTACTTCTCTATAGGTAAGGAGAGTCTCATTTAATTGTTTGAAGTGAATCTTCTTTTAATTATGTTTGAAGTGAATTTCAATTTCTTCCTGGTTTAGACTGATCAGTTATAGTAAAATATACCCAGTATTTTTTGGATTCCTCCACCAATCTTTTCAATCCTATTTATTTAGCTATTTTTAGAGAGGCTAATTTTTATTCCACGTGTAGACCAACAGATAGAAAAGTGCATAAGCACATTGTTCCCTAATAATAAATCTAATATTTTTGTTCAAATTGGACAAGTAAATATTATTTTCATGGCTATCATTATTATTTACCTCTGGTCAGACATGAATATGTATACAATCTAAGATGAATTTGGAGTCTTTAAAATTGAGTTCCCTAAACCACCCATTAGAGTACTTAAGTTTTTTTTTCTTCCTTTTTGCTCATTTGAAACTGATTTATATGAAACATAAACTTGCAACATGGGAAGTATATGCAAACTGACCCTGAATAGTACAGATGGCAAAAGTTTCCGTCATGTATAGAAACTTTTTTTTCCCCTCAACTGTCAGTTTTGCACTAAATAATGCCAAAGGCAATGGAGCAATTCCTCTTGAATAAATCCACAGGCAGAAATATAAGTTGGCAGACTTGGGGAGAGGAGCAGTTTCTTCAGCACCCCTAATACTCCTCTCTTTTTACTCCTCTCCCCTTCCCATTAGTGTAAAGCCAGAGCTGAGGCACCACTGTTTTTATTTTTTACTTTTAAGTGCTGATTTGCCTATTTCTCTTTTGCTTCTGACTTTCTTACTTATTCATACAAACCATTAATTTTTATTTTGCCACTGCTTCAAAGAGATGGGAGAAAATTGTCAGTGTCAGAACTATTGTTGGATGATCACCAAGCAGAGAGCTAAGCGTTCTTAAAATCATTCTTGCTAAGCTTCACAAAAATTCTTAGGTCCGTATCATTATCCCCATTTTACTGATAAGGCACTTGAGGCTTCCAGAGGTTAAATAGTGCACTCAAGAAGATGACACAAGTATTATTGTAAGTGGTCAAGGTAGAGTTTGAAGTTAAGTCTATTTCCAAAGCCTTTATTTTATTGAATGCTGAGTCCCTGTTAATTTTTATGTTTTAAAAATTGAGTATGTTCCATATAATCTAATGATTTGCTGTTGTCTGTGCAATTAGCACAGTAGAGGAGATTTGATAAAGCAGATTGCCTCCACAAGTCTCACTTTAGTTAATTAACCCTGTTTTGAATTTGTTTATTTTGTGTACTGAATAATATGAGTGATTTTACCCAAACCACCCATTTCCAGTGTAGTTTTTATCTGTTATGTTCTGAATGGTAGAAGATGCTGGAACAATATGAAAAAGTATGACTCATATGCAGTTGAGCTTTCAGTGATTTGAAGTTTCTTTTGGGAGTCTTGCTCATTGTAAACACTTCAGAGAATTGCTTGGATAACCTTTCTGCATGTCAGTGCCATGTTGTAGCTGTGGGGTCCTCAGTTTACCTAAAGTGATTTAAGTCAAAATATAAAACAAACACTAACAAATCACATCTACCAGTTGAGATATGGTAGATTTCTCTCAGAAAGCCAATTTAGTTAACAAATGCATTAAGAATTGTTAGAACTATTTCCTTAGGGCCATCTTGTACACAATCTGGGATTTAACTGCTAGGGCTTTCCATGGGATGCCACTGGGAATGGGTCAGGCACAAAGAAAACCAAGATAACAAGCTGAATTATCATCTGGATAATGTTAATGTGCAAATAATTCCTCTAACACATAAAGCAGAGGCTGCCAAAACAGTGGTTTTTCAAATGGTTTTATGTAAAGGATTTCTTGCTCTAAATGCAATCACATGTGTACCCTTCCTATATTAAAGCAGACGTGCTCCTCCTGATACAGTGGTCTAGGACCCCACCCTAACTCTCCTCTCTCCTGCAGAAACATTCATCAGAACCATACTACAGTGATGATGGTGATTATGATGATAATAATGATGTAGCAGGTTAAAAATCCGTATCTTAAAATAGGTGTGCATAAATGCAACTTCCTTTAATTCTCTAATGCTCTAAAGCCATTCAGCTTGGCTCTTACATTCCCATTTCCACCAATGGCAGAAAACTCATACTCTTGCCCCTTCAGGATAACTCAATAACTTCTGGATTGTAGTTCAGCTTCTTTTGGGTGAACATTCAGTCAAAATTTGTGGTATTCTGGTTCCTATCTCCTTCCCATTTCTCCCAAGAAATTTGCTTTTTAGGAACTCATATCTAGCTTTCTAGTAAGGGAGAAAGACATCTGATGGATCTGCTATCCTGTTCTCACTTGAGCTGGGTGCTCAAGGCCAAGATCCTCGCTATGGCCTCCAGCGACAAGGTTGACACGCTTCTCCAGAATCAGCTCCTTTGGGAATGGTGGAGATTTTTACCTGGGTTTCTAGCACTCCAAATTCTTCTACATTCACCCACCCTCCCATAAACAAACAAACAAATAAACAAAAACACCTCCTTCACCCATTTCCTCCCACCCAGGGTTGGGTGAAGGATTTCTCTACAAAACTTAGAGTTTTCCAAGCTCTTTCCTGGGAAAAATGACACAATCTGTGCATCTCAGCTTCTACCTCAAACGTAGGTCACAGGGGCATTTATCATCTTCTTCTCCTCCCTAGGACACTAAGGGCCCCTTCTCAGAAACCCAAGCAGCCTCTGAACTTTAGTCACATCCGCCTTAGAGCCTTCTATACATGCTATTGTGGTTAAAAAATTATCTACTCTTCCAGTGGTGGAAAACTTCCCCAACATCATCAAATCCCCCATTCTTCCTAGGTCTCCCACAAGTCTTTTCCTCTTCCAAAGAAGAGGTGGCTATTAAAAAGAAACACCATGCTTTTCAGATTCTTCTCTTGGTTTTCTAAAAAGATATAAATTGAAAGTTAAAGCCCAGCAATGATTTTACTCTTGGCCATCAGAATTACCTCCCCCTAAAGGGGGAATGCATAAAATACTCTTGGAAATAAGGAAAGGCAAAGAGTGTGAAGAAGAAGAGAAAAAGGAAATTTAGCTAATATTGTGAAGAAATGTCCTACTATGGTGATATAACAATAAGGATAAAAGACTCATTGACCACTTATTGAATATGTATTAAATAACAGGTGCTGTGTTGACTCCTTTTTGATAGAGAATCACACAACTAATAAGACCATTTAAACCAAGGTCTAAATGACTCCAAATCCCAAAAATTTCAGCCATTGTATCACACTGGTAAATGAGGGATTTGGCATTGGGGACTCTTCTAGCCCATTCCTTTCGAATCATTACAATGGGGTTTACCTGGCTAAATCAGTTCTACATCAGAAGAATTCTATTTTTCCAAGATAGTATGTGTTGATGTTTTGCTATCTTGCTATGTTCATGTCACTCCTTGAATCCCTCTACATAACCTTATATTTTATTTCCCCTGAGTTCGGACCTTAGCATTTCTCTTCTAATTCCATAACATGCCCCTTTTTGAATCACATTTACTACCCTATCTTTAATTGCATTTATACACAAATAATTCCTAGATCTAAATCTCCTGTTCCCAGTTCTCTTGTTTTAGTACCATTTTTCTAGTAATCTATTGGTTATTTCCACTGCAGTAGATCCCAAACCCAGCTTATAAATCACTCCCCTTCCCCCACTCATTCCTTGTCATCTTCCATGTTACACCTCAGTCCCTTATATCATCCTCTACCCCACTGGGTGTGCTTTCTCCTCACCTGCCATCTCCAATTAGTCATCAGGGTGGATTAAAAGTGCCTCCCAATATCTCTTGAAAGCAGACTCCCTGCCCTGCCACCTTTTAATTGCGACTGTTTTGTTCAAGCCTCCTACACCATCTCCTTGCCTCCTTCCCTACCCCTCCTTTATTATTATTATTATTATTAGAGGAGTTGTGATTTTACAAAATTGTCCCTACCCCTCCCTTTTATCCTCCACACTCTGCCAGAATTCTCTTTCTAAGCACAATCTTAGTGTGATTCTTTTTTTTAAAAAAGTCTCCATGTTGCTGCCAGAGGAAGTCCAGGCTTCTTAGCTTAGAAAATAAGTGCTGTCACAAGGTGGTCCAAGTTACTTTTCCAGCCTTGCTGCCCATATGGAATCTGACCAGGCAGAGTACCAGTTAGAATAGGATACTGATCTTTGGAAATACACAGCTATTTTGAACTGGCCTAAAACAATGTAGTCATGCACAATATTCAGGTTCTTTTTGGTAAATGAAGTAGCCACAATGTTAGGGGTAGGAGAAGTTTAGCTATTCCCCCACTATCTTGATTCCAGGATATAATGAAAGAAAGCTTTGGGCCAAATTCTACTGCATATACATTTATTTAACAAATAGGTACATAACCTATCTTATAAACTTTAAAAAGCTCCAACTCTGTCCTTTTATGTGTGTATGCTCCAAAAAAAAAAAAAATGTACAGGAAAGCTTCCCCTGAGGCAAATATGACAATATTCCAGTGGCAGGATTAGGCCAGCCATTTAATGGCAACCAAGAATTTTCTTAATCAGGACACAGGGCCATTTTGGAATCAAGTTAAGAACAGCATCTCTCATGGAGGCACGCTATTGCCCCACCCCTAGATTTGTGCTGATGTAAGGTGTGTCTCTAAATTATGTTAGCTAATCCACATGTCTTGAATAGCACGAATTTCACCATGGAGAAAGCATTTCCAATAGCCACTAATTTTAGCAATGAAAATCTATTTTTCCCCTTTTTTTTCTTTTTAACATTCATTGTGTTAATGAAGCATCTAGTTTTGATCAAGAATAAAGATATATAATCTACTTATTCTAGAACCTTCTCTCTGGTGAGCCCAGATAGGTAATATTCAGCCTGAATTGAATATGTAAAGGGACAGAGAGCTCACACTCTCACCAAGTAGCCTATTCTGTTTTTCAGGCTTCTTGTATCTTCATCCTTTACAATATTAGGCGTATAGTTCCCGTTAATCCATTCTTGCAGTGCATCATAAGAGACCTCCTCCGAGTTCAAATAAATTTACAAATCCATACTCTTGTTCACAGCTGTGTAATCAACCCAGGAATACCGCTTACATTACCATGAAGTCAGCATCTTCTTACGTTGTCCACAATGATGTCATTAGAAGATATCTAGAATAAATCAAGATAAAGCATAAATAACATTCCCCTGGTCTACTATTATATAATCCTAACCAATTTTTTTAAAAAGAGAAAATATATGAATTTATTTAGCAATCTTTAGTATGTTGCTCCCCCATCTTCATACCCAAGCATGGCAATCAATTGCTTCAAACCTACTGGTTTCTTTCGGTCACACGTCTGAATGAACTTTCTCGGTCATTATTACTATTAGCACAATTTTTATGACTGCTTAGCTTCTAGTGAATGCTTAGCACTTGCAGAACATGTGCTAAGCATTCAACACGCTTTATCTTATTTATTTATTTCTGTGAAAGGAAGGCTCAAAGACTAAATCATTTAAGAAAAGAATTATTACTTGCAGAATTTTTGCGATGATGTCTGGATTTTAGAACTGGCTCTCCAAATAAAAAATAAAGCAGGTATTTAAAGAAAAATAAGATTACAAAGTTACAGTTAGTCTTAATAGGGGAAAACAGTAGCTTTCTTATATGATTATCATTTCAGTAGATGTCACCACGGAACAGCACAAGTTTTCATTAGGGAATAGTTTATGGGAGCAAGCTTACGGTGTCATTTAGTTGGGGGAACTAGTACTAGACAGGGTGACCCTGCTTTATGTTTGTTTGTTTTTCTCAGAGTGCAAAGTGTTTTCTTTTTTACCCCCCTGACTGTGGGGTATGAGGAGTATGCTTACTCATCATGATGGCAGGGCAAGCTCATAAGAACCCTATAATCGCTAACACTACTCCTATTTTAAAGATAGAGCTTTTCTAATCTCACTTTGGAAGTATTACAGGTATTGGACAAAATGAGTTAGAGTAGTCTTTTACAATCTCCACCCCAGGAAAATGTGAACATCTGTTCCCGTTCAGGTCTATGGAATGAATTGGTATCTATGCAATCTTAGACCACAGAATTTAATTTTCTTTCTCCTTCAATTGCAAGATCACTCACTTTTCAGAGTCTCAGAAATGATTGTTCTCATGATCAGCAATGAAACGCGGTACTTCTGTAAATCATTTAGAAATCCCATAGGGTATTTTTTTTTCTGTAGCGATTAGATAATTTGCATACACAGGAACAACCTAGAATGAATCCGTGAATTCCAGAAGGAGAACTCTATAGTTGTTTTTTGTATATGACTTGCCCACAGGCATAAGCTGTTAAGTGATAGGAGCCAAAGCCTTCTTATTTCAAATCCTGTGCTCTCTTTACCACTCTACTCCCTCTTAACCTTTTTAAGACTTTTGCCATTTACGCTGTACATGGCCTTCTTATGCATGCAAGAGAAGGAAATTTATATGTATCAAATGTCTCCTTGGAGCCAGGCATATTGCATTATAGTGGGGACTCATTTAATCCTGGATATCTTCAGGAAGGTGCTATTTTATAGATCAGGAAACTTAGGCTCAAATAAGTTAAATAACAAGCAATGACAGTCAGGATTTGCCCTCGGCTGCTGTTTTTTCCACTATAGCACACCATAAATATTTACCACATTGAATGATTCAGAAGAGTACCAAATGGCAAAATCTGTAAGCTAGAACAATATTGTAAAACTTTTGAAGCATAAAATTCAAGCAGCTTTATTTTAGACTACAATTGCCAGAGGTTGCCATAGCAGAATTGAAATGAAAAGTGAAATTTTATTAAGATAATTACATCCATTAATCACAAAATCAGAACATCAAGATTATATACCTAGTGCTTGTTTACTCAAAGAGATATGGTTTATCTCTTTGGAAAAAATGTATCTTGGAAGTATGAAAAAGCCTATGACAACAAATCTGAGACATAAGAAAGAAATGTTGCTTACTTTGAAAACTCTTATTTATTTAAATTATACCAATGCTAATTTAATTATTTTGTATGCCACATCAGACATACAAAATCATTTTATAAGGTGAGATATGTAATTCATCTTTGAGCTCTCTGCCATTCTCATTTTGGTAACCCATTTGCTGAATGATAGCCTCTGCCACTAATCAATTTAACTTATGTGATTTATAAATATTTAAGAACAAAAAATAAATAAATGGCCAGCTGCCAATAACTTCTGACAATTATTCAATAGGTGTTTAAAGGCTTAAAAACTCCCAAAGACTTGAATGTTAATTTCAAGTCGTTTATATTGTCAGCAAATCTCTTTCCTAGCCCAGATATAATAGAGCCACCAGCTCCATTTTGAGAAGGGAGTATTCAACCAACATTTTTTAAAAACCTATTCTGTTCTAAAAAATATCCGTGGATCCTTTGCTTTGCAATGCTCCCAAAGAGTATGTGGCTAATACCTTCCATTTGTCAAAGAGAAATATAAATTTATCACCCTTCCAAACCCTTTCATTCATTCCTGATACCCAATTCCATATTTTCCTTCCCCCATCAAAAGTTCTTAATAATATTTTAAATTCATGCTTTTATTTCTTCATTTTCTTTCCAGAGTCCAAAGTTCTTTTTTTTCTCCTTAAAACTATTTTTACAGAACACCAAAAGTGAGTTCAATTGGTCAATTTGAGGAGAAAAATCTGCTGGATCAGTTGCTTGGCTTCAAGTAACAGAATAATTAGTTGACTAATTGCTTTAGTTTGTTTGATTTTGTTATTTAAGGGAGGGGAGCATCTCAGCCAGAATATCTTGACTTATAAGAAGGTCCTGAAAAAAGTAACTTCGTGGCTATCTTTGAGATTATGAAGAATTATTACAAAGAGTATGTAAACCAGCTGTTTTCCATCTCTGCAGTAGACAGATTTATACACAAGGGCTTAAACTACAGAAAAGAAGATTTAGAGAATAAAGTTCATAGTAAGAAATAGACTCCTCTTAGTACCCTGTTATGGTTAACTACATTTAAGCTGTTTATAAACCTAAACTGAATTTAAATA
This sequence comes from Tolypeutes matacus, assembly GCA_026826555.1. Taxonomy (NCBI): domain Eukaryota; kingdom Metazoa; phylum Chordata; class Mammalia; order Cingulata; family Chlamyphoridae; genus Tolypeutes; species Tolypeutes matacus. The sequence goes on from JAKSZT010054121.1 coordinate 2,631,946, forward strand.
ACCATGGATTTATTCTTTAAAAATATTAATATAATTTTGCTTTTTCTATGGTTTAAAAAAAAGTCACCTTTTCCAAGTTTCACCAGTCACATGAAGCTCATATACATTAATATTTGTCAATATAGGTTCTTACAGATATCAAAAAACAATCTAAGAGATATTACCCAAGATGCATATTAGTACTTAATTCAGCTGGAAATTGGGAAAAGAGAAGGGACCTTAGAATCCATCTGATCTTGAGTCAGAAAACATGCTGAATTTAGTAAGGTTTACAACACTGTACTTGCAGTCCATCAACTTTCAAATCAGGGGTTTGTTGTTTGATAAATAAATGCCTAGCCCATTGCTGTACTGATGTAGACTCTGGGGGAAAAAGGAATTAGTTATCATTCAAGTGCCCCATTAATTTGAGGATACTGCTGCAAATGCTCATAAGGGGCTTTCGAGCCACATTTACTACCAGGATGAGCTGCATGTGAGTAACTCCTTTCTATCTGGGAGATACTAGCATAAATACTATAAAGTCATCCAGATGGTCTAAAGAGATGGAAACTGACTGAGGCACCAGATCCGTACAGTTAATATGGTTATTGCATAATTAGTCTAGGGAAGGATCTACCCCTTTTTGGATGAAAATATGGATTTTCAGCTATTTTATTTTGAGCTCTCAACAGGAGGATATGCCTTCTGATATCAGGATCATTTCTCACCGAGCCAAGACTGCGAGGTATAGCTTTCTTAAGGCTCTGGTCAATTGCCTGGCAGCTGCCTATAGCTTTATGATCCCATTGAGACCTCTGGATGCCTGTACTCTGTCCTAGAGCAGAGGTTCTCTGCGTAGTCCCTTGGCCAGGAGCATCAGCATCTCCTGGGAGTTTGCTATAAATACAAATTCTCAGGACTGACATGAGAGCTACAGAATCCGAAAGTCGGGCGGCAGTGGCCAGCACTGTTTTAACAAGCCCTCCAGATGATCCTGATGCACGCTCAAGTCTGAGAACCACTTTCCTAGAGGAGTTACAAAGAACCTAAGGTCTTCCCTTGAGTCACAGTGAGAAACTACAGTTCTAGACTCTGCCAAAGGTGCTTTGCTAAACTCTTACCCTACAGCTCTTAGTAACTCCTCCAAGAGTCCAGGCAGCATGGAGTCTACATCTCCAAAGCCATCTCTAGAGGGAAATGGCCTGGGTTTTGAGAAAATACCCAGGCTGGATTTAAGATATGTGTTATGTGGTGCCAAAATGAAAGACATTCATTAATTTAATCAAAATATCTTTTTGAGCATCCACTAAGTCATAGTCACATATCTCAGGCAAGGCTCTTATAGTCTAGGAGAGAAGGTGAGGCATGAATACAATTATATAATACATGAGGAAAGAGATCATTCAAACGAAGGGGACTCAGCCTCAAAGGAAACAAACAAGAAGATTTAGCTGCTGGTTATTTAGACAGTGGATAGCCATTGATAGTTTAGGAGTCACCATATGACATGATCAGTGGTGAGGTTTGGAAAGATAAATTTGGTGACACTCTATAGAATGGACTTGAAGGAAAAGGAACTGGAGAGGGAAGATCAGATAGAAGATGATTTTAACAGCTGAGAAATGACTAGGGCTGGGCTAGAATAAGGAAATTAGAAAAGAAAGCATATTATGTAAATCGAATCTAAAGGATTTTTACCAATGAATGGCTATGAGATTATTGAAAAAAAAAAAAGAGGGATAAGTGAAACATGCATCTGAAGTTTGGAGATTAAAGTGAGCTTGTTGTGTTATTAAAATGAAAATTTAAAAGTAGCGGCAGCATCTTGTTATGTTTACACGTGTTGAGTGTGAGGTGCATGCCAAACATCCAACTTAAGGGGTCCAGGGCACTGGTGGGATTGGGAGGACTGTGGTAGTTCAGGAAAAAGAGAACAAGATTGGAACTCTATATTAGGGAGGCATCTGCACAGAAGTGATTGAAGTCATGGGAGAAAAGGAGATTTTTAAGGGAAAATGGGCTGAAGTAAAAATGGAACAGGCCACAGAAAAAGTCTTGAGGAGGGACTGCATTTATGAGTCGGAAAAGAGGTATGCATGGAAGAGGCAAAGGAACAACCAAAGAAAGACAGTGTCCTATAAACAAGGGTGATAGCCAGCTGGAATTTATCAGTATGGAAGCACCATTTGTTTTTATCAGTTCTGATTCATAAGTGCTCTGTTCATATTGCTGTTTGTGTTGATCTGGTTTTTTAAAAATAGTTTTTAAGCCTAGAGAACACAAAGGACAAAGAGTGAAGCTCTAGTCATTACACATCCCAGATTTGGGGGAACTTCACCATTTTGTAGTACTTTGTGGCAAACTGGAAGAGAACAGCTTCCCAGGAAGAAAATAGGATATGCATGAAATAATTCCACAATCCACTGTCTGGCTTAAGGAACCCTCCCTTTAGACCATGACACCTGTATTGCTACTAGCAATGTGTTTATCCCCTAGAAATGTACTGTTGATTCCTCTGCATCTCATACTAAACTACTGACCAATATTGAAGGAAGTTTAATATCTCATGGGTAATGCATATGAATACCCAGTGAATAAATATTTTACTTAAATATTAACTGATATTACTTAATAGTTTTATTGTGTACTATTTTCTAAGATGTCTTACTCAGCAAAATGGAACCACTGTAGACTGTCTTCCGAGATATGGATATAGCCTTGATACGGCAAATATAATTATTCTTTCTGGTGAAAATTGGATTTATTGATGATATGTACAGCTATATCCTGGTTGGAGAGTAAAGGAAATACAAAAATGTAATAAATTTATGATGATTACTATTTTCTAAACTTAAAAAAAAATCTTCACTAGCTAAAGGTTGTCTTCCAAAGATCCTATAGTGGAATTGTTAGCATCTTATATACTGTGTTAACTTTAGGTACAGTAACTGTTGGCCCTGACAAGTTATAATCATAGAATGACTCCTAGACAGCTCAGGGTTATCAGACTTCTAGAATGAACACACACATATGGATCTCAAGAAGTGAGTCCCACTGCAACAGTCAAGGATGTCCCTTTATCTTTGTTGCGTTGTACTTTAAAGTTTTAAATTCTGTGCCAAATGTAGAGTTTGTTTTATTCTGAAATTTTTGAGTGTTTCAATTCAACTTGATCAAATAATTGAGTGGTCCACTGATGATCATCAGGGCAGCACAAGAGGAAACTAGGGATATTGATATTTGTAAACTCAGCCTATTGAGAATATTTAGAATGGAGGTGAATCCTGCTATGACATTTTTAAAAGGACATTGACAAATGAGACACTATCTAGAGGATAAATGATTCCTATTATTAGAAACAACAAATGAGGAATTAGGGATGTTTATGTTAAAAATTTAAGATAAAAGCATGATAGCACTTCTCAAATATTTGAAGAGTTCTCATGTAGAAAAGAAGAGTGGGTAAAGAAATTAGACTTGAGTGCTAAGTTTCTTTCATTTATATTTTACTTTGTGATTTTTGCAATCAGACTGATTAGTATGATGAAAAAAATTGACAATATCTTATGTTTTAGATAAATGGAGACGGTAAAACAATATGTTCTTTTCTATAACCATTCAGTTTCATAAAATTCTCAGTGCCAACATCCAAGAACTGGGTCCTGGTTTAAAAAAAAAAAAATGAATTATTCCAAATTTGGTTTTATTTTCTCCCCAACAGCAAGTTAGCTCAGTGAGAACAATCTAAAAGTCATTACTCCACAATCAAAACAGGTGCATTCTGGTTGTTGTTTTTTTCTCAACAGGGTAAAAAAGTGACAAAAGTAGGATTAGATGAATATAAGATTATTAAGAGTCAGACCATACCTTACTATCCAAAAATGTCTATGATCTTTGCATTGAAAATGTTAAAAGTTAACATTTTATTGCTCTTTTCATTGATTTTGTCCCCCAACAACAACAAAAATACCTCCAAATTAGTTCGAGAGCATTTGGCACTATTGGACTCCTAATGAAAAGTAATGATGGACATTACTTATGATGCTTATTGAATGTCTTCACGTCCTATGGTTTTCTTTGTAAAGCAGTGACTTCAACTTAACTCTGTAATGTTTTTGACAGACAATAAAGATTATGATGCTTACTTATCATACACCAAAGTGGATCCTGACCAGTGGAATCAAGAGACCGGGGAAGAAGAACGTTTTGCCCTTGAAATCCTTCCTGATATGCTTGAAAAGCATTATGGGTATAAGTTGTTTATACCAGATAGAGATTTAATCCCAACTGGAAGTAAGTTAATGTTTTTACTTGAGAGTGTGAATGTTCATGTGTGTGTTTATGTAGTCATTACTATTTTTTTAAGGCAGAACATCTTTTCTTTTCATTTTTGATTCTTTACTTCAAAAATTGTTATCTGTTAATCTCTCAAGAAAGAAATGTCTTTATATGTTCATAAGAAATTTAATTTTTAAACATCTCAGGAACTACTTCCATAATTCTCTAAAGCAGCTCATTGTATGAGCCATGACCTTTAAAGAAACCAAATGAGAGATTTGTACCTGGGAACAATATTTCTAATATTGGGAAGTGCAAGGCCCAAACTCTATTCAAGATGCTCATTGGCTGTTTTCATCTTCTCAAGACGTTACCCAACAAACAACAACTCTCAATTAATGTGTGAGAGTCTCCCAGGGCTTTCTGGACCAACTGCTCGATTCACTCATTCTGACCAACCTTTTTCTCTTTTGTAGCATACATTGAAGATGTGGCAAGATGTGTAGATCAAAGCAAGCGGCTGATTATCGTCATGACCCCAAATTATGTAGTTAGAAGGGGCTGGAGCATCTTTGAACTGGAGACCAGACTTCGAAACATGCTTGTGACTGGAGAAATTAAAGTGATACTAATTGAATGCAGTGAACTACGAGGAATTATGAACTACCAGGAGGTGGAGGCCCTCAAGCACACCATCAAGCTCCTGACAGTTATTAAATGGCATGGACCAAAATGTAACAAGTTGAACTCTAAGTTCTGGAAACGTTTACAGTACGAAATGCCTTTTAAGAGGATAGAACCCATTACTCATGAGCAGGCTTTAGACGTCAGCGAGCAGGGGCCTTTCGGGGAGCTGCAGACTGTCTCGGCCATTTCCATGGCTGCGGCTACCTCCACAGCTCTAGCCACTGCCCACCCAGATCTGCGTTCCACCTTTCACAACACGTACCATTCACAAATGCGCCAGAAACACTACTACCGAAGCTATGAGTACGACGTACCTCCTACTGGCACCCTGCCTCTTACCTCCATAGGAAATCAGCATACCTACTGTAACATCCCTATGACACTCATCAACGGGCAGCGGCCACAGACAAAATCCAGCAGGGAGCAGAACCCAGAGGAGGCCCACACAAACAGTGCCATCCTGCCGCTGTTGCCAAGGGAGACCAGTATCTCCAGTGTGATTTGGTGACAGAAAAGCAAGGGACACCCTGTCCCTTAGAGCTCAAGTGGAGTCTGCAGTCCAGTGCCTGGAACTAAATCCTCGACTGCTGCTGTTAAAAACATGCATTACAATCTCTAGAACACGAGGAAAAACAGGGTCTTGTACATATGTTTTTTGCAATTTCTTTGTAGCATCAGTGTCTTCCTGTTTTACCATGTCTCTTACCATTACATTTTTTGACTTTGTTTTATATGTCATTGGAATTTGTATATTTACATTTTTTAAAGAAGAGACTGATGTATAGATAGAAAACCCTTTTTTGCTTCATAAGTTTAGTTTTAGAATGGGTTTTTATTTCTTTTTCTTGGTTTTCTTTTTGCTTTTAACATTTCCTTGGGGTGCTTGGACAAATCTATCCAATGGGACAAGGAGCACCGTATCCTCTCTTGGGTTCTGCCTAGGATCGGCAGGACCACACCGGCCTTCAGAGAGCAGTGCAACAAATGCCAGCATTGCCATGGGGGAAAAAATATTTTGAGAAGAACACTTATTCATAAGAGGGCCCCGCCAATCAGAGCCCTGAATCTCTTCCTTGTCCCGCCTCATTCCCCACCTCTGCCCTTCTAATGGTGGCATGATGTGTAAACTCTGTGGAGGGGTGGGGGTGGGTCTAACTGTCTTAACGTTTCATTCACTGCTCGTCAGAATACACTCCAGACCCAAAGGTGTGCTAGTCACTTGACAGTGACCACTACAGAGTGCTAAGAAGAAAAGATCAAGGGCATGAAATTGGGAGAGAGAGTGTGTTTCCGTTTTTAAAATGAGTTGATGTACCCTTATATATATATATGAAAAAACAACGAAACAGAAAAAAAACAAAAACAAAAACAAAAAAACAAAAAAAGAAAAAAAAACACACAAAAAAAATCAAGCCCTATGTTTGACCACTTCCTGGAAAGGCATGAATGTGTTTGTGGCTGTTTTTGTTTAATATTCTACTTCCTCTTTTCCCTCTATAATTTTTCTGCAAATGAGATTATGTGCAAATGCCAGGCAAGTTAACGCAAAAGGGTGAATCAACACAAGTCAAAACAAAATTTATATTGAAGGCTTCCAAACCAAAGGGAAGGACAGGCTGTGTCATCAAATATGTTTTTGTCACCTTGTATTATACAAAATGTTATTTTCTAAAGAGTCAGAGCAAATCTGTGAAACTTATTATGGGGTCCCTTTGTATTTAAATGTTAATTCACTGTATTTAATTTTTAATTCTACGTTTAGAATCCAGTCTTTGTTTCCGTTTGTGAACAGAAGCAACACATTATTAATATCTAGGTGTTTCATTAAGAACTCAGGAGGTCAAACATATATATGAATACCAACAGAAATCAATATTTTCAAAATAAACGATACTTACACAAAATAATTTTAAATTAGACGAGAAAGTGTTTAAAATAATTTACTGTATAAAGAATTAGTTTTATTTTAACTGTATGTTTCTATCTTTCAGAAACAAAGCTGATGCTCCCAGGAAATTCATCTCACACCATTTAGCTTTATGTTTGAAATCAATGACATAAGCAGCTAATTTATATTCATGTTGAGGACAATGCAAAAATCAATCATAAAGGAACCTGCAGAGGGCAGAGTTGCTAAAAGAAAATATTACCTATGTAGCTTTTAGTTAAAAAATAAATGTGATGAAAACACTGATAATAGAACTTATACATTACTTTAGTGATTCATCGTAGGAATTTCCATCCCAGTCATTGTCTGTTGGCTTGTGTAATATCTATTGTATGTTGGATTAATTCCTACCACTATATAATGAGAAACCAATTCTGCAGTTTTGGTCACAATGGTATGCTGTGAGTTGGCCACACGCACACATGCAAAAACACACAGGTGTAAACTGCAATAGAGTTCATTGGGGAGGGAAAGATTGAATTGCACATGTATGAGAGATAAGTATAAACATTTTGTAACAGTGCAAAAGTCTCAGTATTGTGACAAGGTAAAGGAGCTTTGGGATGTGCATTGATTTTTATTTGCTTAAAATTGTTTCTTTCCCTGACAACTCATCTGAGTCCTTCTCTACACAATCTGTTCTTCATTCCCGTGCTCCCTTTGGACCCACGTCACATTTTCACAAACCAGAACTGAAGCTGCAAGGACACATAAAACTTAAGGTCAGCTTTGCACACTGGGTTATTTTTAGAATCCAAGAAGGCCATTTTTTACTTTAGACTATGGACACCTGTCAGGGACTGCTGGCAGTGAACCTCATTGGACTGGATACCAAACTCCCCCAGTGCTCAGAAAAATGTAAACGCGACAATGGCCTGGTTTAGTTCTTTGGTTTTTGTTTTTAACTTTTTTAAGTGCACGATGGAAGTGTGGAATAATTGTAGAGGAAGTAATCAGAACACAGTCATATTTTAGGCATCCATAGGTGTTTGTTTAGCTGCATTGGGAGTACATTTTTTGTTCTATTTTTAGTGTAGATTTAAGCACTTTGAATAGCATGATTCAGGGATTGATGGGTAATATTTGATAATTCTCACAGTTTAAGAAACGTTTTTTTCCTCTAATGCTTTGTCATATTTTTTTAAAAATGAAATAAATGGAGAAGCAGCTATCTACAGCTTTAGAAGCATTCCTCCCAAGTATTCCTCTATCAGCTCTGTGTGAGAACAAATGAAGGAAATTGTCATGTGTTCACGTGCTTTATGTTTAACAAAAGTTCTGTTAGAACTCACAATAAAAAGAGAAAAAAATGTATTTTCCCTAGTGCTTAGGCTTCATCCTTCTCTTTTTTCGATGTGGGCTGTGGGGGATAAGAATATTCTAGTTGTGAAAACCTAGTTGAAAGTGTGAATATGTTAGCCACGCCAGGGGAAAGAATGGGATTCTGGATTTGGACACGTGTGATGTTGGGTTTTGCCGGCTGTTTCTAATCAATCAGTGCTCGGGCTCTGAGTGACACATTGGGGATTCAAAACTCCATCTGGTTCTTTAATGCAACCTCTACTTGCTGCCTATGAGCGTCTTACTCTTTATTCTGGTGCTCAAGTCTTTGATTATTTAAGTTGTACTCCATTCCTTAGGTCTCTTATGGGCAGATAGGAAATTTGTATCTCATATAGCTAGCTGATTTAAGCTTAGATCAATTCTATTAAATCCAAGACATGATGAGATAAGAGACCTGAACCTATTATACTTCTATAGCTAAACACCTGATTACTCAACCTTTCGACCATTTTGTGATGATTACTTTCTTCATAATATATGTGTTTGGACACTGTCGACTTAATCTTAAATGTCTGGATGCTGGTTTCTTCCTTATTTTCATTATTATTTAGCATTTTATAACTAAAGCAAATATTAACTGAGAGCCAACCCCCAAACTCTGTCAGTTTTGTTCATCCTAGAATAGTCTTTAACTTTGACAGATACCATTAATGTAAATTAAGACTACCATTTCTAGGAAAACATGAATTTGTATCTTTGTAAATTATTTTCTGCATTCTAGAATGATCCTCTAATTCTCCTATTTCTAAGAAGTATTTTCATTAATCTTGTGCTTAATTTCTTTCTTCTTTATTTGATTTAACTTTATATCATTAGTCCCAGGAGAAAGCTTACTAAATTTCAAAGGAGAGCATCGGCATTATACAAGTGAAATGACTGAGTGGAACTAAGAATGTACAGACACAGAGGAGGAAAATCCCTTACTGTCTCTGACCTGAGCTTCCTTGGTCATTGTTCCCAATATTGACATAGCTGATTAATAGAAGTATTAAGTGGGCTAGAAATCCCACCTACAGACACATATTCTCTATACAGCTGAAGAGTTTTTCTAACAATATATGGTTATTATAAATAGATGGTGATGAAACTGGGTTCCCTAAAAGGAGGAGCTTGTCAATGGAAGCAGAGGCTATTCCTTGCATTATCATGTATCATGTACCCCTCCCACATCACTTTATTGTTGGTTTTTTTTTTGTTTTTTTTTTTAACCGGGAGGTCCCGGGGATTGAACCCAGGTCCCTCCATATGGGAGACGGATGCCCAACCATTTGAGCCACATCCGTCCCCCTCACTTTATTGTTCTGAGCAAAGAAAATAATCAGTAGTCAAATTTTGATTTTCCACAGCAATGGACCTTAAGCTTGGATTCAGGACATCTTGAGTCTCTAACAAGGATTAAAGGCAATAATGAAATCCTTGAAATTCTAGACAAAGCTGTTAATGTGTACAGAACTCTGTTTTCCTAGGTGTGAGTCTCAAAAACATCCATCACCTAAAAAGGTAATGATGTTTGGGGATTTAGAAAATATTTTCAGAAAATCCACGTATCTTGCAGGCTCTATTGCATCTACCATTCCTTCCCTTCATTCATAAAAATTTGGGGATTGGTAATTGTTTTTCTAACATATAGAGCCAATTTCTCTTCCAAAATGACCTGACTTTCTGGGAGACCTGGTGAGGAAAAACTTTACATGATGACAAATAATTCATGCCCAGATGAGAATTGGCCATTATTGTGATAGTTTTCTCATTTCTTCATCGCCTCAAAAGATAGTTTGAGGGGAATGTGAAATCACACAATTTGGCAATGATGCTTTATTTCATTAAGCCTGTTTATTATTTGTGTTTAATCATGTTTCCTACAATAAAAGTAAGAAGAATTCACCCGGTAAGAAAAGAAGAAACAACCACTTGACATGTTTTCCCGAAGGTCCCAGTTTTCTTATGCCAATATTTAGAATTGGTTATATACCTGATTTTCAGCAACTATGATTTTGTCAATTTCATGACTTATAGTGTGACTTTGGGGCAACCTGAAGAATTTTGAGAATAAACTGAGGTGAAGTGGTGATGATTTGAAGTTTTACTTTTACCTGTGATTGGTAGCAAAGTGAAAGTTTGTGCTATGTTAATAAATTGAGATACTGTCATGAGCTGTGGAAGCTCACTAAATTTGAGAAAATAAATGAAAGAGGAGGACGACGACGACGACGACGATGATGATGATGATGATGAGTTAATCCTAATCTTATGTGCCTTGTCATCAAACTCCAGTCACATCCATAGAAAATGCCCAGACTAAAAAAGAGGAGCTCAGCTCTAATCTTTTCCACTGGGTATCATTTCTTCCTTCCAGGCTCAGAACACAAAGCATCTCTTCATTACAGACACATAAGAAGTAAAAACCAACCAACAAATAAAAAATCCTTCTGTCCTTTAGTAAATTTTCATCTAATGTTAGTGGACTCTGGCTCCACAGGCAAACTCATGTTTCTGAATTCTTCATTAAAGTAACGAAGTTAAGTCATCAGGCACTATTATTTCGTCTACAATTCACTACCTTCATTGATGCATCCCCCAGGGTCCACAAGCCTAAAAATTATTCTCTTTCTAACAAAGGCAATCACTCTTTTTAAAACATTATACTGAGTTCCCTCAACTGCTAAATGGATAGAAACAGAAAAACTGCAAATGAACTTGAGAATATTACGTGGTAATATTGATGCCATGGAAATTTGAATCTTCACAGTCCAGATAAGCTTAAGTTTCAAAGGGTGTGCTGAGTCATTTAGAAAAGAGAGAGATTTAAGGTGAAGTGACATATTACATAGCACATGAACACATGGCGAAGTATTTTAGCGCCATCCTTACTAGTCAATGGGAGAGTAAATGTGGGGAGATCAGATGTGAATGTTTTTGGTTAATCTCGACTGGGATGAAGACATCTCTATGTTAGACTACACAGACAGTTGTCCATATTCCTTGCAGTATATGCTCCTGGTAACTAGAATCCTTAGTGTATTCTTTACAGCAAAATAGTGGAGATATGTTCATATAACCTGCTATTGAATTGCAAAAACTTTTTACATTTTCAGAGTTTGAGGGAACCCAAAAGGGAAAGTGGATTTAGTCATTTTCCTCTCCTGGTGTTCAAGTCAAGTCAAACTCAGACACTCTCAGATCTGTTCAACAGTCAGTAAAAAGTGGATTTTACATAGTGTTTCCCTTTAGTTTTGCCTTCCCTCATTCAATTTTGTACAATCTAGAATGTATGTAACTCATGTGTAGGTGATGGAGGCGCTCCTTTTTTCTTAGAATACTTACAATTATATATTTGGTTTTGCTTTGACTAGCAATAGGAAAATAGACAAATACAAGTGTAAAAATGAAAAATTTTAAACTTGAATTATAATTTGTGTTTTATAGTCGTTTCATAAGTCTGTTGCTCTCTATGAGTATGCTCTCTATATATCCTGTAAAAATAAATTTATATGTTACATAGAAATTCAAGAAATTAAATTATTTATTAAGCTATGAATGTTTCTTCTGGTTTCTACCTGACCATAGATGAAAATAAATTAAATAATGTGTTGTTGGAACGAATGTAAGTACCTTGGTTAATTTGATAACTCTTGCTAAACTTTTCCTTCCCTCTCGGTTTATGTCTGTATAGCTTATAAATCTTAGGCCTAATTACTATTAAGATTGTGAAGAAAGGGATTAAGAAATGCCCAGTTGGCTGAAAAAAAGAAAAACCTTGTTAAAAAATGCAAGTCCTCACTTAAAAGCCCTCTCTTTTTCTTCACTACTGGATTATGGAGAGGTTTGATCACAGTAATGGTCTCTTCAAGGTGAAATTCTGCATTTTCCCTTCACTAGTTCATTACTTTTTTGAGAAACAAAAATGAAAGAAATGATAATATGTGAGCCCTTCTTTGCTGTTTCCCTTCCTTCTTGCTCCCCAGGTATCTTATTCCTTTGTTTTTTAAGGTACTACTCTACAACCTTAGAATAGAAACCCCTCAGGTAATATTTCAAAACGACCCAGATCTTTAGTCATGTTCTTTTTCTACTCTGTTTGCTTCTATTTGTAGTGCACAGTCATTCCTAAAAGGATATGTTTTCGGCCGTACTTTTCATCTTAAGTTTAAGATAACCTTATTTATTTATTGCGGCGGAGAGGGGAATGGTGGTAAATCTTCCATCACAAGCATAACAAATGAACAACAATGAACCTCTTAGAATGAATGGGCTGTTTGGGCAGAATTCAGATTTTAAGGAGGCAGCCTTTTGAGAAACACTTATCAAAGATGAATCAGAGAGAAATAATTGAAAATAGAGAGTAGTAGTTAAAAAAAAAAACATAAGGTTATTTCAGACTGGATTTCAAAGTGATTAACATATTTAAAATTTCTTAAGTCATTTCTACCTCAGTAGGGTTTTTAAATGTTAAAAAAAAAAACCTCCATTGAAAAAGTAAAATGGTATAAGGATCATGACTCAGTGTATGATTTCCATAGTATATTCTAAGTTGTGATTCACAGGATATGGCCCATTATTTAAAATATCAGGAGAGAACTCTACAGTCGAAGAATATTAGGGATTATTTCCACACCTCAGATACGTACATAAATTCTCAGGACCTTTCAATTACACACACATTATTGACAGGTGGTTTAAAGAATAATACCCATAGAATACATCAAGTTTTAGAAGATTCCTAATTGATAGATCTACAATTACTGGCAAAAGAGAAATAGAGAATGAGACAAATAGTCAGAGAATTAAGAGTGTTGACCCAATCACATACTGCTGTGGGATTTTTTAGCATTTAAGTATGGCCTGTCAGAGTAATTCAAACAAATTCCTTGACTTCGCTCACATTTTCAACGGATGTTTAATGCCCAGTGGTACTGGCATGAGGTAATATTGGTATTTCAGAATTCTGGTGGGGGTGGGGAGAGCCGTGGCAGAGTTTTGGAAGATAGAGAACATCTAAATTTGACCACCAGTTTAGCCAACAGTTTGCCCAAATTGAGGTGGTGTTTTTTCCTTACCCCTGGTGATAACGTCAATTGATTTTAGGTGGTACACAGAGGGAAGTTTTTTATTTGTACAGTAATGCATTTGCTTTAAAATGTGTTAGAATTTAAACAAAAAAGTAGTGCATCAAACTCAAGAATTTATGGATACTATTTCTAGGTTTGTTTATACGGTAGAATAATATATACATACACGATTTAAATAAAAACATAGATCAATAGTCTAGGAAAAGTGATAACGTGGCAAAAACCGTCAAGATGGTTCATGAATGACTGATTCAGGGGAAAATTGCTGGAGCAGTCAACTTTGTATCTTCTGGCAAAAAGAAAAACCTAAATACCAATACGAGGTGAAACATTCCAAACAGAGAGAGCAGCAGAACATACCAGAAGCCTGCACAAGCCACAAACAGAACTAGAACATTATGAAAATCAAGAGCTGGTTAAATTAAGCAATGAAATATCTAAATTCTCCTATTGTCCTTGGCAAAGAAGAACTGTTTAGACAATTATGGACTTGAAAGGAAACCTGGGCTCCAAATGAAAATCTTTTCTTAGGAAGTCTTAGGTTGAGCAAAGAACCATTTTTTAGCATGCTTTCCTAAATAAAACGGGAAATTGACTGCTAATCATTATTACATATAAATAGAAATTATGATTTCAGCATGCCTGATACTGTAACATAAAGATTTGGTGAAGGGTGAAAGCGTTCTTTCATATTATCCTTCTAAGGACCCTACTAGTAATAGCTGTAAGACTTGGGTGCACTTAGAATCACCTGGAAAGGTTTTCAAAGTCCCAGAGATTCAGACCTAACTGATCTGGAGTTTGGTTCTAATGTTACTATTTTTTTAACACGCTCCCCAGGCATGTTTAAAATTGATTGATTCTATAGAACAGAGTTGAAAAGCAAAGGAATCAAAACAGGAGGGCCTCAAATTTTAGGCTTCAAAAGAATTGCCTGGAAAGCTTGTTACAAACAGAAATTCATAGGACTGGGGTGGAGCCCAGAAGCTAGTTACTTAACAAGCTTCCCAGGTGATTGTAATATAGAGTTCCACAGACCAACCTCTGAGGAACACTGGTGAAAGACTTGTTGTTTCAGGCATTACAACTGCTGTTACTCCCTGAAATGCAAAATTAAAGGGCAGGGGTTCTTAACCAGGGGTCCATGAGCTTGAATTGAAATTCAAAACACATTATTCTTGTGGGCATGTGTTGGTGCGGGTGTGATAGATTTATTAAATAACACACAGTAGAGTTTGGGCTCAGGAAGGGGTCCATGGTTTTCATCTGACTGGCAAAGGGGTCTGTGGAACACAAAAGGTTAAGAGCCCCTGTTGTAGGGGATGAATGTCACCATAAATCAGGCCTTAAAAAAATTCCTCCCAACCTGTTACACCAGAACTTGCAATAAAGAATTCCTGGGGGCAAAAAATGAACTATAGACAATTACACTTCATTCAAGAATATCTCAAGAAGGAAAAACAAAAAAGAAGTAGGCAGGAAAGTCAAGTCCAGCCTTGCCTTGAAATATATGGCTTCAGAAAAACAATTGCTTCATTATAGCAGGAAAAAAATTAAGTTAATTTACATTTCAGTGTTGATTGAAAACACACCTCCCTTCTGGGAGAAGTAAGGCTTATTGTCACTTCTGTTTTTATTTAAGGAGGAAAATTGCCAGAATTAAACAGGGATATCAAAGGTATTGGTTGTGAAAATAAATGTATGCATATCAAATTAGTTATTGGACTTAATTAACAATTATTTTTCCCCAAGATACCAACTAATTCATCAAAAGATTCACTATAATGAAGTTTTCCAGATGTTCTTTGGCGTAAAATAATCACTTGCAGCATTTGTTAAAAGCATAGATTCCTGGCTCTCCAAAACAATTATACTCCAGGAAATGTTTATGATCCTGTAATTTGGGGAGTCCTAGTCTAGCGAATGACAATAAAGCTCAAGAATGGATTTATGCAGTGCCAATAAATTTAGCTAATTCTATGTAGGATGATCAATTAAATGGATCGTTTTGCATAATTTTAGCAAAACAAAAACCTACACAGCAACAACAAACCAGTTGGTTCTTTAACTATTTCACATCTCAATAACTTATCCTGATAATATATCCTGAGATATATTTATCTCGCTGGACTGATGTTGCTCTCCTTGCCCATTGTGATGCTGGAAATGACTACCCAGTGTTGGGGTTGCTAGTTTCCCTTTCTTAAGAAGAATGTCTGCATTGGATGTCAGATTCTCATGAACCCATCCAGTCACTAATCCTAAATGCATATTGCAAGGACATGGCCCCTGTTAGGTAAGAGAAAATATTCTTATACTTTCTTCATGGAGTAGCTACATCAAAGAGTTTCTGGAGAGTTGGTTTCAAGTTTCCGAAGATTCCACAACCCCTTCCCCTCATATCCCAGTGACTTCCACAGTAACTGTAGTCCCTCTTACCATCTATGGCTTTATAGCACAAGAATATCTGAAAAATAATATTCGACAATGGCATTTTATTGGGATGCACTACAGTCTTTGCTATTTCCACACTAAACGGAAAAAGACAGCTTACCAATTTAGCTTGACTTATTTTCAGAATGTGTTCTGGAAAACAACAGCTTGAAACAGTCAACTGTGACAATAAAAAACATTTAGTGTGCTAAATTAGTGAATATGTGTGCATGCATGTTTGCTGTGTGTGCACTCTGTGATTAAAAAACACACACTAGCGGGAAGCGGCTGTGGCTCAATCAGTAGGGCTCCCGTTTACCATATGGGAGGCCCCGGGTTCGGTTCCTGGGGCCTCCTGGTGAAGGCAAGCCTGCCCGCACGGCGTGGTTAGCTGACCCAGCGAGCACAAGCAGCAAGGAGGGGATAAATGAATAAATAAATAAAATCTTTAAAAAAAAACAAAAAACAAAAACACTAGCAATAAATTTAAGCTTAATCAATAAATGTGCTCTATTAAATCAACAGCTATATGATTTCCCAAGATAATGCACTTCATCAGGAAATTACCCAGTGAATCATTTTTGCACAGGCTAAAAATAAATACCCCAGGTTTCTGTTCAACTAATTCTTCTTTTAAGGACATGCATTTTATCTTAAAAGAGAGAGTCAGCTCATTCGTACTTTTCCCATAAAAATTCTGTGATTGTTTCCATTTCCTACTTTTCCATTACCTGGTAGCCCTGAATTATTTATTTATAAAGACTGGCGAAGGCATTGCACTCAGCAACTATCATAAGAAAAGTCTATGAAAGTGCCAAAGTTATTACCATGGGTTTCCTATCTTTTAGCTGATTTTATTTTTCCAGGGCTTCGAAATAACTTATTTTTCAGATTCCGTTTAAATTATGTCCTTAGCAAATAACATGTCCTCAGCAAACTCTAGCTTTAGAAATACAGGTACCGATAAGATTTTAGTTTAGTTTTCTCTTACTTTACAGAACCTGCTGTCACTGAAGTAAAACAAAAAACACAACAGAATTAAATAGAAATACAAATGACTATCTTGTGAGTACTATACCTTGAGTATTCTGTGCCATGAGGTGACCTTATATTCATAGTCATCTTCGATAAAGGGCATCTGACTAACTTGCTATGTATTTTCATGAGAAAACTGGACCTGGGATGAGAAACCACAGATAGGGATAGCAGAGATTCCTGCTGGTGAAGAGCTTGAAAAGTATACTTTTGTGCTGATAGTTCTAAAGGTTTTAACTATGGCTCATACGTAAGACTACATAGCTGACTGTACCAAGTGTAACATACTTAGCATTTTGTACTTTCATTTTTGAGAAGAAAGATCACTCAGAAAATATGAATGCTGCATATGTTAGCAATAGAGAGAACGATTTTGTAATTTTGATTGCACTTGCCTTAAAATTTTTCCAAAAAAGTATATATATAAACAAATATAGATGAGGATGGTTAAAGAATGTTGTTTTAAACAATAGGCAAGTTCTGCACTGATTATACTTTTTTTTACATAATTAAATCCATAATGGCAGAGGATATTTACCAGAATCCATGTAAAGAGCATATGAGCACATGATAACAGTAGTTTGTATAAGCACAAGGTGTTTTCTGTTTAGATGAAACAATAACATAACTTTTGGTGTGACTGCTTCAAATTTCAAAAGAGCTGGATGTTTAAAGATAAATTTATTACTTGCATAAGAATATTTTTGTATAATATTTGGAAAAGGTTTAAAAATGGACTTACTTTATGGAGTGCAACTTTCGGAGAAAATAAACAGGGTATGTGTCCAGTTTGTAAAATGTTTTCTTTCAAGAGTACCTCTCACGGGTTAAATGCAAGGATATAATGACCTGAAATACTTTTGTGTGTGTGTGGAATGACCACCATCACCACCACCAACAAAAATAAAGCAATGTGAATAAGTTGCGTACGCAAACTTCTTTTAATCAATGACAGTAGATCTTGAAAAGAAAAAAAATGAAGATCCATTTGTGTTAGTTTGATGCTAGAAAAAAATTAACATTGTGGTTTGCCATTTGATGCATGTATCTGAATATCTTCATTTCAGGAAAAATATAAAAACCTTTTTGTTTGGGGAGAATTTTTATTCTTCGTGCTTCAGTTCTAAAATGGTATTTACTTTCTGAAGTTAAGAGCAATAATACAAGTTAACAGCAGCCCACACTTCTTATTAAATATGTATGACATCAAAACTAATGTGCAAAGAGTGTTCTTAAATTTATAAGAGGTCCTATGTATACCTGCCTGTTAGTGAATGTAGGTCTGGAGCTAAAATATTAGAAAATGTATGAGAAAGAAGGTACTCATGAAAAAGAGGTGCTGGTTAATATTTTAGTAAGAACTAAAAATAAATATGAAAGTGTCCATATAATGTACCTGTACTAACGGTAGCTACACAAACTTTGAAATCTTAAATGAGATTTGTTTGGTAACCAAGGCTGAGAATGTCTCCTGAATATTTAAATGAGAGGATACGTCATGTGAGAAGATAATAGTCTCAGATAAGATACAGGGATTTTCAAATATGCTTTTCTAAGTATTATCCAGTAAAAGGTTTTAAAGAGGTTCTATAAACTTCTTCTAATTATGAGAAAATATAGAAACCGGAAAGTAAGCAATTTTTACCAGTTACAAGACTTGTGACTAGTAAACTAGACAATGAATCACATGTTTTAGACATGAGGTATCATTTCTGCAGCACAATGGGACATGAAAAAGTACTGAACTAACTCAGAAAAGTTTTTTTTTTTAAGTTTGTAGAACACTTCCTCCAAGAGGCCAAGGGCATTAAAATGAAAACCCACTTTCTGCTATATCACAGATGTTCCTATACCCGTGGTAAGTGTTACTGCTTCTTAATGATGCACAGTTATTCTATATTTTGAGCATCTGTGTAAGAGTTTGCAGTTATTACTGTATTAGGTCATGCCCAAAGGAAATGCCAAAATCAAGAGTAGGTACACGCAGTTGCTCACAAAAGTATTACAGGCATTTATTTGGAAAAGAAAAAGAACATTTAGATCAATAAAAACAACAACAAAAAATTGACCCATAGGAAAAAGTCAACCCTTTATGTCTTACTCCATAACACAGATCAATCAAATATATTGACTCGTCCTAATTTTTTTTCTTCTAAGTCATGTAAGTGTTGGGCTAACCAACAGTATAGAGTCTTCCTGTTTTTTCCATATGTCTATTTCTAATACCTGTCTTTGAAAAAAATAGGAAGACAAAAATTAATCTTGACCACAAACCTTGAACACACACACACACACACATAGTGTGGGCATTGTGCTTTTCCCCCTTTCTCTGATATTCTGAGCATCCCTGCTCTAAGTGATGGTGGGTTGTCACATAGACAGGCCCAGGTCTGTATTGTGGTTATAGAACTCAACCTTTTTGAGATTTTGTGCACAGATGCAAGGAGCAGTTCAAGAAAAGATCACCAGCATAGTAGTTGGCTGGGCCTCCATGTTTAAGGATATAAAAATCTGATGCTGAGTTTTCTAACCCCAAATCTCTTAACAGACCTAGAAATGCTCATTCTCTCTTGGGCAGACTCATGCTAGTCAGGAATTAAGGTATTGCCTTCCATCCAAATGACAATTTTTAATAGTGGTCAAGAAGTCCAGAATGTTCTTGTCACCCTGTGGGAAAGTCAAGTCATAATCAGAAGTTTGTTTATGAAATGTGGAATCATAAAAAGGAAATTGAGTAGAAAGTTCTTAATGGCAAGTGTCATTAAGTTATAAAGCATTTATCTCCACCATTGAGTTAAGGCTGCTATTTTATCCTCCTTTAAGGGTGTTTTCTTCCTTAAACAGAACTAGAAAGCCCAAGACAAATTCTGACTCTTGGTGTTCCCCTTTCCTGGACTCCCAGATGCCCCTCAACCTCCTATGAAATAGTACAGCTTTAGATACGACAATATAGTCGCACCTTGATCTCTCTGCCTGGAATATGGGTGTTAACAAAACCCAGCCATCCATTTGTAGCTCTGCTTTGCACTTCCTTCAGCATTTTGTCTGCTTTCAGTTTTAGAAGATAACCTTAACTTTCAACTTTTGTGTCACATCGCATTTTGATTTTGGTTACATAAGCTCAATACACATTAGGATCTATTGATTTGAGCTGATGATGTTTAAAAATGGAATTAAACATTGTAGACCTCATTTGCCTCTTAAAATATAGTGGAAAAGCCTGCCAGAAAAATGTTCCTAGGGCTTGTTTTGAGATTCTGGCACATGAGAGCAACGGATTACTCTGCTCAAGTCATCTCTTTTGGTCTTTTCTAGACCTCCCTTTAAGATTGTATTTGCTGGAGTTGTTCTTCTGCTGACTAACCATGTGGAAGCCCTAGAGGAGACAGCAGGATAGGGTGGAGAATGGACAAATCACTTGCTCTAAGTTAAGAAGCCTTGAGCATGTTACGTGACCACCGAATGCCACATCTGATAAAAGCAGACAGTGATATCTAGCATGGAGGTAGGTTGCAAGGATCCCTCCCTCCTTCCCTTCCTTCCTTCCTCCCTCCCTCCCTCCCTCCCTCCCTCCCTCCCTCCCTTCCTTCCTTCCTTCCTTCCTTCCTTCCTTCCTTCCTTCCTTCCTTCCTT